>JAYGXS010000004.1:18485521-18499203 GCA_036362985.1 Ligula intestinalis | reverse complement strand
CAAGCCATCGGCCTCCCTTGGCCGACTGCACGCGGAAATCCAACACCTACTGAAGCTTAAGAAGACGAAGCTACGAAGAATAGTCAAGCGCAAGCTGCGCGGCTGACATACGGAACTCAATCCGAGGACCGCGAGAACATCCCCCCTCTCTCATCTGGGCATGGCAACCAGCGTCCTACCCGCGCAGGCGCCAGCGTTCAGGAGACGAGGGAAAACTCAGCTGCTTAATTACCCTCACCCTTTTCCTCCCCCTCCCCCCTCCCTAAATTTAACTTTTATATAATCGCTGTAATTAAATGACCAATTTTATTCCCCATGTCATGTACTGGCCTGATGATGAATGACCGAAAACGATCGTTTGCCAACACGACTTTTCAGTTGACAGCTACCTTTCATAATTTCATCGTCTCATCCCACAGCCAACATACGTATGCACAATCCGAGCATGCATCGTGTCCAACCATGATCGCTCCTTAGTCTTTGAATTACCCTGTCAATGGTAGGAATTATCGGACGTCTATTGTTCTGGTTCGCGAAATATAACCACGTCCGATTTACTGTGATTTAATTGTGAAAACGATGACTCGATCGCTGGGACAATACTTTGATTCACCTATCGTTTCAACATCCGTCGCGGATTCATCCTCAGAGATATAACCAGAGAGCAGTAGCAGCTACGGATTCATTGTGATGCTATTTTTGTATGAGGCGAACTCTCTCCAGGACAGTTAAGTAGAGCTCTGCTGGTACTGTACAGGCTCGGTTTTTTGTACAGAATTAATGTATAGAGAGGGAGTTTTTACCAAAGCCGAATAAGTTGCGCGAAGGCAGATACTCGTCGAGAAATGCTACCGCCAAAGATGAAATAGAAGGCAATAGACCATTCCTAATCTATTTGATGTTCTCAGCCGGACAAACCCCAAGAACATCCCAATTTTATCTATTTTTATCGGTGACAGTTGCATGATCGCCCGCCAGCGTGCTTGCCAGAAATTTCAAGGTATAACGGACTACTGGCTATTTCATTCTAGGAGCAAAACAGTCCATTAACGCTGCTCACGTGCACCTGAATACTGCATTTTCAGCGCAAAGCGTCGTTGACGGATTGCAAACGCGCATGTAAAACTGGTTCTCCGGAGCCGAACTAGGCTATTCCGAATCAATCAAAATGGTCGTACTTGCTAGAGGCTACTGCCACAGTACTCCGAAAACCAGGAACAATTTATTATTATTACCTTCATAGCCATCCCATAGCTATAGGCTTCATTTTTTTCAAAGGGTGTTTTTTCAAATATTCCTCACATACCTATTTATGGACTATTCATGAAGATGAAGCTTCCCACTTCGATAAGAAAAGCATACAACACGTACCAAACAAGTTTTGTGAAAGTCATTAGATGAAGGAAGCTGTTTAGTCGCAATACGTGGTGACACACAAAGTCTTTCTGGCTTCAGTACAGTTAGCGGAGGAGCTGTACTTCCGAGCGTTGGCACGATGCACCGCCGCATATCTGCCTGCATTTGGCTTATCAGCACTACATAATGTAGATATAGACTGCTTGAGAGTAACATCAGCTAAGACGTTGCAAGATATATTACATTCTCTTAAGTTGTTGCCTGGAGCCTCCCGAGTTGCCCAGACTTTCAGAATTCTCATTTTGACAGGAAGCGATCAAATACACGATAGCCTAGGAGACTCGAATGACCCTGTCATCCTGTGGAGGGAGGAGGGGTGGTGATTAGTGTTTGAATGTATTCAGGCAGCAGGGTAGCTTCGCAAACCAGATGTGCACTCAGAGTAAACAATTCCAAGCTCGAAATGAGGTGTCAAAATTTCTGTGCATGTGTAAGTGCTCATTCGCTGACAGTTTTGAGAACTGAGCTGGAATACTAAAGAGCCAAACTCGATGTCAAGACATTTATGTCACAGAGCCAATAAGAAATTAATAAGAGTGTATAATGGGGCATTCAGAAGAGTATTTGGCGAGTGTACACTTTAGATAAATTCTTCTCAGGCCAATACGTTTATAGGGGTGGTATAAAGTTAAACAAGCGATCGATAATGTTCGTAGTTTCTTACAAGCGGGTGCCAATCAGAGCGCGGTTTAGTGCATGCCTCAACCAAGCCGTTTCACGAACCTTCCCAGCAGCCAGAGTTAGGATATTATTCTCGACCAACCAAATCTTACACGGGGAAGGTAAGGATAGGTTACCAGCTCAGACCACGTCCATGTGCATCTACTGCTTTACTTGTTCCTGTGGAGCAGGTTATATTGGTCGGTGCCTATCCAAAAGAATGAAGGAACACCTTCCGGCATGGCTAAGCAAAGGAGAAGTTAAGACCCTAAACAGCTCTATTCTGGTGTACATGGTTGATTCCGGATATCAGGTAAACCCCAACGAAGCTTTCCGAGTGATCTACAAGGTCCTATGAAATTATCCAAAGTCCCTAGGTCAGCGTCTGCTAGCAGCAGCATAAGTGACCGCTATCAGGTTGATCAAACCAGCCTTGTGTGCACAAACGTAGTTCGTGCACACTCCACATCTAGCGTGGCCCGAAGCCACTTAGCGGCATGCAGAAAACCGCGGTCTGGTTGGTTCCCGCTTTTACGAAAATACGAACATTATCGATTTTTTGTTTCAATTTAGCCCTCCCCTATTAATGTTTTGGTCTGAGGAGAATTTATGGAGCATTGTTAGCTTATAAAGCCATACAAGTACAGTAACCCTCAACAGCAGTGGTGTTGTGAGCCAGAAAATTTAACAGATTTTACACTGTTTTGAAAATGGAGAACATACTTTTTCGAAGAAGGAATCAAAAAATACCCAAGCGATCTTTCTCTATCCCACAACGCTCCCATTTCCAGTTCCCTTTCTACCAGCACAACCTGTGCTAGACGCCTGATCACGTCAATCCACTCTTAAGCTCCCAACCTATCTTGCTGCGATAAGAATCATTCGGACTTTAGGAATTAACAGAAACTTACGTGCTGCTTAATCACCTCCTTTTCGAGGGCGGTTCTCGCAAGTGTCTGACAAGATATACTGTGAACAATCAGCATAGTATCATATGCGTAAGGTCCAAGATAATATTCCTAATTTATAGGATTGTTGAACTATCTACTTATTATTTTTTCCATTTTAAATGTTTTTTGATATTCGGACAATATGTTATGATTTTTGACGCATGTCGTAAACATTTGATGCAGGACGAACAGGCCACCCAGAATGCTTGGATAGGGCCGACACACAAACAGATAATTGATCTGTCTAATTTATGTAGCTTCTTTCCAACCTGGATCACAGGACTTAGTTCATGCAATCAAAGAGAAAGTGAACTAAAAGCCAACATTTCAAACCAACCTTCTAAACACGTTAAATACCCCCTGCCAAAGTAGTGTATGAAAGGGTAGTTTTGTTTTCTAGAAAAAATATTCGAATTTTCAAGGACATTTTAAAATCAAATGAAAAATGCAAAAAATATGAGAATGTATTCCTTTTACAGGGTGCAGTTTGTTTGAGCAGCCAACGAGAACTGTATTTAGAAGTACGCATCCTGGCATGTCTGAAATATCACGTGATAAAACCGCATCACCGTCAGTTTTTCAATCACACTCAAGTACACCTTCCGATTCAGGAACGCATTGCAGAATTTCGTTTAACAGTCGCTGTACAAGCTTATGCCGATGCAGCGCTGAGTGCTCTTGCTAATCATCAACGCAATCTGACGCAGCCTAAGTATGGCTGATGGAAAATCCTGAATTATCAGCTCATCTTGGTAATAAATGCCTGCACATGACCGCAAAACGGTTTTAATAATGTACTTTCTACATGGCAATTTTCGGCTGCATTTAGGTTTTAGCAACTCCATTACCAAACCAACTTTAAAAAAGTAAAACTAATATGTGGACGGCTGGTTAGTGACTACTGAAAAGTGTTTTGACAGATTACTGGTCACGGAAATCTGATCGGACAGATAAGATCACAAAATAACTCGAAACATAAGGCTCTTTTTAAACGGAAAACTGTCCTTTTCTGAACATAACTGCAGAAAAAGACATGGTATTCTATCAAATGCATACTTGGAAGTATGTTATTTTATTATCTGTTTTATCGACAATGTACTTTACTTTATAGTAAAATTAGAAATCAATTTAGCAAATATTTTTCATGCAAGTGATTAAAATTATGGCGCGAGGTGGGGTGTTTGTAGCTCAGTGGTTAGAGTATTGGCTTCCGGTAAAGGCCTTCTCTTCAACGCGGGTTCAAATCCCACCGAACGCCTCAAGTTTTTAACAATTGGGTCAACTCAATTTTAGAAAATCTGCCAAACCTCCTAATAACTATGAATAGCTATATATCCTATGCCTAGATTTACCTTCATTCATAATCGAATTTTCATGAGTTGTAGTCCACCAAAACACTTTTTTCAAGTCACTTACCCAGACACCCACATATTCATTTTTCTCTTTTAAACCATTGGTTTATTATTACATTGACCAAGCATTGAATGCGGCCGAATAGTGCAATATAGGAAGTACATTGGTAAAAACGTTTTTAAGTCATGCGCAGGTTTTTATTACCAAGATGGGCTGATACGTCAGAATGTGTCATCATCCATATTTGGGTTGTGTCAGATGGCAATCATGATTAGTAGTAGAACTCAGCATTGAATCGGCATAAGTTCATGCGGTAAATGACCCCAGGAAGTATTAACCAAAATTCTGAAATTCAATTTTATTAGAAAGGATTTTTTGATACTTAGTACTGATTTAGTTGACCGAATTGTGAAAAAACTCGCGTTGTCGGCGGGAGTCTAACTCGCACTGAAGGGAAGGCCTACACGCAGCCAACGCACTACCGATTTGAGCTAGGACGCCGCGCCTTGGCGGCGTGAATTTAATTACACTTGACTCGATTTTACCGGCCCAACTTACCACTCGTATAACATTTACCATTAGAGAACAGCAGGCTGACTGTCTAAGCAGGATTTCCTAAGCAATCATCTAGAATCCACCAGAATGATTACCCGGCGGACTTAATCCTTAGAGGGTTTCGGCAGATTTGCTCAATTAAGTTAACCCAATTGTGAAAAAAATCAACTCCCTCCGACGCCACGAGTTTTTTCACAATTGAGTCAACTAAGATTAAACAAATCTGCCAAACCCCTTAACAATTAGTACTGATTGTCGTGTCGTGTAACCACGTAATATTTCAAACACACCAGGGTGCGCATTTTTAAATTTTTCCTTCCCTCTGGCCAAGCCCAGAAAAATGCATCCTATTTAAGTATTTATTTGTAATGAATGTAGTGCTTGCGAGTATCAAATTATAAGTGCAATCCGAAGTTGGAGCCCTCGTGTGTCTAAAATATTGTGTGGTTATTCCACAAGGCAATCAGTATTACAATCAATCTCAGATAATTATCTCGAATCAAAAACGCATTTCAGACTGTTTGTCAGAATTTCATGATATCTGGCACTGACTGGGGTGACAAATTTGAATATTGCCCACTGTATAAAAGCAGGAGGCCAATTTCAAATCCCGAATTGTCAATAGAGCACGCTGAAACAACTGGTTGGTTTGTGTAGCTGGGTTGGGCGCAGCAAAGTGGCATCGGAAGTACTGTCCATACTCAAACGAATGATAGAGACTGTTTGCGGAACCGAACATATGAGTCCGTAGCCTAAATGAGAAAGAGAAACCGTATGTGTTTACCCTCTTTGCATAAATTATGATAAAAGGCAGGCGAATGATCGCATGCTGAATGTCCGTATAAGTGCCACTCAGGTGTCCGTCGAGCCATCGATCGAAACGCTGCCGGGCCAATTTTCGATACATGGTGAGGGCTCCGTACAAACTGCGATGGTCGGCAGAAGGTCGGCCAAAAGCAATAACACTAAAAACACCGGCCATATATGATTAAATTGTCGCTGTCAACCCCCTGCACCGGACGAAAAAACCGAAGGCTTTAGCTCGTAGTAAATCACCCCTCGGTATACTCCATAAAAGTCAAACTCTGTCTGTGTGTATCTCTGTTATCATTGGTCACAGGCGCAGCATGCGAATCGCTGTTCACGCGTACTTCCTCTGCGCAGGCAGGTCAGTCCGTTCATCGATCATCTTCTCATTGGTGGCAGACGTCGCGCGCGAATCGGTGTTCACGCGTGCTCCCTCTGCAAAAGCAGGCCTGTCCGTTCAGCGATCATGTGGCTGTCGCCCCGTTGTTGGCTGCGACGACAACGACGGGTAGCCGGCATTCACCCTGCTGCAACCGCAAGTGACACCCGACGTGACAGGCGGATGTGAATAGGCCACGGGGGGTGGGCGGGGGTGGTGTGGAGGCGCAAAAAGGGGCAAGGCCGCTAAGATCTCGAGGAATGGGGAACGCCGTCTACTTGGGCGTCTCCCCGTTAGCATTGGTGACAGGCCGCTGTTTCGCTTGACCCACACACTTGCATCCAGGTCGTCGCGGCCGTTTGAAACGTCACCCCCCCCTTCCACCCGCAATGCAGCAAGGGCTATAACGGTGTTTGCACAGCTGTTTCAAATTCACTGACCGTAAACTCCTC
The DNA here is from genome assembly GCA_036362985.1 of Ligula intestinalis. NCBI lineage: Eukaryota > Metazoa > Platyhelminthes > Cestoda > Diphyllobothriidea > Diphyllobothriidae > Ligula > Ligula intestinalis. Next base: position 18,492,631 of record JAYGXS010000004.1, on the reverse strand, counting down.
GACCTACTATCACTTGGACCCCCCCCCCCTCATTACTTACGCGTAGGTTGTCGCGGCCGCTTGAAACACCGCCCTCCTCCCCTCCACAGCGATGCGGCTGTATGCCACACGTTCCCCCCAGTGGGTGCATAATCCGGGTGGCCCAATCAGACTGACTGGCGGCTAGCTATTAGTTTAGACTGAATGGCCTACCACATGAATCCCTTCGCTTTCGATCTAACCCCTACAAGCTATCATTATGGACAACAGAAATGCCGTCAGAAATGTTCTGAATAAAAACAACCCGACAAACGACGATGGGCCGGTGACTGAAGGTAACGTTGCAAACTTACTACTTTTCTACTTAATGTTATTTTGTTCAGAATAAAACCTATTTGTAGGTTCTACCTCATTAGGTATAAAAAGAATTAGACCAGCCGCGAGAACACAAGTCCAGACGAAGGAACAGAAGAGATTTGCCAATGCTAATAGACGTTCGCAAGAAACACAAGCAGAAAGACGGCTTCGTCTGGAGACTAATGCCATGCGTCAGCGATATCGACACTTTCCAGAAACTGAAGATCAAATGCTGCAAAGAAGACACGAAGATGCGGTTCGCCATCAAACTAACCGCTCCCGAGAAACCGAAGTCTAAACCCTGCGAAGAAGAGAGCTAGGTGGGTTAAGAGATTCGCAACGTCGGCATAACGAATTACCCAGACGTAGAAGTACACGTCTGGCTATTCAAGCATCACGAAGAGCGGATCTACACTCAACCGATGCTGGAAACTCAAGTTCGCAACCGATTCGCATACGATTTGGCGACTCTGGCCCGTTGGTTGCTTCCATAAACGCTCAAGTATGGAACAAAGCCTCACTCAATTACAACTCAAGTCTTGGTTATGTGGGATATGCAAATGTTTCCATTGGGAAGATGGTGGAAGTTTGCGGACATTGTCAGGCGAAAAAATGGACTGATGAGACAAACGGTATGTGCTGTTCCAACGGCAAAGTTCTACTGAATAACTTCCCCCAACCACCAGAAATACTCCACACATTGCTTGCTGATAATACCGACGACTCGAAAAATTTTCTTTCAAGCGTAAGAAAATAAAATGGGGCGTCTCAAATGACCTCCTTTGGTGCCAACATTGTTCGTGACGTTGGCTTTATGCCTACCTTTAAGGTGGAAGGCCAGGTTTGCCACCGGATTGGATCGTTACTACCTCCTCCTGATGGTGAGCCGAAATTTCTACAAATATACTTCGTAGGAGACATCAATCTACAGGCTCAAAGCTGATCTCGAGTGTACATAGGCTTGAAGCATCACATAATATTGTCCCTTCGAAACATGCTACACCAGCGCAATAGCTACGTTAACAGTTTAAAGTTCGCCCTGGAGATGCACGCTTCCATTGACTTTACTATTGCCATAGATGCCGATAAACGTCCTCATGGAGAACACGAAGGAAAATGTAATGCTTCCACATGCAACAAGGTGGCCGTCATCATGTCAGAAACACAGCACGGCAACAGGGATATTGTCTTGAGAAGGAGAGACGATAGACTGCAAAGGATATATGAGACACACCGTTCATACGACGCCTTACAATACCCTCGCATGCATTTCAATGGTGAAGACGGTTACCACTTCGGTATACCTCAAATTGGTACCCATAAAACAGTAAGTTGTAAAGCCTTCTACTCTTACCACTTTATGATTTGGGAACGAACTTTCAACCTGCTTTGTCGATTCAAAACGTTGTTCCTTCGATTTGCTCTTGATATATTTGCCAAAATGGAAAAAGAGCGCCTTTGCTATTTCCGCACACACCAGAAAGGACTTCGCGTGGACAACTACATCCACCTTAGAGACAATATCCTTTCGGATGGTGGAAATGCTGCCGGTCGTGGTCAACTTTTCATCTAGACATCAAGCCACACTGGGTCTCCTCGCTATATACATGAGGAAACTCAAGATGTGTTGGTTTATGTTAGGCATTTTGGTCGCCCGGATCTATTCATTGCATTTACCTGCAACCCATCGTGACCTGAAATTACTGATGAGTTGTTCCCCGGTCAAAAGCCACAGGACGGTCATAATTTGTCCGCGCGGGTATTCCAGCTTAAGTTGAAAACCATGATGAGACTCATCACAAAATACAATATTTTCGGTGATGTTCAGTGTCAGAGGATTACCCCACATTCACATTTTGGTCTGGCTAAAGGAAAAATTGCACCTAACCTTTCTTACATTTATTTCCCTAATAAACCTGAACTAAACTGAACATAATCATTTTAATAGGTTCTCACCTACGGTTCGCTTACCTAAGGGACAACCACATGTAAAGAAGCCCAAAGCGAAGCGGGGCTTCCGCGCTAGTTGATCATAATGCCCTAGCGTGTTGGCCGCAGATTAACGGCTGGCTTCGAGGTAGATAGCGCTCCCGAGGGCAAAGTTTAAGCTTGGATTGCTGAGTGTTATATTAGAAAATATTACGTGTTTATGCTACTCAGATGGCCAGTCAGCTCCGGATCGCCTGTGTGAGCTGCGGGTCTATTGTAAAACGGTGTGCACATATTTGTTCTCCAAGCGGCAGAGATGAATGAGCGCTAATTGCACTTAGTGTTAAAAGCTTCCGAACGCCACCAAAGGGGCAGCGACTTCCGCGGTTCGAATTCGCGTAAAGGCAAGGAGTCCGTGGCACAGTGGTTAGGACGTTAGACTTCTAGCTAACAAGGTTGCGGCTTCGAGCCTCGGGGATTGCCACCTCTGGCGTCGGGTATGGCTGCCTGATGATGGCTAATACACCAGAAATGGCCATTCCAGTCTCCTCTGTCTTTGTCGTTCAAATATTTCTGCAAACAAAATTCCTCTCTGAGAAGAAGTGCACGCTATCGCCTGAACAAGAAGTTTATTAACCTGAGGTTTCTGATTCATGTTTGAACCCACCGACGGAAACAGCATCAGATACGGGCAGGTCACACACAGATAGTTTCACTATCTGTAGCACGCTTTCGCTATGATACTGCATACCTATGACAATTAACGGTTCCCCTTTCATTAAGGATGGCACTTAATTTCACCGAGTTGGAATACTAGCTGGAGTGCAGATGGAAGTGAACGAATTCAGGAGGAAAAGAAGTGATCGCTGGAACAAAACAGTGTATTGCCTTGAGCCTTCTGATTCTCGTTTGAATACATTATCACAGACAGTCACTGCTCGAGCCACAGACCTGTCCTTCCCGTACTCCATCCTGAGACTTTAACTGCACAAGGGAATCAGTCACGTGGGGAAGGCGTGGGTTATCAAAACATCCAAGGACATCGATTCAAATTGCTGAATAATTCTCATTCTAACGTCTACCATGGAGGATGATATGCCAGCACTTACTGACCCGTAAATAGACGAGTAAGCCATAATAGCATTAATTGCGACCTCCAACGGTGATCGCGAGAGCCATCTGTAAGTACACGTAAAAATTAGCAGGTTCACAATTGCCTTGTTGGGGCCTGTCTGGAGTTTTTATGGGTATATGTACCCTCCCTGTCCTTGTAGTACCAGTGCTAAATTCCAGGGACAACTTTTCACATACTGTGTGCTTCCATTCGTTATGCAAAGACCGGTTTCATGTGATTAGTCGTCACGAAATTCGTTGGAACCAATTAATCCTACTGCAAACGCCTACTTTAAATTCATTTCTAGGGCAAAATGCTTCAAATAATGCCTAAAAGTATTCAGAGGTCATTTTTTCTGAGAAGAACTGCAGGTGGGAAATGCACAAAGTTGGTAGGGTTGTGGAAAATATTGGTGTATCAAAAATTATATTAAAGTGCAAATAAAGATCGACAGGTTGAAAGCGCCTTGTCAAGGCCGTCTAGGTTGTTTATGGCTAATAGTTACCCTGCCTGTACTACCGCTAACTTTGGGTTAAATTCCAGGGCCCTAGGCCTTCCCGTGTCCAATTTTCAACTCTAATCCTAACTGCAAACCTAGATGTTAGCGTAATGTCAGCTGCAAAAAGCATAGCATTTAGCACCGTGCCCTTCTCTCGGTGGAATGCCCTCCTGAAGTTCCTTTATGGTTGATTAGAGAAACAAGGATGAAGGAAAAACACTGTTTGCAACCTAGAAATTTCCGCGTCTTTCCTGTCTCAGGATAAGGAAAAGGAATAAGATGATTTGTGTAACCTTTAAATCACTTGAAGTCAACCCTTTGCGCGGCAAGGCGAATTTTTTTTGGTCTTGTAGATTTTTTTGGCTTGATAAACGTGCTTAGGTGATTTTAATTTTTTGAGCTAGGATACAGCGTCATCAACTTGTATTTACCCCCATGAACGGTGTTAATTTTTCACTTTGAAAAAAACCAAAAATAACTTTATCTATCGTAGATACTCTACATGTTTGCTTAAAGTGGATGTCGACAAAATGTTATTCAATTTGCGCAGATGGTGGTATAATGTTTCGTAGTTCAGAAAGGCGTCTTCCCCACTTATCTACGGTCTCTAACTCAAGTACAGGTGTGCGTGCATGTCTTCAACAAAAACACTATTTTGAGCACGCTCGCTCGGTGGCAGTCAAGCGAAATTCTGCGTTTTTATTCACTTGCTGTTGGAAGGTGGTTTTGCAACTAAAACAACAGAGAGAAAAACTTGATATACTAGCTTAGGGCTATAGTGAGCCAATTCTACTTAACCTAGTTACACGAATGGCAAATGTTTAAACCTCATTCTACTCATGCAATTTTATATGATATCTTCTGAAAATTGAGCTTACTCGTTGGACGCAAATTTCTACGTGTACCTGAAAAGCAATATTAATTCCTGCAACGTTTTATTACTTATCATATGTATATATATGATGTTTTCATGTCATTTTAGGAGTTATGTTTGATGCACTGGACAACAACCAATTACCCTTCCTCGACGTACAGGTGACGAAGCTGGAAGACGGGCAGATAAGGACAACGGTGTATCGAAAGGCAACTAACACCATGCGCGTCCTCCACTTCAGAAGCAACCACCCTGTCGGGCACAAACGCAGTTGTGTTAGGACTCTCCTCCAACGTGTTCAGACACACTGCAGCGACGACAGTGGAAAGAAGGAGGAGGTTCAATACTTGCATGCACTCTTTGAAGCCAACGGTTGTCCAAAGTCCTTCATACGCAAGTGCCTTAATAAGCCCCACCTTGAGCGGTCGAAAGGGCAAGGCCCCAAGTTTTGTCTCGCTTTCCCTTATGCGAAGAACGTATCCGAGGCGACGGCAAGAATTCTGAAACCGTTTGGGATCGGTGTGGCTCACAAGCCGGAATCAACCATCAGACAGCAGATTATGAGGCCCAAAGACCAGCTACCGTCGACAGAACAGTCAGGCGTGGTCTACAGCATACCATGTCAAGACTGCGATGCAAGGTATGCTGGTGAAACAGGCAGACGCCTTGGCATCAGGTTGCATGAGCATCAGCGCGCAATCGACCGCGAGGATAAACTCTCTATGGTGTATGAACACGTACGGCAGCAGAAGCACCCCTTCTCCTTCGACAATGCAAGGGTAATAGGCCGAGCCAATGAAAAGATGGCTAGACTTCTGCTGGAAAGTTGGTCTTCGACTGGCACACTTAAGAGAGCCATAGACCTTCATCCTGCTTACCAGGTGGTACGCAAACGGCTCGAGTCAGCTAGACCAAGGCCAACAGGATGGCGAAGAAAACACAAGGGTGGAGTAGAAACGAGACCAGAGGAAGATAGGGGAGGGGTCGGCCAGGGACCGCGTGAGCAACGTGGAACGATACTACACCGCTACCGCGCACACGAGGTTGACAGGAGCTCATGGGGGCAGCAACAAGTGATTAGTCCGTCGGTGGACGAGGGACAGGGCAGTAAGCGCACTGACTTGTCAACAATTACGACAGCCGCAAAAGGGGTCAAAGGTCACACGAGCCCCCCAGTGGTAAATCTCACGGGCAGTCAGCAGCGAACAGTCAGGTCAAAGTTCGTGCGCTGAGCACGGATATAATAAGAGGCATGCAGCGAGGCTGAGACAGTCCCGGTAAGCAGGAACAACCACCACGTTACTCTGACGATGGAAACAAGAGAGTTTCCGAAACGTCAGTCCCAATATAACTCGCTCCATGTCCTCGAACCTTCGTCTTCTTCTTCTTTGGGGGATGATGAAATCGATAAGATATCTGGACCTCAATTTTGCGCATATATCTTCACCTATCATGGATATTCTACACGTCTGTCTAAAGTGAATCAATTTAAACAAGATGTGAATAAAATGATATTCAATTTGCGCAGATGGTGGTATAACCGTTCGCAATTCAGAAAGGCGTCTTTCCCGCTTTTCTACGGTCTCTAGATCAAGTACAGGTGTGCGTTAATGCCGTCCAAAGAACACTATTTTTGAGCCATTTTAATAAAAAAAAAGACACACAGCGACGCCAAAAATTGGTGAGCTGATTTAAACGTGGGCAAAATCGAAACGGAAATATGGGGGAAGGCTGGGGTTTTTGAGATGCACGTTCGCTCGGTGGCATTTATACGAAATTCTACGTTTTTATTCTTTTGCTTTTTGAAGGTGGTTTTGTAGTTAAAACAACAGAGAGGAAAACTGAATATACTACCTTGTGGCTAAAGTCAGCCAAATTTACTTAGCCTAATTACATGAACGGCAAATGTCTTAAATGTATTCGACTCGTGCAATTTTATATGATTAATTCTTCAAAGAGAGCTTACTCAGTGGGTGCGAATTTTTACGTTTTACTGAAGACTTATTATTTCCCATGATGTATTATTACTTATCATATTTATTACATGTTTTCATATCACCTTAGGAGTTTTGTTCGATGTACCAGGCTCACTTTCCAAGTTTGAGATTTTTTATGGGTCCACGCACATTCCATGGGTTAATTGACTTAATGTACACGCAAAGCAGTTAGAAGACGCTAGCGAGCTGTCAAATTAATTAGCAAACAAAACACATCGCCATCGAAAATGTCGAAATTTTTCTAGCGATTGTTTTCTTATTTTCTGATTTTCTCGTCGAGTGAGGGTGAGCTTATAGGAAAAGAAGGAATCTTGGAAAGTGATGTTACTCATTTCCCAGCTTAAGGTGGTTTTGACGTCTC
>JAYGXS010000004.1:18434821-18485511 GCA_036362985.1 Ligula intestinalis | reverse complement strand
TTGTGGGTGAATGATACTCGGTCGGCTTTATCATCAGCATATCAGAGCAAACGCCGGGCTGCGTACTACGCCACAGGACGCAGACTCATCGATCGGTTGGCCCGCATGCAATGACGCCGGCCAGTGAGTGTGAGTGAGATAATCGCGGCCAGTGTGAGAAGTTGCCGTTGCCGATGCGCAGCGTAGCGTGACAGCCACTGAGGCAGGCAGCCAATCAGAATTCAGACAGGCGAGAAGGGCGAAAAGCAAACGCCGACGGACGGACGGCAGTCGCCGTCGCCGCGAGTGCGTAAAAGCGAGTAGAAATGAGAGTAGAAAGTTAAATTCGTTTCAAAATCTTCGATGGCGCGTAGACTGCCGCAAAACCAACACTCACGGCATTTTTGTCGTGAGGGGAAAAAGTGATGGACTCATGCGGAAACGAGAGGTCGTGTGGGAAAAGGCAAAAAGGCTTTTCTTTTGCCCACTATATGATCGACAGTTTAAAGTATATTCCTTCTTTCTCCCAACAAAGCATAGTGCCACCAATGCTGTGCCGAGATCTCCTCACCACGGATACTATCAGTAATGAAGTTTTCGTCATTATTTTAAAAAAATTAGGCCCACACATTGATCCCTACTCCCTGTATTTTTTCCTACGAAAATGGTTTTTATAGGGTTTGGGGGGTGGGGAATTAAGACACGCAGTGGACCATACTTTTACAAATGTTAAATGCATCTTTATTTTAATATATTTAGAACTGTTGTTGATTTACATCTGTGGATTTTCCTAATCTGTATTATTGTTTAACTTATTGCGTAAAAAACTGATTAGCAAATTGCAGGTTTCTTAAATTTCCCGAAAAATTGACGTGGTGGTTAGAAGGTCGTCTACTTTAACTTACCTGAGGACCAACTTACTGTTCTGGAGTTCGATTAGTATAGTCCGCGGCGCGAAGTGCCGCGCACAATTTTAAGTTACATGTGGAACAACGTACTCCCAGCAGCCGTGGGAAGCAACTTTGAATACATTTTCTCCCTTTAAACTTCTAACCATTTCTTTCTCTGCTTATCCTATTTCTCCAGCCCCCCCCCCCCCAAAACTCTATAACCACCGTTTTTGCGAGATAAAATGCTGGGACTAGGGGTATATGAGTGGACCTACATAAGCTACTTTTGCCAAAAAGTACTCCGCTCGTTTTCGCCTTTTTTGAATGTTCAGTCCAGAACTCATAAATACATTCAATCGAGGATGCACCAGGTACCTTACGAAGGTCTTCAGGCAAAAATTCGGAAACTAATAGAAGTCTGGAAATAGTACTTAAGGGTTTTCGATTCTACCTTCAGAGTGGTGAAACAAGCAGGCTTAATAGAGGAAAAATAATAAAATCCTCCTTCCGTCGCTGAAGGTTTCTTTCTTAATGTGCTCCTCGAAGGCGTGTAATGCGCCTTTTGTTTTCCCCGCACGGTTTCAAAAATAATAAATAATTTATTGAAGCAACAGGTGCCATAAAAACCCCTAAAAATGGTACCAAAGTGAGTATAAGCCTGTCAAACGTTTTATGTAGGTAAATTTGGCATGCACAACGCTTACTACCTTTTAACAGCGTGCCGACAGCTCTCCTCAACTCAGTTCTCGCAGTTAGGGCATTATCATACCTCATAAAATGCATATAACAGTTTTTCAAGTATATTTCACTGCCTTTCCTAATTCTCTACACTCAAAGCTCCTATAACCACTGTTTCCGAAAGGCAAAATACTGAGACAAAAGATGTATGAAGTGCACTACTTAAACTACATTTGCCGTATTTAATAACCACACCATCGATGTAGTAGGGCCTTTTCACCCATGACCGCTTGCCAACATCGTAGCGTGTGTGCCTAGCAGAGAGTACCCGTCGGTAGCTGAACCAACTAGACAGAAAGAGAATGTGCACAAAAGCATGCAAATTAGCTCGCTTCCGTCTACCAGAAACTTACACGCAGTTGTTTTCAAATAAACTGGTTTAACGTTGCCAACTTCTTGGGAAATGGAGGTATGAAGATGGCAAGGTGTTAACCGGGCCCAGAGCGAGAGAGCGAGGTATGTTCACAAACTTTTAATGTCTGTCTGTCGGAACTAATTTATTCAATAGAGGTGTTAAGTGACCATTTGGAGTGGCAAGGGTCCAGCCAGTCTGCCAGGCTCGACTTGTCACTTAGGCAGATGGTTTTCGCACGCTCAGAGTAACGCATTTAGTGGGGCTGTCGAGCACTTCATTGGCACTACTGCTAGAGGAAAACATCTATTGGCGTACTAGTTGATAGCCCAAATCAATCAATGTGACGATTGGAGAGGGGGTTTCGGAACCTTAACCTCTTCCTTGAATCCATGACGTTTCGAGAGAGCTCTTCAGTTGCTGCCTCTCATTACATAACGGGAATCATGTAAGAGAAAATACAAATTAACTTTATACAGAAAAATCGATACAAACAAAAAGTTCACAAGAAATGGTCAAGAGGCTAATCAATAACGTAAGAAAGTTAAAACGCTATGTTCACCAGAACTTAGGAGCATTTACCTAGCTGGTTACTTAAACAAGAAATATAAAATTTGAAGAAAGCGTAATTTGCAATTAAACGAGTACAGAAAGAATATTTTTGTTCATTTTTTCTGTGTAAGGAAAAGTAAATAACTTCCTTATTCGGGAGGAAGAAGCTACATAGTTCTCATAAAAGTTTGAAATGGATGTGGACAAAGTTATAGAATTTATAAGCAGTCTGGATACACAGATAGATACGTTACGTCATAAAAAGTATCATCATTAGCAACTTTTTAAGCCGAAAGATACGCTTTATTTAAGCATATAATTGGACGAAAGCATATTTTACTTCCTACAAATATTATATTTTCCTGATTGTTTTCTGTCAATCATATTTCTCTCTATAAGAGCATTGAAAAATAACAATGCATACTACTAAAGTAGCCATCTTATTGCAGAAAAACCTTTTTGCAGGTGGCTAGAAAGAAACTCGTTCAAAAGCCGGCATCTTGGCATGAAAATAGGCTGCACTATAATCCTTCCTGCATCCACGCTTAATTACTATGTTCGGATATGGGACACATTTCAGAATTTCGGTTCGCATTTGATGAGACTGGGAGTTTACTGTAGTCCCTGGTTATTAAGGTTTTTTGCGTAAGTGCGGCCCTAACCCCGCTAGCAAGAATCCGAAGAGGCATTTCATATACGACCTACTCTGCTACAGGACATAGGAAACAGGACCACCTTTAATTCGGGTGGCTTTGCCCTAAATTCCAGGGAAATCAGACTGTTTATCAGGGTTAAGACTAGGGTCAGAGATAAGGGCCAGGACACAGGAAGAAATTGTTCCCGGATATTCGGCAAAAGGTATCTTATATTATGTTAGGACGTTCCTAGTAACGTCTGCTATTGGCGAAGGAATTTTGTATAAGCGGTTCCGACCGAAATTCCTCTGATATAAGCATGATAAGATGGTGTTTAGTTGATTGCCTGATAACAGACGACCCAGTCGGAATTTCGCTCCTTTTAATCAATGCCATAGGTTAATGATCACCCATTTCAGGCTTCTGCAAGTAAATCACGGTTGGTTAATCTACACAACTGGGAATTCCTGTGTAAGTACCTGAGGAGGCCTGTGAGTTCACTGGGGTGTGGGCAACTGTAGCTTATGCAGTCCCCCTCATTAATCCCTGCCACTAGCATATTGTCCTACATAAACGGTGGTCATAGGTTTTATGAGTGGATAATTATGATATGCAGTGGAATATACTTAAAAACTGCAAAATTCATTTTTATTTTATTCTGTTTTTAAGTTTTCATAAATATGTGTAGATTTTCCTCATCTTTATTATCGTTTAACGTATTGCGGAAAAACCTGATTATCAAATTGCAGGTTCCTTGAAATTCCCGAAAAATAGAAAAGATGGTTAGGAGGTGGTCTACTTCAACTAACCTGAGGTCCAACTTCCAGTTATGGGATAAGATTATTATAGTCTGCAGCATGAAGCGCAGCGTACACTTTCAACTTATATGCGGAACAAATTTCTCCCAGCGGTCGTGGGAAACAACTTCGACTACATGTTTCACCTAGCACTTACTTCTTACAATGTCCTTCTCTGCCTATCCTATGTCCCCACACACAAAACCTTATAACCACCGTTTTCGTAGAAAAAAATTCTGAGACTAGGGGTATATGAAGGGGACTACATAAGCTACTTTTGCCGGGATTTGTTATTAAAGTTCTGACGTTCTAGCCAAGAAGTCGACTGTCTGTTTTTACTAAAAAAAAGAGAAGTCGTAACATCTACCCTTAAAGTGGATGTCCTATCTCATAAAATGGCTACCAAAATCCTGTTTTTTCGATAAGAACAAATTACTTAAGTGGGGTATCAAGATTGACTATGGTACAGCCTTCCCTTACCATATTTCAGTCACTTCAGGATGCCGGCTTTTTTATAAAGGGCACGGGACTTAGGCCTTAATGCACTACAAAAAGTCTCAGCACAACACGCTCGCTCAAGTGCGAAGGTTACCGCGAATAATAAAGAAAAATGACGGTTCTTTAATTTTTTAACTCCGCAGATTGCTCATTGTTGCCTTACGCAAAGTGAACATTTATCCCATGAAACTTGTTTTGAAAGCAAAGTTGGTCACCCGGCAGTTGCCAGTTCCGCGACCTATCTAGACTACAGTGGACACATGAATTCGTAAATGTCAAAACCAGTTCGACGGTTCCTAATGCCCCTGTGTCCAAAAATGCTAAGTATGTGGACGAGGACAGGCCAATATGGGTACAAGTGCAGTAGGATTTGTGGGCGCAGTTATCATCGCTGTTGCCAATTCGCCTTTCCCTTCATAAATGCCGAAGGAATTAACGATCAAGGCCGTATGGCCATTATCGGCAGCAGAAGCCCGAAGGAGACAGCCCTCCGACTACTGAATAAGTAAGTTTGAATTCTTTTATGTGCCGTTATTTAGGAAATAACCGGTACAATTGGCGTCCGCCCATTTACAGTTCAATTTTTGCGAATAAATTTATTTGTAGATGGTTCTCATACAGTGTATTTAAATATTTGCCATTTATTTTTTCATTTATTTTTGTGACTTAATGAATGTTTTAAGATCAATAACATTTGCTAATTTTCCAATCTTAATATTAAATGTGCATGCCTATATATAGGGACACATTGATCAATGTGCGTTGTGGGTACTGTAGCGATTTAAGGCGTGTTTACGCGTACGACTAAAACGAATGATACAAGATTACTTTGGAAGCAAATTAAAAAGTTTTTGACCATATTGTCAGTTATTTCTTGTGCTTGAACATTAAAATAAGCAGTCATTAACGTTTTTAAAGTAGTTCTAAGTATAGTACGGCCTTGAATCTGTGTAACATGCCGACATATACAAACTATTCATTCTCCCTCGCTAATCAAAAGTGAAGGAGTTCGGTACACTGATTATCATGTAGTTTATCATGAAATCACTTCAGTCACGATGGAATGCCGGCTTTTTAAGCAGCTTCTTTCTGACCGATAACAAAATGCATAGACTGTAAAAAATGGTTACTTAATTAGCATGCACTTTATTCACTAATTTTGACTGCCTTTTCAATTCAAGTATATTTTTTGGAAAATCTACACAAAAATATTATTTTTGTACTTGTTTGGTTGGACATGATGCCTTCTTTAAGTTCTATAATTAAAGGAAGGGTATGTTTCAGTTTTAAAAATATTCTAATCGTGATCTTTTTACGATTGTTGGGTGTTTGTTCACTATAAATCACAGTCGTAAATTTATTATGCTGCCTATAATGGATCCAGCATGTTACACATCCGTTGCAATATTTAATGAGTACTATGTGACTTTTTTTTTAAACCGTAGGATAAAAAGTTCGTTTCCCTAAACAGGATGTACACAACGCGCAGTTTGTAAAGCTTGAATTCAGGTGCATCAGCCAGTAGGTTTGAAAATTATTTGGAAATTTAGAAACTTTGGCAGAAATGATTATAAAGGCCCCCAAAATCCCATCCAGTAATAATAAAAAAACTACTTTTACATGTTCGATATCCCGACTTTGTATTTTTTCGTTAAATACCACCAATAGAGGACAAATTTCTATTTCGCTAAATTCCGTCTACATAACGTCGAATTTCCCTTAATTGGCATTTGTAGCCTGCGCAACAGAAATTCATGTTAATCGAATTTTATTCTATAAAAGCAATTTAAAACAAAAAAATCTTATTTAAGTTAATAATTTTGAGCACTTCCACCACTATTACACATTTTTAGGCTCATTAGCCAAGAATTAAATATTTGGTCACAAAAAACATATAGTAGTTGGACGGGGGGATACATATCTAGAGGTGGCCTACAACTCATTTTTGCCGAATGTTTTTAAAACCAAAAGCTGCCCTTTTTGAGTATAAAATTTAAAGATGGTGTCACTTTTTACCAAACGAATACAAAAATAATTTTTCGTTCACATGTTCGATAAAATATACTTGAATTTAAAAAGGCAGTAAAAATCAACGATAAAAATATATACTCCTTAAGTAGCCACTTTTTACAGTACACACATTTTGTTTACGGTCAGAAAGAAGCTCATTAAAAAGCTGGCATCCTATTGTGACTGAATGATTTCAAAAAAGACTACATTACAATCTGTATTACAGCCTTACTGAATGCCAGTTAGCGAGAGAGAGGGAGTATCAATCTTTTGCATATGTCGGCATGTTACACGAATTCTAGGCTTAACTGTATTCGCAGCGTTCAATTATTTGCTGGTAGCTCTAGTTTCTAACTTCCGCGCAAACCGAGTGTTGATTCTGCTCCTAACTATCACATTGCTGGTAAACATAGGCTAGCTAAGTGGACTGTCGAAAAGGGGTGAAGTTTGAATTCACGATGGAGGGGGTGATGTTTTTTCCACAGAAAATTTTTGCATTGGCTTTCTTTTTTCCTGTATGCGAGCTCCGTTGGGGTATAGGGTTGCGGCGTTTTTTTAGGCTACAACAATCTGGTCCATTTTTTCATTTCCTGAGAATACCCAATATTGTGTGATGACTGTACTACATAGCTTGCATTAACGCTTATAGAAAATTTGCAGTATTTTTATACGCCCTATTCAGTTGTATGTTCAAACTGCAGACTTGGAAGACGGTGTTATTTTTGCAACGCACGCCTATCAGCCAGAGATATATTGTTGTGCTAGAGAAGGCCATTTTTCCCAGCTCCGCACATTTTTTCCAATGCACATGAAATCCAGAAATTCGGGTGCTCTAGGCGTTAACTGCAATTAACATAAACACTTTTAAAAAAATCAGTATTTCCACCGTATTGAGGCAAATATTCGCAGTTACGCAGTTAAAGCAGTAGTTCCAGCAATCGAACATATTTCTTCTTCTCTCAGTCAATTCCTTCGTACATTAAGAGATAAAATTTGAAAATAAATGAACGTCAGTGTGTTTTGGAGTAATAAATCACTGTTAATAATTGTTAACATTTCTGAAATGGCATTATGCCCAAACCGATCTTCTCATCATCCCTCTACTGGCAAAACCAAAACTTGAGATGAAGGTTTCTCCGGGAAAGTACGTCTTACAAAGAAAAAAGTTTTTGAACCATGCTTTTATGGGCGTTAACTAAACACTCATAATCACCAGTCTACTTCCTCTGCGATCTGACAGATATTCTACTCTAAAGGTCTGTAGTGGTCGCTGTTGCCCAACGCCTTTCTAACTCCTGACGCCACAGACGTGATCTCGTAGTTGCAACCTACGTCGCTTAGTCGCGCTCGATCCAGAGTAATGGTCCATGTCCGCATGCGAGGCGCTACCTTTGCCCTGGGGCGCACACCCGCACTCGAGACAGGTCTGGCCAATCAGCACCTTGAAGCTGACTCACACAATCCTCCCTCTGGGGCCGTTTTGACAATTTCCGCGCTGACGGACACTCTCGGGATTCCGCCCGTCCGGGTGGCAGACGCAGGCAGCTTCGTCTGCCTGTGTGACGACCCAACGCTCTCGCACGACCCTCACGGTCGAACGCCATGCCAGACCGAGTGACTACTTCCTCCTAACTCTTCTGTATACAATATGCTGTTCCCAACAGTCTGTTCCTCTCAAGACTTCTCTCATCACCTAAGGAACCGGGCCTGGAAGTTCGCAGCCGTTAGGGTTAAACCTTCTTAGCCTTAACACTCCTCGATAGGTCATCAGAAATGCAATAAGAACGGGCACCTACTTAAACTTACTTAACCAAATCTGAACGCAGATTTCAACTGACCTCCCCTTTAAAAAAATAAACAATTCATCAGATGAAAAGCACCCGAAACACAACTTTTTGTCTGATTAAAGTGGCATCTACGAATGCCCGGCCAACCAACCATCGTTTATATGAAAGGAAAATATTGGAAGTTGGTTCTGGTAATGCTGCTTTCGCAGGCATTAAGAATTGCATTTAACAATGGCGTTGGAGTCGCATTAAGAGTTGTCACATTCACTCGATAAACTGTGGCCTAGGAGGGGGGGGGGGGTAATCATATTTCAAACTAACCCATGACCATTTTGGGGCCTTTTTTAAAATATTTAAGTACTTATTGGCGGTCTCCTGTTCCGACCTTGTGTCACGTGGAGCTGGGTCGATGGGACGGCAGAGCATCAGGAGTAGGTTGCTATCCCTGCGCTCATGATCGGTATCAAATGTACTTTTACATAGCAACAATCAGTAAATGGCTACAGCCGTATATCGGAAACGGAAAAAAGCTGGACTAACCACTTCAATTTAATTTGACCCTTTTTTCTGCCTGAACCTCAACATGAACCTACCTCGAACAGAGCTCCACATAACAGATAATTCTAACCGACGACGTGTTATGGCAAGAGTTAATACGACTGTCACCTTTTTTGGCTGCGTTCACCGACTGTGTAGAAAAATGACGAGAGGCCAAGTTAATGCGTGGCGAACACTTAAACTCGTGTTTGCATCCCAGTTCTTCTTTAAAGGAAACGAAGTAGGGCTGGACAAAATGGAAATGGGTATCGTATTTTCTCTGCTAAACTATCAACCGGGTTTGCCATCTAGCTTAGGCCACAGGAAATTTACTGGAATCTGTTTTTTTTATCAAGGCGCTTACAGAAGGCACCAGGTCAAATTTTACACCCCTCAAATAGTAAAAATTGAGAGAAAGAATGGGTTCAACTTTCCTTTATAGAAGTAATCGAAGTTTTCAATCCGAAATCTGGTCGTTTATTTATATTGCCATCATGTCCGTGGTCACGTTCATTTTGTTGTCTCCAGTAAGCTGTGAGATGTTCAATCTTGACTCCCATCCCTCGCAGAGGGTACGCGCTGCTCGCCCCACTATTAAAGTTATCCTCCAATTTTGGCCAGAGCATTCCCCCATAAAATAGTTCTACAGAACATCAGCTGTCGAGGGCAAAAAACCCTAAACAGACCAATGCATACCCTCGGTGCTTTTGCCCTTTCTAACTAAACGACAGGCTTTATTATTTCGGTTGCCTAAGCAAGTACGAGCCGCTGAACTAGAAAATAAATATATTTCTCCTAATTGACTCCCCTACAGGCAAATGGAGTTCTGACAGCAGTTTGGTGAGATGCAACTTGCAGCGAGCTGTCGCGCATGACTTCACGCTTTCTCGCCTAAACTGAACCCTCTTTGTGTGTGCATTAAACTTGCAGCTCACTTTTTTCTTCCGGCAAAAACTTTCCCACGTAGTCCACACCTCCGCCAGACCGGTCAGACTCCACTGGGCTGCCTTATTCGATTATGGTGGGGCTGGTCAAAGACCTAGGTGTCTTGCGTGGACGCGTAATCGAATATCCTCCTCCTCCTCCTCCTTCTGAACTGCATAAGGGCTCAGCCAGACCGCAGATTCGGACGCTCTCAAGACCAGCTTGTTTTCGAGATCGGATACTACTTACAGTCCCTCCTGTGAATTCAGAAGCACGCATCACACAAACCCATTGACAGATCTTGCCAAATAGCGCAAGCTGTCCAACGCACTTCCACAGCTCCACACGGCCCCTACGCTCCCCCCCCTCTCCAGCTCCTTCGCAGATCCGCGTTCACCGGTTGTACGTTTTTCCCCTGTCGTAAAGCTGTCCTCCCCTGCTGTCACGCCAGCTGGGAAGCAAAAGATGAGAAAATTTATAATAGATTCTGTACTTGAGGAAAACGAGAAGAAGACATGGATTTTAGGAACTGAAAAAGTCTGTAACGGACGTAAAAGATCGGATAACTAGCTAAAGGAGCGTAAAAGAAAAAGGATTATGGCTCATTTAGTCACGATCCGGTTCAGAATATGCAAAGTTTTTTTTACACAGTCACAGACATATACGTTGTCCAACTTCATGTACTGCTACCCAACATTTTTGGAAACGCATTTTCTAGTAAGAAGGATTACTTTGGAATTGCAGTATTGGGTTTTCTGCAACATAACATCAAAATAATTTTTTCAGTTTCTGACGGAGCTTCTTAGTAACTGCCTATAAAACGCCAAACTTGATAAAAAAGGCTTCCGAAATTACTATACATGTTCACAGTGGTTTTTGATACCCTTACAAATGCAAGTACATTTTATAGAAAATTGGCCCCAAAATCTTCCTTTTGCACCTAATTTGCAGCCACTCACCTCTCCTTCGAATTTTATGCTTGAATGAATCCTACATTAAGGTTTAAATAAAAAATTTAATTCTAAGATTTTTTGATATGGTGGAATGTTCATTCGAATGACATAGTATCTGTCCATTTATTAATGCTCCTTTTAAAATATACAGCAAAATGCATAAAAAATTGCAAAATTGTATGAGTGCAATATATTTTTTCCTGTCAGGTTAGGTCAGGTTTTATTGAGGGAAATATAGGTAAATACGTTTGAACTCCCTATTGGTACAGGACAGTTTTTTCAATTCATTTGATCTGCAGAACAATTCGACGTAACGAATTGTGTATTTTTCTTTCAATGGAAATAACACAGCTTTAAGATTTCAAACCCAAAGTAAAATAAAACCACAGGTCGAGTTCTAAATTACTCAGGAAATGAAAACATTTTGAAAACCTAAATACCTCCTACCTTCGGTCAGTAAAGTTGAAGAAAACCTCATTCTCTACCAAATGACTATAAAAGAAAATAGGCTTGAAGATGTTTTCTTCAAACTTTATTTGAGCTTACAAAGACAGCGAAAATCCGTTGAAAAAATGACCCAACAGCAGTAATGACGGATTTCCAAATGCAGTTTTCGTAGTTGGTTGAAAAATGTTCTTTCAAAAGTCGGCATTTTGGTGTGTGTCTGAGATATCTTCGGATTATACGGTAGGGTAAACCATATATCACCTAGGTACTCCTTCCAAGTCGAAAAGTCATTTCAGAATGTCAGTTAAACTTTCATGAGATTGGTCACTGACGGCTTGGTCAAGGCGTCTTTTCAGCAGTTCATTTGCTGCACCCCCTCGAAAGGGGACTTTGAGGAATAGTTTTTTTTATTTTCTACAGTAGGTGCGGTGGATCTTTTTTTCCCTGCCATATTCCTTGTAATAAATCACCCAGGATACCCGTTCTCACGCAGTAGGTCCTCGATTTTCTTGAGCTCCGCCTCAATACTGTCTGCTGAGCAAATTTTCCTAGCCCTTAGCACTAAGCATCGAACTGTATTTCGTTTCTGCTGAAGGGGTACAAAAGTCCTCAAAGTCCCCTTTCGAGGGGGTGCAGCAAATGAACTGCTGAAAAGACGCCTTGACCAAGCCGTTGCAAGAACCTTCCCAGCAGCCAGCGTTCAGGCATTATTCTTAACCGACCCAATCTTACATGGGGAAGGTAAGGATAGGTTACCAGCTCAGACCACCTCAATGTGCATATACTCTTTCACTTGTTCCTGTGGAGCCGGTTATATTGGTCGTAAGAGCCGGCGTTTATCCAAAAGAATAGAGGAACACCTCCCGGTATGGCTGAGAAAAGGTGAGGTCAGGAGCATAAACAGCTCTATTCTAGCGCACATGGTCGATTCCGGACATCGGGTGGACCCCAACGATGCTTTCCGAGTGATCTACAGGGTCCGACCAAATTATCCAAAGTCCCTGGGTCAGTGCCTGCTAGCAACAGCAGAAGCTAACGCTATCAGGCTGATGAAGCCCGCTTTGTGTGCACAAAAGAACTTCCTCCAAGCCCCACAGTTGGCATGACCCACAGTCACTTAGCGGCATGCAGTCATCCACGCTATGTTTGTCTCCCTCCGTCACCCACCTCCCCTAGACCGCTCCATCAAACCCTACCCTTACAACCAGCCGTCGCTTATCGACCCCACCCCCATTCCCACTACTCACTTGTCCGAAAAGACGAACACGTTTAAACTCGCACCCAGTTTCCATATAAATGTAAGGCCTGACGAGAATTTTTCCAAAGTACACGTATACTCGCCAAAGTGGACTTCTTAATTTCATTCTACTTTGTGCAGGCTATTGTAACTTACACATTGTGAGGCGTCTTTCCCTGAGTGCTTTTGTCGTGACTAGCTCGCGTCGAAGCGAATAAGGCTTTCTCGGACCCATCCTCTGAGACAGTTGCAGAAAAAGGCAATAGGGCACATTAGTGGGACAGTATTCATAGTATATTGGTATAAGATATTTATAGTTGCCACATCCTTTAAATATTGCGCCACAAGTGCCTCCCTTTATTACCCTATTCCACAACTGTCACGGACGATAGTTTCAAGAGAAATTCTAAAACGCTAAGCCGTTTGACATCACATTACAGCGATCGTATCCACTCCTTCTGAACTGCTCCCTTGGACTTGCATGTTAATTTATATTAGCAATTGCTTTCTTTACTTGATAAGGGTTGGTATCTCACAAGACGCGTTGGTGCACGCTTATCCAGATAGACAATATAATCTCCCCAGCGCATTTGTGTCCGGCCAATAATTAAAAGCTGCTGAGGTAGAGGCACTCCATTCAAAATACTACTGTATGCAAAAGGTCTGGCTATTCGAAAGCTACGTATGCTCGCCAAACACTCTTCTGAATTCTTTGATGGGAATTTTCGCAACTTTAAAACAGTCCAAGGATCCCGTGGTGTTAAAGGCACTCAATGGGTACCTAAGATTCAACACCAAACTTGCAGAGGCGAAAATACTTGCCAGTTTTATTGGAGACTGTATAGAGTGACACGAGTACCCGAACGAATATTGGAAAGCGCTGTGACGGAGCCGTACAGTGATCACCACAGAAACTCTTAGACGATACGCTGAGAACCAACTAGAAAGCACTCGCGTAAGGATTAATGAACTTGAGCGTCACGTATGCCAACGCGCTGCCGTTCTAGACACCCTGACCGAGGAAGCAAAACGGGAATTCAGCAGCTACACTCAAACCATAGAAAGAAAACGTGGGGACGCCAAGAGATCGTCACTTCTTCAAAGGGTGCACGAAATCAAACCACAGTCAAGACTCCCCAAAGATCCAAAGAGGTACGTGCACAACCATTCCTCTCTTACACTTGATGCGACTACACTTGAAGCATTATCACTTGGCCCAAAATTCTGCATACCTGGTCGAAAGGTTAATCAGTTAGACCTAGAAACCCAGTTTGAGCATCTCTATAATCAAACTTACGACCTTAAGCCGAGCTCCGCAGATAGTGTTCAGCACTTCAAATCAACACTGGTTAATTGTAGTTACCAGTACCTGAACCGGAGACTAACAAATCGCGGACTACTAACCATAGCACATCTAGACAAGTTGAAGCAGCTACGAGCAAACAAAGACATCTTGGTTACTAGACCAGACAAAGGAACCGGTGTCGTTCTGATGAACAGATCGGACTACGTAACTAAGATGCAGGCCATACTAGCAGACCAGACAAAATTTGCGAAAGTAGACAGAGAAAAAGACTGCACGGAGGAAGTAGAGGCACAATTGACCAGCTGCTTAAAAAGACTCAACACGGCAGGATTCATTACCGACCGTGAACTCGAACAGCTGCGGCCAGTAGGCACGCATATTCCCCGATTGTATGGCCTGCCCAAGATCCACAAAGACGGCCTGCCAGTTCGTCCGATCTTGGACATGCGAAACTCGCCTTATCATACGATAGTGAAATGGTTGGCAGATAAGCTCAAACCCTTGCAACAGCTGCTAGCGCCACACAGCTATAAAGATACATTCCAATTTATCAACAGCATCAAAGATATGAACTTAAACGGCATGAGGATGTTCTCCTTAGACGTCTCATCGCTGTTTACAAACGTCCCAGTAACAGAAACAGTCGACTATATCTGCGACTTCGTAATGGCAAATCAAATAGAAGTAGGAATACCAACTGCAGTATTAAAGGAACTACTACTAAAGTGCACGTTATATGTGCAGTTCCTTTTTGACAACCACTTATATAGACAGCTAGACGGCGTTGCTATGGGCTCGCCTCTCGGACCTCTTTTGGCAAACATCTTCATGGGCAAGCTGGAGAAGTCGCAACTCAGCAAGCAGATCCATGAATTAAAACACTATGGTCGATATGTCGATGACATCTTTGCCATCGCCCCAGTAGAAACCGACGTGAATGCGTTTCTTAGTACTGTGAATGAAGCACATCCCTCCATCAAGTTCACCTTGGAAGTGGAGACGGCAGGTTCACTTCCTTTCTTGGATGTCCTCCTAAGTCGAAGAACCGACGGTGGCATCCGAAGGAGCGTTTATCGTAAGAAAACCTGGTCCGGACAGTACACAAACTTTAACAGTTTTGTACCTATCCAACAGAAACGTAATCTGATCCGATGTTTAACACAAAGAGCCAGGAAAATCTGTTCGGCAGACACTTGAAATGGAGCTCCAAAAACTCCAGGACCTGCTTCGGGAGAACGGGTATCTGGACAGATTTATCATGAAGAATATGATGGAGAAAGAACCGAAGCCTATTACACCAACTGTAGAAAAGAAGACCTTGTTCCTCAAAGTTCCCTTTCAAGGGGACGCAGCAAGCGAGCTTCTCAGCAGACGTCTTAACCAAGCCGTAGCACGAACCTTCCCAGCAGCGAACGTTCGGGTGTTATTCTCAACGAACCCGGTCCTGCACGCCGAAGGTAAAGATAGGCTGCCAACTCAGACCACCTCCATGTGCATATACTCATTCACTTGTTCCTGTGGAGCAAGCTATATCGGTCGCACGAGTCGGCGCCTATCAAAAAGAATACGGGAGCACCTTCCGGCATGGCTGGCCAAAGGCGAAGTCAAAAGCGTCAAAAGCTCAATCCTTGCCCACATGGTTGACTCCGGACATCGTGTGGACCCCAGCAAAGCCTTTATGGTAATTTACAAGGTCTCGCCAAACTACCCAAAGCCCCTGGGTCAGCGTTTGCTGGCAACAGCAGAAGCAACCGCGATCCGTTTGAGGAAGCTGGTTCTGTGCGCGCAGAAGAACCTCCTGCAGGCCCCGAGCTTGGCTTGGCCAGCGGTTACCTAACTACCTGCATCTTTCCCGCTTGCTGCCGCTTCACCCAACCCCACCCCCTTCCCCCCATCCCCTATCCGGACTCAACAAACACTCATTAGCTGATTACTACCAACCCCACACCCCCTTCCTCATCCCCATGACTAATTTGCGTTTTGTGATAACTTGATAACCAGCATGTTAATTTGCACCCCTCCCTATATAATTGTAACGGCCCGATGAGAATTTATCGAAAGCTACGTATGCTCGCCAAACACTCTTCTGTATTCCAAAAACGGTTGATTGCAGTCTTCCGACCGGTATCAAGGACAAAGCAGCCGATATTGCCTAGCCTGGTTACCAGCCACGGTGGTTGCTACACGAAAAGGTGGCTAGATGTTGCAGATAAATTAGTTTTCCACAAGAACGACCAATCGCGTCAAATGCCTTTACCGTGAGCGCTCGTCAACAAGAGAGCTAGAGCCTGTCGGTGGGGGGAGGGGAGACGCGATACGCGTTCCTGCGGTTGGCATCTTAAAATTATGCGCTACTGGAATCCTTGACGCGGCCAAGGCGTCACAGTCAGCGTCAACAGCAAGCGGCAAAGGAGCAAGCATTGACAACCACTAGCAGTGATAGGCCAAGACGAATATAGACAGCTGTCAAGAGGCATTCTATCCCTCAGAGCCTCCTGGGTGGATACTTAACTGGACGGTCTATCTTAGTAAAAGGCATGACAGCTTTGCAGTTGAATAAGAGGTCACTAAAATTGCATGATGTCATTAAATCTTGCAAGTCTCGTGGTCAGGTTGCAGCTCACTCGACGGGACTCGACCGCATTTTCAAGTTTAAAGAGGCCGAATTCCCTGCAAGAGGTGACAACCGCGTGAGATGCTCGAGTCATGGTTCTCAGGGCCACAGTCCACCAACAAGCGCAACGATTTAGCGTTCCCCCTACTGCGTATTAAGACATTGCCTGAGCAAAGAATCAGTCACGTGAGTAGGGCCGGGCGCAGCAACATCTCTGATGACAGCGAGCATAATTTTCGCGCAATTACCAAGCCTGCATCCGAAACGGAGGACAAGGAAATCGCGGCAATTGATAAGTCGAACGCGAAGTGTCAAGCCATCACCGCACTAATTAAGACCCCACGCGGTGGCTACAGGAGCGGATCATTAAAGTACGCACGTGGATGACCGCTACAAACTATAAATACCCTGCAATCTGTGCATGTTTCAACCTTATTTGCGCATGGCTCAGACTATCTTACCATTATCTATGATAAAGGATTTTCGACAGAATCCGAAACGTCAGGAGAATAAAAGTCTTGTTCCGGTAGTCGCTTCGTCTTCTTCTGGTCTTTGTATTTTTCTTATTTCTTCCGGAAAACAATGCTTCAGTAAAATATGCATTTGAAGGTTTTTAAGGTCGTTATTTTCGTTGATTTTTTGTGAAAAGTTTTGTGGCAATTAAGAGTGTATCAGCAGCTCTTTTTTGTTCAGTTGACTAAAAACCTTCGCTGGATTGTTTGTGTCTTCCAAGAAAAAAATCGCATTCAATTTATGAGTTTGAATTTTTATGGTGAACTTAGGCCCATGTGGTTGTTGAACAGGATCTAAATTGAAAATAACTGTGTCCCCACCGTATTGGCCTTCCTTTTCTTACCAAGCCGCTGTACACTCTCGTGGGTTAAAAAAATTAAATCTTAACTTTGGTTGGATATCTAATTATAATGACCAGTCAGTATTGGCCTGAGTGAGATAACCTTAGTGGCAGTTATTAGAGCAGAACAGTAACGGATGAAGTAAAACCCAAAAAAGGGCAACCGGACTAACCCTCTCTAGCTTATTAGCCGTCATCCGTCAGTCATACTCAAATGCAAATGGAAAATCACCAGAGGCGCGAACCCGCGACTACTGGTCACTGAGTGTAATACCATTGCACCACGGGCCAGTCCAGTTCCCTTGTCTTTGTTAGTTCCACTCAATCGTCTATTGCAAGTCGCCATGCGGCTGCCCACAAGTTCTCTAGACTGAGCTGCAAGGTACAACTGAAAGAGCATGTTCCGTAACCACGTACGGTGAGTGCCCTACTATCAGAACAGTAACTGTCCCACCCAAGGTTTGCACAGAATACACTATCCCTCCTAATCCTGAGCCTCGGCATCACTCTTCCCATCTGCATGTGACACTGATTGAATTTAGAATGGACTAACCTTCATTGAACTCGAAAATGAAGTTGGCGGGTTTATCGCAGAGGGTTAAGTGAGTTAAACCCTAACAACCGCGATCTTCAGACCATGGTTACTAAGGGGGGGGGGGAGAATTCGATGGAGGCCAGAATAGAAGGAACAGTATATTGTGTACACAGACGAACGGAGAAAAGATAGACGAAGAAGATTGACTACGGAGAGCACGACCTTTCGCTAAAGCGGCGTGATCCGGAGTGCGGCTTTCTTGCAGGAATCCCCGCGGCCAGTGACAGAGAGAGCGCTCACGCGTGCAGGCTTGCTAATCGTCGCCGGGACAGAAGGCATCTCCGCGGTAACTGTGGCTGGCTGTTCCCAGACGTCGAGACCAACATAGGTGGGCCTTTAGGAAAGTTCACTTCGACGCGAGCCAGTCACTGCAGGTTCATGCCCTCCCCCCTCCGACTACCAGAACGGTATCCCACCTGCCTCAGTGCGCGGCTCTGTCATAACATGTGATGAGAGGGCACAGTGGGGACTTGAGTGGGCATCCGCTCCGATCTCTCTTCCTTTCTCTGCCTCTCCTCCAACCACCTCCTTGTTCTAATGACAATATGAAATCGAGCGAATCGGAGCTGGGTGTGGGCGCAGTGACTGACAGAACTGAACGGCCCACTTGCGCGACGCACATGCTACTTCCTTCGCACGCCCCAGTAGCTTGTTGTCGTCCTTAAGAAGGGGGTTTCTCGCACCTCAACTAACCGGGAGTACCGTGAAGGCCATACAAACAAAGAGTCACCGTAGTCGGGCTGTTTTTATTCTACGAGGACCTAGTTGCACCATCGGTTGCCAACCGTTAGGTTGTCGTGAAAGGTTAGACTCATGTTTGTTATTGACTGCGGAGAAATTGAGAGACCACACTTGTTGTCCCCAAAACCGTCTATAAGTCCCAGTTAAGCCGACTTTGTTTATGTTGTGGAAGCAGGGACCTAATCCCCGTCACAACCGGGCTTGAATGTTCGGAATTGGACGGTAGCATAAACAGCTTTGTCCCGTAATCTTCGTTCCGGTGGATAGCCGGGATAACCCATAAGCTTATAATCTATGGCGGACGGCCAATAATGCTGTCCACTGCCCAATGCTTGCTGCGTCAACGTGATGTCTTCATAGTCAGCTGTCTACTCCTCGCTGACCTCAAGAACCTTGACTGACATGATCGCACGCAAACTCGTGTGCCCAACAGTCGCGGCTTCCCAAGGGCCACTTGAACAGGCCACCTAACAGCAAACACAACAGGGGGCCTCTACAGGTGACACCCTCTCGGACAATGCAACATATTAATGGCAATGCATTTGAATTTGGCTTCGTTATCATATAAAAGCCGTTGTCATCACCTCTGTCACACACTGTGACCCAACACACATAAGTCAGACACTCTCGGGTATGATTGGACGCCATCAACACTGGCCCTGGCTTCGCCAATGGTTATTTCTGCCTGAGAGAGCAACTCAAGGTTTTGTGCACAATGAAGCCCTCACTCTGATGACTCTTGCCGTTTACCTACAACCTGAGATTTGACCTGGTGATGGTAGTGAGCCCATCGCAACCACTAATTTGATCCTGGGTTGAGCGCTTTGTCATATCTCCGAGGGAATCAAGTTGATTTTAAATTGAGAGAAGCTCTGAATTGCCCGGAGAAAGGGCAACTTGGTATCAGTCGCTTTCATGCACCGGTGGCGTGACTGATGTTATTTTTCGACGGGCAGGGAGACTGGACAAACTGGTTTGCGGGGGTGGTGGCGCAATGTCCCTGCCTAGCGTGTATTACATGCGTGAACAAGCATACATGATAGTTTGCCCGTTGTTATCCACGCTGGTTGATTTTACTGGAGGGCGGAGGTAAAAGTACTAGGCGGCATTTATGTGCACGCATAGAAGTGGAAGAAGGGCTGATTGTGTGGGCGTAAGATGTTGGTGATTACTGGTGCATATTTTGGGGATCAACTGGGCCTACACAAGGTCTGAATATCGTGAGACAGAAGAGGCGTTTGTGACGGGTGCTGCCTGAGGCTCCTGATCTTGGTTCTCCGGGAGCCCTGCGACGAATTCTCAGGTAACTGATTCACCCTCGTTGCCTCCTTTCAATCATCGAGCATCACAACTCTCGAGTTTCGAACCCGCGACCCAGTTAGTTAGACATCCAACGCTCTAACCACTGCGCCACGGGCTCGCTGTCTTATTGGTTGGACTCCTACCTAACAAGGTCACTGGTACGAAACTCGAGTGGGGCACCAATTTCTGGGGCAACTCCCGGGTTGGCTATGACTAACTGACGACGGCTACTTAGCCAGAAATGGTCATTCTAGCTCCCCTTTTCCTTGTCGGTCATGTACTTCTGCAATTACAGTGTGGTCCACGACAGCGCCTTGTTTTCTTCTTCGCCTTCTTTGGGGGATGATGATCAGGATATATATATATATATATATATATATGCTTGCTTACGGTTGATGATGTTTGGTGTGGTAAAACAAACTCTAGCAGCACAAGTGCATTACTTAATTTTATGGCGGGAAACGTACCAGATTTTCAAAACATGTTTTCTTCCTTTTAAGCAACATTTTCTAGGTGCAAATTTGAAGAAGGCAAAAGCAGCAGAATTTATTATATCCATAAAATTTCGAGAGAGCTCTTCAGTTGCTACCTCTCATAATTAAGGAATGGGAAAATACAAAATTGAATTCGTATAGCAAGGTCAATAAGCTCATTGGGCATGGTCAGGAGGGTTAATTAGTAAAGTAAGCGAGTTAAGACGATGTGGAAAGAAAAACAGAGGAAAAGGCGTTAAGATAAAAAGATGGGCAGGGGACTGTGTAAATCAGGGACACGGATGCTATCAAGGCAACGTTAGGTTAACCACATGCTTCAACTGTTTACATTAGTCAGATTTTTTTAAACTTCATCCGCCCTTCTTTTCCCCAAAACAAAGCGCTTTCTCACAGTTGCATTTACCTAAAAAGATATACTTTAAATTTTCCAGCTTATATCAGTGTGCTTTTATTGCACAACACGCATAAACAAGAGGTTTTTATGCGCAGCATTTAATAGCGTAGGAAATTTCTTGAATATCGGGAAACGTTGGAGTTGGTCTAATCTGGTTCACTTTTACATTTAATATACTGAGCTGAGCAAAACTCATTTTCTAGTAACCAGCTTTTTTGCGCCAAAAGTCAATTTAAAAAAAACAAACATAACAAAAACAAATATGTTCAGAATACTTCATCAACTTTTGATCTTGACACCTTATGAGTTGGGCAGTCTTTTGTAAGAATTTGACGAATTGTTTCATAAATCAAAACTTAGACATTGGCAGCTTGCTTCTACCGGACTCGCTTCCGTTTGCCCCAAGAATAGTTTGGGTGCAGTGACCGAAAAGGCATGAACAGTCTTCACCTTTTTATCGTTTTCTGTGCCACAAATTAAATACAGTTACTCAAGTACGCCATCTCGTTCAGAAATATATAAATGAATTAAGTTCTAAGACGGATCTTTCCATGTATGAGTGCATCCTTCTGTTCCACTACGGCAAATTCGAGTACATTATATCACAACTATGAGGCCTCATCATACTGAACTACATAAATTATTGCAACGAGAATTTGAGCCTCAAATATTCGCTTCCATTCGTAAACAAACCAGTTTTACAAAACTGCTTCTTTTGGTTTCATATTTAGCCATTTTTTTAAAACTACGGTCAGCTTTTTATCGCCTTTATACTCTCGATCCCAAATAAAATTTCAAAATATTATTTGTTTAACCTCACTGTTAATAAATTCCTAACGTAAAAATCTATATTTTGGCTCCATATATTAGGAAATTGTGTGGTTGAGCATGTTTTGTTGATGGGTACTTTTGTGTAACTTTAAAAGTTTGACCTAGATACAGATTGCTTTAGGTATCAAGACTGTTTTAATTATGTGTAGGGAAAGAAGCCCGTAGCAAACAAATTCGTTCAGATAGAGCGAACGCTTTGTTAGCAGTTGAACTGTGGGCATGAAAAAAACGTCGAACATTGTTACGTCGTGAAAAACTGCGTTGATGTACGACCTTTGGTCAGCTACTGGGGCGTTATCTGGACTCTGGCATCCGACAGGGCCCACTAACGAACAGCCACTTGCGATACACCAAGTGTAGAAGTACAGCGTAGATTTAGAGGTTTATGTGCGCAGTCAACCGTGTTTCGTAAATAACCAGTTACTTAACAAACGCACGCTGTGAGCCTTTTTTGTCAACCCTGCAAATGGATTATGATCCCTACGTCGGAGATGAACAGGCTTCCAAAAGTATAAACATGCACTGGGAATAAAACGAAAACCACATGTACGATGTCAGCTAACGGGCAGGTTTTCTAAAAGTTACCACTGGCTCCAAAAGGCGTTTTAATAGACGCACAGTTTTTATTTTGCCGTGCATACACTCGTCACCGCTCATTTGAGTTGGCGTGAGCTCATGAAATGGCAGAACGCTATTCACCACGGTGCCGGTATGTCTGCCTTTGTTGTTTAAAGGTGGGTCAGTTTGCATGAGTAAGCATCGAAAAGTAGATCAGCAACTTCAAACAATTACTGCAAAAGTCAGCTTCAAATCTCCCGTATCTGTGATGGAGCATATCTCGGAAGACGTCTGTTATTAACCTTAACTCAGAGGACAGTGTGGAATAGGGTACTATGCAGCAGATTGTATATTTGAAGTCATGCGAAGACCAAAATTTGAGTGGGAGATGTAACACACATTTGAGGTTGGGTAGTTTGTTCATTGAGTGAACCTGAAGCGAAAATGCTTTTAACTCGAAAAAAGGACAAAGGTAGCTTAAGAAGTGCATCCCATATACCCCTTGTCCCAGTATTTTTGCCTAACGAAACGGTTGTTAAAGTGGTTTTGGGAATGACGAAATAGGAAAGGCAGTGAAGAAAGTCTGTAGAAGTAAGACGAAAAATGAAGTTTAATTTTTTTCCTTTGGCCGCTGGGATTAAGGTGTTCCGCATGTGAAGTGAAGGGGTGTGCGACGCTTTGTGCCGCTGACTATACTAATCTAACTCCAGGATGGTAAGTTGGACCTCAGGTAAGTTGAAGGCAACGACCTCCTAACCATCATTTCTATTTTTTGGGAATTTCAAGAAACCTGCATTTTGGTAATCGGGTTTTACCGTAATAGGTTAAACTATAATACACATCAGGAAATTCTACAGATATAAATAAACAACTTTTCTAAATAAAATTAAATAAAGATGCATATAACAAATATTAAAGTATACTCCATTGCTTATCCTAATTTCCCGCCCATAAAATCCCTATAAGCACCGTTTCCATGGGACAAATGCTGGGACTAGGTGTTTATGAGGTGCACTACTTAAACTACTGTTGCCAAAAGAAGTTCACTTGGGATAGGTATATTGGAGGCAAATAGGGACGGAATGGGGCCAAATTCAACGGTTGTCAATATCCGAGGGATTTCCTATGCTATGAAACTCTGCAAACCAAAGCATAAAAAAGACCAAAAACGTTTAAACTATACCTGTTCAGTGAACAAAAAATTTATTTGTGCCTTTTGGAAATTGAGGTAAGTGCAAGTTTAAGATACCGCATTATCATCGGAAAAAGAAGAGCAGAGCCAATTTACAAAATTCTGTTTTACAAATCAGTTATATTTTGTGGCATAAGGTGCATAGTTCACTGTAGTAAAACTTGGGGCAACAGTAACTTAAGTAATGCACCTTATACACCGCTAGTCACAGCATTTTTTCTTACGGAAACGGTGGTTATAGAGATGTTGAAGGGTGGGGAGTAAGGATAGGCAGTGGAATATACTTTAATAAGAGGTATATGCATTTTGTTTTAGTGTATTTATAGATGCTGTTGATTTATATCAGTGGGTGTTCCTAATTTGCATTATCTTTTAACGTATTGCGGAAAATCCGATTATAAAATTAAAGGTGTCTCGAAACTTCTGAAAAATAGAAATGGTGGTTAGGAGTTCGTCTACTTCAACTTACCTGAAGTTCAACTTGCCGTCCTAGAGTTAGATTCGTATAGTCCGTGGCGCAAAGCGCCACGCACACCCTTAATTTACATGCGGCACAACTTACTCCCAGCGGCCGCGAGAAACAACATAAACTACATTCTTACATTTGCACTTTCTTCCAAAAGTTTCCTTCACTGCCTATTCTGCTTCGCCACCCCCAAAACCCCTGTGACCACCGTTTTTGTTGGAAAAAATGCTGGGATTAGGGATATATGAGGTGCACTACTTGAACTACTTAAACTACTACTACTACTACTGCTACTACTTTAACTACTTTTCGCATGCGCTGACTTCGCACGACATGAATTTTCTTGTCTAAAGTAGGACATTGCATTAGTTTTATGATATACTGTGCAGTGAGAAGCAAAACGAACGGATAGTGGTAAAGGGACTTACTTATTGATTTTTGCTGCTGCATGCAAACGAAGTCCTCCGCGCGTAATCTACGGGGCATCCCAAAAATGTATGCACATTTTGAATACCTGTAAACTTGGTGTTGGTTATAATTTATTATTTCAAAAATGTAAAAATATTTACAAGTATCTTTTTATTGATTTTTCACTGCATGCTCTCGCATTATGCAACCTTGCCATTCGAAAGCTATATACCCAGATTTGTCTTTGCTCTTAATGACAATGATCTAGACCGAAAAGTACAGTATAACTAGTGGTATTTAGAACGTCTGGGTCAAAATGGACGTGAGTTTGAGGACATGCACTGAAAATAAACAATAAAATGGTACTTTTAAATATTTTGCATTTTTGAAACACCGAAAACACCAAGTTTACAGTTATTTAAAATGCGTATCCATATTTTGGGACGCCCTGTATCTAGCAGGCCACGGGTATAAGTACACTCGCCGTACGGATTTTAGTGGTGGTTTTTAAAACGCAGGACTGAGTACCACCTACACTCTGACGCAAGGTTTTCTGTAATGCTGGTACTTTAGACAGGTTCGTTTGGAAGGCATTTGGCATGAGACGCAAACTATGCTTTTTTCTGCAGACAAATCCTAATATAAAAAGTGCCTTGAAGCAACCCATTTTGGAGAGTTTTCGTACGAGTGGCGGCAAATAGCAAACCCCAAGCGCATTCTGAAATCACGTTTTCCGCTGTCGCGAGGTCACAAGTAAATCAGTACATCATCCTTCCCCTCCCCCGTTAGGTGACTGACCAGGCCGGACAGTAGACGACTGCTGCCCGACAGAGGACTGCTGCGCGCGAGGTCAACTATCTGCGCATATTCTGCCCCAGAAACAATCTGACAGGCTCGCATTTATCTCGCTGCACTAAGCGCCGTTGGCTGCCAGCTGTAAGCTGCCAACTGACGGAATAACTAGGGTGCTTTCCTTAGAGTCAGGGCTGTAACGACGCCCCGGCGCTGTGGCCTTTATGGCGCTCCCAACTTCAGCTGGGATCCGAGTCGCCGCCGCCGCCGCTTTCTTGTTTGTGTTCGATGCTGGTCCATTGTGTGCGCGCTAGGACATGTTCTTTTGGCGTGGAACTTTTTGACCTTTAGGTAATGTGACTGAGACAACTATGAGGCCTGTACAAACAAAGTACCTTAGGGAACAAGACTATTTTAATTATGCATAGGAAAAGAAGCTCGTCGCAAACAAATAAGGTCAGCTACAGGAGATCGAAGTTTCACGAAGCTGGTGGCAGAAATTGCATAAATAAATCGTCAATTGCAAACAATTCTAGGAAATAAACTACAACAGTGACCAACATACCCCCCTGTATTTGTGATCTGAGGCCCACCGAACGCAAGTAAACAGGCCATTTAATTGCGTAAAGTCCCGTCTTCTCGACACTTTCTTTATCACGGACCTCAGTGAGTGGAAGAGGAGGAGAGTGTGTATGGGTGCGCGGTGGATGCAGCGCAAGTCTGCACTCACTGTAAACTATTAGGTGGTTCGGAAAATAGTAATCCACCGTTCGCCTCACTTTATAAATTGTAAGTCATTGTTATTTTTGCAGTGTTTTATACAAAATGCTACATGCTTTCTTTGAAGCACCTAAGCCCTTATATAAGGAGGGGAAAAAATTACTGTGTTTACTGCTCAAACGTGAGTTCTAACTCATTCATAACGCTTCTCAAGCAGCCACCAGTTTCAACAGAGCAGGGGAGGTTCCGTAAGTGACTGTTCAGTACGAAGCTGGTTAAGAAATTCCTTAGTAGCAACGAGAACCTCAAAGTTGGAGGACATAGAGGATAATCATTCACTCTTGACAATACACTTTTGAAAAAAGCCCAGGTCAAATTGTCAGATTAATATCAGACACACTTTTAGGTCCAGCCATCTGATGCAAATTCGGAAGATAATAAAGATCGATAAATGGGTCCCACGCGAGCTCACTGGAAAGCAAAACTTTCCAGAACACGCCTGAAGTGAGAACTGGATTCAGCAGTTTGTTGGTAACAGCCAATGGATTTTCATCGCCGAGCCGTAAATTATTTGGTTATTTGTGACAGACGGGCATAGATGTCCAGGGATCATACTTTGCATAATTTTGACAAACACTCTGTTAAGGTTTTCAACAATAAATGTTTATTTCTGCAATCAATCAGTATTTCCCCGCCCCTGCATCCACCCTGCCGTGGGGCGCACTGTAGGCATCTTTCGAGGTGTTATGGTGAATAGAGAAAGTCCTTGTCTCAACAATCTTCTAGCCGGGTTCTTTAGGGGAAAAGAAGACGGTGGGGTAGGGGGGCAGCGTGGTAGGAAGAGTTTATTCTGTACAAAAGAAGTAGGAGAATACATGAGAGGAAATTGGCTCTCGGACCACTGCAGTCCGTTCCCTATAGGGGCGACATCCGGAGTGTTAGAACTTAGGCAGTCATCGCAGTCAGTCCTTGTCTCAGTCGAACTTGAAGGTGAATGACCAGGCAGATTGAGGTTAGCCTACGAATGCGGACGTGTTTTTGGCCGCCGAGTTCTCGTGACGTTTGCAGCTGTCGAGGCTTGCAGGTAGAGGCTTGCAACCGCGAGCTACGACGGAAGTAGCGCCAGCGTGCCACTGCATATCGTCGTCGCCTGGCCTTTACTTTATCATAAATATATTCTTTTTTTCTCACAAAACGAGTTCTTCCCAATTTTCGCGTCGCATACTCTACGGTTGCTACTGCAAAATATCAAAGGAACGATGTAATAAGGGACGTGCTTTTTGAAGTTTAGCCGTATTTTTCCATCCTATCTAGACTTGCTTCTCGCCTTCCATTGAATATTCCTGAGTAGGGATGCATTGCAGGCTAAATGAACGTGTAATTTTGCGTTCTTAAATGCATTTTTTTTCGGAAATTGGCCTTAAAACTGCATACATTATGAGTTCATTATAAGGAGACCGAGAAGTTTTCACAATTGGGTCGATTTAATTATGGGTTAGGTCTTGAAAAGCAAACAAGCTGTCAGCAATAAAAAATGATATTAAAATCATACCCAATGATGCAGCCGCTAAAACTGAACAAACCTTCAAAAATTTCATTGATTACTTCATTAAATAAATACAGTTGCATAATATCCTAGTACAGATGGTATGAAATGTGCTATCGCATTAATTATCGCACAGTCGAATGCAGGCCATCCATTGACTATCCGCTATCAGCAGGCTGTAATCTTACTTGTAAAAAAGTGGGTGCCTAGAAACATCGCGTAGAGCGACTGAAAATACTGCTCTTTCCATCTGCTTTCCGGAAAAAGAGTGCACCAAACCTCGGCGGTGAATGTGTATTATTAATCAGCGACGACGTAAAAACCGCATTCAGAACAAGAAAGCTGTGGCATGAAACTGTAGATATCACGAACGAACGACTACTCTCTGCACAGCAAGACGAATTGGCCAGAAGTAATCAGTTTAGATAAAGGAATACAGCCAGTTGGTAGAGATAGTGTCAGCGTCAAAATTATTTGTGTTAACCTCAGCGAGTAATTGCCTCCACCTAGCCTATGCGCAGAGGAAGGGAACCAAATTGCGCAAAAGGGTATGATTTTAAAAAAATGTGATGTGTTCCTGTGCCTATCTGATCGTTCAGTGTGTTTGCCAAATCGTTTAGGAATTGGCCCATAGGGATTCATTTGATCCTCTTGGCCAAACCTGCCACCGAGAAAGACGGACAGAATCTAAGGCAGGGATAGAAGGTTAGTGGTCTGGGACTAAAACTTGGGTGATCAGATCTCATCGATGAAGTGGTTGTACCGCAAGTATGCATGTTTGATTCTACTGTCTATCATTATGCAAAAGGATTCTTGACATACAACCTTACTTACGGACGGAATAAAGCGCTCCTTTTAGGACTGAGTGCCAGGCTACAATAGCTCTTTCTTACCGTTATCTGTACTGTTGTAACGGTGACACCTGACGTGTGTCACCGTCGAATTACGCCCTGTCGAAATCCTAAAGCAATAACACAATAAGAAGGGCATAATTCTGTGATCCATCCAGAGGAGGGTTTACTGTGTACAAAACCCAGGGATGTTGTCTCTAGTGGTAATTGCCGCTGGCTGATCTCCAGCGGGTGTTTTGTCCTGCCTCGGGGGCAAGCCCCGGCATTAGGAGCGGACTAGCGTGTCCTTGCAGTCCGGTGTGTGATGCAACCCTCCTGTCTGCTAGGAGCAGTGGCTTATAGGAGATTGTCTGCGCGTTCTCTTGTGGCCTGATTTGCCGAATCGGGATAACGTCACGCGAGCGGTTGACCCTCGGGAAATAGCACCCAGTTGTGCCTTGCGTAGGCTCGCGTGTGTGCGTGCGTATTCGGTCTAAGGTCATTGTGTGTGGACAGCCATCGCCTGTATGCGGTCAGAGCTAAAAAACAAAGGCATTTGGCTAGGCTTGACGCCTCAGGAAAGCCTCCAAATGTTGCTAGTGTTTGGTCCGGCTAATATCCTAACACGCACGACATTCACATATACATTTAATTTGAGTCACTTTTTCAAGTGCCTGATGCATGTATCATACTGGCTTGAGGTAATACATAAAACCCTTGCTGCTGCTGTTGCTGCTGCTATCTTCAGGCCCGGTTCCGTGTGCGAAGAGGACAAGTGGGACGCCGGGTGAGAGGAATAGTATATTCTGTACAGAGTTAGTGAAGATTATGTTGGAGGAAGTTGACAGTCAGACGAGCTTGCGTCCGAGAGGGACAGTGTCCAAAGTGTGAGGGCGCGGGATCGATCACAGCGTCGTCATGTAGGGGGGGTCAGCCATAGGAAGATGATTGGCCAGACTAGATTAGAGTAGGCAGACAGTGGTGCGTGCGTGCGTGCAAGCAGCCGCTAGAGGCGAAAGGTTGAGCGTACACGCGGACTTGGGTCACTACACAGGTAGTGAGGCTCAGGTCGCTTGCGGTACGCGTAGACAGTCTGTTTAGCTTCGTCAGAAACCACGTTCCTCACCAACCTCTGGCCCTTTTGACATTATCTTAAAATCGGAGAAATATAGGTGGGGGAAATGGCGTGCATCAGATACTACGCAAGTCACCGTGGCTGCTTGTACTCTGTGGGGCATGCGGTTGGCGCCGTCGTTTGCGACATTTGAAAGGTTGCATTTTCAGTTCAGTTCTCAGTTTGGATGACTGAGATGGATCTGGCTGACAGGGCTAGGCTGGGATAAGCCCATGACAGCTATTTTTCTGGTTTTCTCCTTCGTCTTTTCATATGATTGTTATTATTCATTGTTATTTTTAGATGTGGTAGGCGGTCGTTTTCTGTGAATCCTGGAATTAGCTTCGGAGTTTCTTTGCGTTTGGAAGCCAAACAATCGGTGTGCCTGAATGTGATCTGTAGTGGGTCGTTGTCTGGCTTTCCTCTCGTGATCTGAATCTGTCTGGACCTCAAGGTCGTTGCGACTGCTGCTAGACACAGGCCACCCACGATGTCCATCAACGGTTTCGAGCCATACGCTATCCACCCATACACTGTCCACCCGCACGGTGTCCAACCAATCACAGGCCGACCTAGCTAATGGACCCGCTCTCTCTGTCTCCTGGCCTAACGGCTCTTAAACCTCACTTGAAATTGCGCCTCGCGCGCGGCGGTCATGGCCTCACGGTCGGACGCCTTGCGAGACCCATTGGCGACTTTCCCCTTCCTCTCTGTAAACAATATAATGGCCCGTCTACTCTCGCCTTTCCACCATCTTCTCTCCAATCTCCTAAAGAACCAGGGCCTGAATCATTGTAGGTGTTAAGGTTAAACGTCTTAGCCTTAACACATATAGATCCTTAAAATATAATTTATCCTGCTGGGGAAGATGTTACGCAATAGTCAACGCGCCACAACTTACTTGGCTGTCCAAGTTTACGTTCCCTTCTTGCTGAGATCCTCGTTTGGTAGTTTTCCCTATTTGAAATCACTACTAAGGATTGAGATTGCCGTTTCGCAACCTATCATGCTGAACTTATTCAACGAATGAGGCTTAGGCACGCATTCTTAGTATGATTTAGACAACAATGCCGAACTAAACAAAGGTAGGGGCTCAGCATAGAAGGCTTGTCGCCATGTACGTGATTTCGAAGTTATTTAGACTACTAAAACGTCTTAATTTGAGGTCTCCGCATCATGCGCTGTTTAGATGTTTGCACGTGTTATCTGTAAGTATCTTTTGTGTTACGGCTCAGTTCAGCCAATCCCTACACTTTCGCAGCCTCAACGCTAAACTGAAATCGTTTGCATACAACCAAATGGCCTGGGAAATGAGGTGACAGGCAGATACAATGCCACAGTGGATGATCTGCCTGGTCAGTGTAAAAAGTCTGTGAAGGCCACATTATCTTATTACACATGCCGTTGTGGTGACTCATTCCGCGCAGGCAAGCATGTGCCAACGAGTAAACAT
This sequence comes from Ligula intestinalis, assembly GCA_036362985.1. NCBI lineage: Eukaryota > Metazoa > Platyhelminthes > Cestoda > Diphyllobothriidea > Diphyllobothriidae > Ligula > Ligula intestinalis. Next base: position 18,454,966 of record JAYGXS010000004.1, on the reverse strand, counting down.
GCACTGGCCACCAAAACCCGTCCATCTCTCCAAAATGTCTGACCAATTACCTGTCAAGGCCGACTTACACAAAGGCCGCTCCAGATGCTGTGATAATTCCTGTGGCCACCTCACTTCAGACGCGGCGCTGTAGCCGGCGGTTGCTCGCTCATCTGAAAGTCAAATTTCTCTGGCCTATTCTCCATTTCCATTTGTACAGAATAATTTGTTCCTACCATGCTGACCATATATGAATTATTTTCTCTCCTCTTAAGAAACTGATCCTGGAGATCGCAGTTGCAAGGGCTTGACTTACTTAACCCTTTATGTATTGGTGACTCCGACGTAATTTGCAGTCGCAACTTCTGATTTGGCCTGCTCTCCCTGTGATAACGGTGACTTTCCGATGTGCCCCTACAACACTGTTGCCTCTGTCCAACAACAGAGGTCAGATATCGACACTATGACTAGATACAAACCCCTCGGTCCACAAAAAGCACTAGTCAGCTGGTTATAACTATAAGTGCTACAGCTAACGTTAGATTCTGATATTCAGGTGTACTAGAAAACGGTTACTAACTGATTTGTGTGACCACACCGGCGCAGTCCTTAAATGGGTCACTGTGTTGCCGTCCGTCTGCATTCATTCTCTTCTGAATTATCCAGCAAGATTGATAAGCGTAATTAATTAGCGGAGATATCACCATAGTTTAATATTATATCCTAGATGATTAGCCCTGACTCAAATCAGTCAACAACAACATATTGATATTCGAATAAAAAGGTAACGCAGAATATTTTCCATCTGCAACCTAAGAACCTTGACTAATTTTTAGGCATTAGGCATCCAACTCAAATAAGCTCCCCGAAAGGATTAAAAGGAAGTCACCACCCCGAAGATACTACGTAGAATACATTGCCTGACCCAGTTTTACTACTCTTACAGTAAGGTATCCTGTTTTCTTTCCGGTGAAAAACATCTAAGTAGCTAGAAAGGAAGAACATTTGGCTGTGAGAAACAGTAATCGATTTTTTGCTGCTGCTGCTGCCATAAATACGCACGTTTGGACCATCCAAACGTCCTAATGAAGCATCCATATTTGCCATTTCACAGAATTCAGCCCTCCGCTATTGCTGTCCTGAAACTCGCTCAAAAACCAACCCTAATAGAACAGTATTTACTCTAACAGCGTGCCCGTCGAGTAAGCCCTACCGCAGAAAGAGCTGTTTTTTTTCTGATAGTTGCCCTTTAAGACACGTGCAGTCACGCCTACACGATAGAACCTTGCGCGGTATAATTGTAGTATGTCTTACCAAAAACGGTGATAAATGCCCTCAGTAGCGCGAGCTCTTAGTTTTCTTTAACTGAGGTAATTATTTAAAATAAATATTCTACAGCTTACTTGAGGTCATTGACTGTATGTAAAAGGAAACTTTAGTTATCTGAGGCAGCCTGTGTCAGTGAAAAACCGTAAACCATAACGTAACCCCTCAGTTTGATAAAATATCGCACTAGTGCGTAGACCAATTACTCTGCTTCAGTCTTTGTCAGAACATTTGTGGTAGAAGGAAGAGCAGAGCGAAAGGCAATAACGAGAAAAGGAAGGAAGAGAGAGAAAAAGGGAAAAGGACGAGGAGAAACGAGAGAGGAAAAAATGGGAGCGAAAGCGAGGGCGAAACGAAAGAACGAGAACTCAGCTTACCTGTTAGCGGAGGAAAACACACACTTGGCTGACTGTGCTTTCTGCAATACCCCGTCAATTGGCAGTCTTCCAAACCACAGCCTTTAGCGCATTGGCGTAACTTAAAGCGCGTCAGTTTGTTTATAGAAAGGAAAATGCACTGAGCGGTCGACCTCGCTCTCAATTCTCATTCCCAGGCTCCGGCTGCAGTCCAAGCAGGTCAGTTAATTGCCAGCCGCTCAAAGTAGCCGCTGCCTGAGATCTTATCGGTAGACTCGTAGTGCCTTAAACCTGCATACGTTTTCCGCCTCGGACGCCCACGACGTGTAAGAGGTCATGCGATCTGAGTTCTCGAGTCGCGCTGAGTGACGCACACAGACAGACAATCACAGGGCCCCAAAAACGGCTATCACCCAAGTAACCGATCAAGCGGAGAATGACTACTCTCACACGATGTTTATACACACACGCCCCCATCACCCTGGCGAAATGATGTGTGCGGGCAGGCCGAGAGCTTGCCACGCGTAGGGGACTCTGACCAGCAGTTAAGCTCTGTACAGAAAACACGAGTTCTACCGGTACCCTGCCCCTGTACTCCAAAACAGAACTGGGTCTGATCATTGAGTAAAACAAATGCTTAAACACTAAAATTTGAAAAAAGCCAGAATTCCGGGAACAGAATAAGAGTTCGTCTTCTGCTCACTGGAAAAAACGTGTTTGTTCGCTGAAGTTTAGGACAGCTGGGGTGGCTGTCCTTTGTCGAAGCGAATAGTGACTTTATCGATCAGCAAGTTAAAAGTCGCAGTCGTGTGTGGTGGCCTTGGGCTGATCGATTTTTCTTCGGTCGCTGTGCGTTTAGGCTTAGCGGAAGGCAGTTGGTGTTCTGTTTCGTCTCCATGGTAGAGGATGCTGGTAATCCTGCTCCCTCTTTCGGTGGTTTCGTCACAGTGCCGTTTTCGTCTGCAAGTACTAACTTCAGTTTGTGTTCCTGGAGGCGGGTCTGCAATTTGCGCCCGGTTTCTCCAACGTAATTACAATCTCCATAGTTGCAGTTGTCTACAAAATACGTTGCAACGATGGAGGCTGCAATTACTTTGGAAAAACAAGGCAAAACTTGCAGACCCGCCTACAGGAACACAACGTGGCAGTCCGGAGACTAGACCCTAACTCACAGCTTGCAACACATATCGGAGGGACTGGCCACAACTTCGAAATTAAAGGAACGACTATCGTAGGCCGAAGAGCCTCAAGAGCTGAAAGCTTGACGCTTGAGGCATGGTACTCAGACGCCAACTCTGGCAACAGGCATCTGGACCTCCTTGTAGCCCACAAAGTCCTGTGCCATTGCGTAAATAAAGGCCAGGACATGATCAAACCAAAGGACTTGCAGCCGAAGACGGCACTGTGACGAAACCACCGGAAGAGGGAGCAGGATTACCAGCAGCATCTACCGTGGGGACGAAACAGAATACCAACTGCCATCGTGCCAAGCCTAAATCCAAACGCATGGCCAAACGGCGACCGGAGAAAAATCGATTTGCCCAAGGCCAACACGTACAGCCGCAACTTTAAACTTGCTGATCGATAAAGTCAGTATTCGCTTCGACAAAGAACAGCCGGTCCAGCTGGCTGAAACTTCAGCAAATCTACAAGTTTATTCCGGTAAGCAGAAGATAAACTCTTACAGCTTAGACAACCCTACACACTTGAAGCCAGCAGTCAGACCTGCACACAGTGCGTAATTAGAGGGGAGTAACCCCTGTGAGAAGCAGCTGGGCCATGTTGTGAAGCGAGGACAGAGTAGATTTGACCAGCTTTATAAAGGGCTCTGCCAAGCGTTATCTGCCATCTGTGTCTTCAGGCAAGTTGTGTAAATCCATGTCTGCTGTTAGGATAACTTCACTTTGGAACGTGTCCTCTTTCGCTCCGTTCTACCCATACTGCACTGGCAAAAAAGACAGGGAGACTGGAACGGCCATTTCTGGTTCATTAGCCATTATCAGCCAGTCATTTGCAAACCCAAGTGGTGCCCCACCCGAGGCTCAAACCCGCAACCCTTTGATCAAAAGTCTAACTCTCTAATCGGTGAGCTATGAGTTAAATGCCACGAGATCAGCAGTTCAAAAACTGATTTTGTTTATGGGCAAACAAAGAACATGACGTTGTTTTGCTCAAAACATTCGACCTTGCAAAAAGTAAGAAAATAACCTGTTCTAAGTGCCGGAAGGACCAAATATTTGTCCTCGGTAAGTTGAGCCCAAAACACCAATTCTATAGGCATCCACAAGCTAAAAAATACCCAGTACATTAAATATAGCATCACTGGATACGGTTGAGCAACAACTGGCAGCCTCGCTGAAGACTGACATGCGTAGTGCACTGTCATAAGAACTGAAACAGGGATATACGAAGATTACTGCGCTAGATAGGTCGTAGCACGCCGAGATGTTAGGAAGACATATCAGTGGCTGAGCAACGATACGACAGTTCCCCCGTCAATTTCAACGATGGGCAGCTGCATGCTCCAACAAACTGCAGCAAACGTTGAAGCAAGCCGAAGCAGACACTGGGCAAGCTGCACAAGGACTAAAGCGAGCTGAAGCAACGCAGCAAACTACCGCGAATGAAAAGCAAGAGTAAGAGCAGACTCGTGAGAAATCTACCCACTCGTCGCCGCCCCAACTTCCGTTTTCGGTGTCAAGAAGTAACGATACAAGCACCCAAGAAGGAACTATTGCAGCCTGACTCTCAGTCCTCCATTTCCTCCCATACACACGCACACAAACACACGCGTACAAGAGGAGCAGCAACGTAGGTGGCCTGAGTTTTCATGTCAGTTGGCAACCCCTCCAAGACACGACTGTTAGCGCAACGTGATAGATTCAAGCCCATCTGATTGATTATGGTGAGGAAGCGTACTGAGGGTCGACCTCACTCTCTCCCCCACCGTCTAGCGATCGCCTAGCTGATCGGACACCCGAGGTGGGGCCTGAAACCCAGTGGGAGAGCGAACGCATACACCGACAGGGAAGCAGAACCGAGAGAAAATGTTAGCATCCACCAGGCCGCAGGGACCGCAGTTTGCCGGAGTCTGGCATTGCATATGCCTACCGACCTTGAATCTCCGCAGACAGCCACTATACACAACACAACACACTGGACTGACTGCGATGTCCGAGTTATCCCGCCAGCTGGCAACCATCCAAGCCACGGCTTTTAGCGCACAGCGATAGATTCAAGCGCATCAGATTAATTAAAATTTAGAAGGAAACTCGACGATGGTCGACCTCACTATCGCCAGCAACAGGCAACCGCCTAGCTGTCGGCCGCCTGAGGTACACACCTATACACTAAAACTAACAACAGCTCATCGGCCAGACCACCCTGCAATGCGCACGCACGGTACCAAAATTGTCATGGCGGGAGAAATTTTGTGTTTGAAAGGTTTGATGACTCAGAGATGCTTGGCAGACTGCGCTTCCTCATAATGCAAAATTTGCGTCAATGACTAATAGCTTTATACGGACTTGCCAAAGTCTTTGAAAGCCGAAAACTCCGCATGTACGATGACTTGCCTATGAAGGCCTGTGGTCACTGACGCTGGCCCCATGGACCTGTAAACTTCCAAGTGACCATAAAATCCAGCAGCTGAAATTTCGCTGAATAATAAGAAAGTGAAGGGGAAAAAGCCAGAATACCTCACACTTTTCTACGTTTACCTACGATTAAGGACTCTCGGCAGAATCAAAAACTTCAGGAAAATAAAATTCTTGTTCCAGTGATCACATCTCCTTCTTATTTTTTTGAACTGTCTCCTGGAACTCGGATATTCGCTTCATCGGCAATACACCTTAAATCATACGAATGGGCAAACTGAGTTTGAAAGCATGAATTATGCGCGAGCCAAGAAGGCTGCAGTCACATGCTGTTTGAAGCCGAATGTGACACAGGACGATATTTACAAAGAGAGTAACTAAGAACTGCACTTGGGTTCGCGCAGCACCACTTGTCTAGGCCTTTTTGATCAGAGTGAACCACACACGATCTAGGGCATCTGACGCAGTGCACTTAACTATATCTGAAAAGTGAAGCAAGTCGGTGAAAGCGGAGGGGGGGTGATAACGAAGCATCAGCCAACTGGGTGTACTTAGAAGCGAAAGCATCAACAAGACATGCGAACTCGATCCCCCTTTCATATATTCGATGTGCTAGCGATGAGTATCAGTATTATGATCAGGGTTAGGATGAGAATTAAGGCTAATTATAGAGTTAGAGTCAAGGTTAAAGTTGAATTGATGATCAATGTTGATCAATTGGTGAAGATTATGGTAGGGAGGAGAATATTACAAGAAACCATCTGCTTTGCTGCTACGGAATTCCTTTTCTCATGTCTCGCCAGATTATTAAAACTGTTAGGGCTGGGAATTATTATGACTGCAGTCTATGTATCGGGCATCATTTGTTCCACGAGTTGAGGAGATTAAATGGAGCCCGAATGAGTGGGACACCATGAGATCCAGCAGTTTTAATTTTGCAGAATAATAGGAAACTGGAGATGGGAAATCGGGGGAAGAAGTCGACTAAAAACAAGGGAGGTTCATCCTACATTCAGTCCTTTGGTGTGGTACAGAGACGCACCTCACCACTTGTCTAGAGCCTTTTGATCAGAGTGAACCACACACGATCTAGGGCATCTGACGCAGTGAACTTAACTAAACCTGAAAAGTTAAGTGAGTCGGAAAAACCGTGTTTAGTTAGCTGCAGCAGAACAGAGTAACAAGCAACTGGAAGGACTTAGAAATAAAAGCATCAACAAGACTTGCGAACTCGATCGCCTTTTCACATATTCGGTGTGCTAGCAGTGATGAGTGTCAGCGTTAAGGTCAGGCTTAGGATTAAGGTTAGGATGGGAGTTAAGGCTAATGACAAAGTTAGAGTCAAGATTAAAGTTGAATTCAAAGCAGGCATAAACGGCAGGGTTTATTGATATCAATAAATTTCTTGACTTGCAGCGAGGACCGCTGAGCACTTGCCTAACTGGCTTTTCAATCAAGAATACAGAGTACCACGGTCCTCTATTGCCAAGCATCTACTAGACAGTGGTCATGCTGTCGACGTCAAAACAGCGTTTTGAGTACTTGTTCGGGCCCGAACCCTGCGCTTTTTGGAAGCTGCCTACATACAGTGGGAGAAGGCCGACCTATGCAAGCAGCTTGACCATGTGGTTAACCTTCAATTGCCCTGGTAATTGGTCACTTCATTTAGTTCCAAAGGGTTCTTCGTTAACTCCTCTCACCCACTACTTCCCCTACGTTGACTTCACGCACTGTCCTTTATTGATTATTATTTAAACTGAACTATGATCCTTGCTGTTATTTCATGTCTCCTCGTTATCTTCCTCATGCAGTGGCAAGATGCAGCTGAGAAGCTGTCACGAAATTTATTGATGTCAATAAATCCTGCCGTTTATGCCTGCTTTAAATTTGTACCGGGGAAGAAATGCTTGAAAGTTGAATTTATGATCAATGGTGATGCATTGGTGAAGGTTTATAGTAGGGAGGAGAAGATTGCAAGAGATCATATGTGTTGCTATGGTGTTCCTATTCTCATGTCTCACCAGATTATTAAAACTGTTAGGGCTGGGAATTATTATGACTGCAGTCTAGGTATCGGGCGTCATATGTCCCACGAGTTGAGCAGATTATTTATAATGGATCCCGAATAAATATGAGAGCAAGTAAGGAAGGTTGGCGAGACACCATGAGATCCAGCAGCTGTAATTTTGCAGAATAATAGGAACTGGAGATGGGAAATCGGGGGAAGATGTCGACTAAAAATAAAGTCGGTCCCTCCGACATTCAGTTCTTTGGTGTGGTACAGAGACGCACCTCACCACTTGTCTAGAGCCTTTTGAGCAGAGTGAACCACACACGATCTAGGGCATCTGACGCAGTGCACTCAATTATATCTGCAAAGTTAAGTGAGTCGGAATAAAAATGCAAGATATAGGAGGGGTGATAGTGATCAGGGTAAATTTTTCGGTTTTCTGCAGCAGAACAGAGTAACAAGCAACTGAGTGGACTTAGAAGCAAAAGCATTAGCAAGGCCTATGAACTAGATCTCCCCTCCTTCACATATTCGGTATGCTTGCAATGATTGCCAGGGCGGTGAGTGCTAGTATGAAGATTAGGCTTAGGATTAAAGTTAGGTTTAAGTTAAGGTAACAGCGCGGATCAGGCTTAGGGTGAACGTTATAGTAAGGACGGAGATATATGTGTTTCCCAGAATATTGCCCGAAACCATCTGTGTTGCTATGGCATTCTTTCTCTCGTGTCTCACCTAATTATTAGAACTTTTAGGGCTGGGAACAATTATGACTGCACTCAATGCATCGGGCATCATATGCTACACGAGCTAAGCAGATAGTCTTAAGCGGACCAGGAAAAAAGGAGAGTTGGTGAGTCACCATAAGACCCAGCAGCTGTAATTTTGTAGGACAATAAGAAACTGAAGACGGGAACAAGGAAAAGAAGCCGACTAAGTCCTTCTGTCTCTCACAGGGAGTTCTTTGGTCTGGTACATAGATCCTATTTGTAAAGGGGCTCCCTAAAATATGGAAAGAAATTATCTCTGGTTTCACCAGGACGGGGTCTTGAGGACAACACGTGATGAAAATTGTATTTCCAATGCTGTAAAGCGGATAGAATATGGATGAGCCTAAACTGTAGACTTCTAAAGTTGGCAAATGCTTTTTGAAGAAATAAGGAAAGGCCCTGCAAAGTGCAGTTTTCCATTGAGGTTTTTCAACAGTGCATGCTTACAATAGAAACGAATTGTTGAAAGGCTAAAATTTATCTAATAGTTGGGGCCAGGCAATCGAAACTCCCAATGGCATTTATTCGAAGGTAGTCAATGCAAGTATCAAGTCATAGTCCTCAGCTAGCAAGTCACAATAGCTGAGACGTTCACCGTGAGAGGTTAATTCTGAGTCTGAAGTTTCGAGTAGTGATTTTGACCTGCAAAGGAACAGCAAGGCAAATGCGTAATTACTTGACAGTCAATTTTTCATTCAATTATTCATCAGGAAGACAAAGCGTTTCAGGCCTTCTATACATCTTTTCTGAGAGAATTAGGTCCCTGTCACGAGTTTTGTTAAAAACAGGCAAGCATCTCGTCGAAACAGAACCAAACAGGGTATGTACAGACTGCCTCAAGATAATGAAGGTAAAATGAAGATCTGAAGAGTATCTGCAGTGACTGATCCAAGACATTATGTCAGAGTTCCAAAAAACACCCTCAAACCTCTACATTTTCCAGGTACTCACAAAGACAAATTCCTTCACTGACAGAAAATGGCTTTCACGATGTAGGAAGAAAACAGCAATCGGCAAAGCTGAATTATGCGAACAATATATTAGCCTACATAACATAATACCCAAGCGTTTGACATCTGATATCGCATTTTCCAAAGTAAACGGTCTGCAGCGGCGACCGGTCCCTGGACGTTGTTCGTGATCCTTAATCAAACGGATGTGGTCAATACAGCCGTCGCTTGACATTTTATCCTGACAGTTGAGGTCTGTCACTATGCTCATCCACCTTTGTATAACGAACTAGGCATAGTCTCAGGCTGGCCCTTGATTTACTTTAAGCGAACCCACTATATTGGCAAAAATGCTGGCTTTCGGTGATACAGTAATTTTGCTACCTAGTGAAACCTGGTGAACAAAATGGAACTTTCCATTTAAGACACCTCAAATGTTGTGCATTTTATTGGCTTGCCTAACTCGATCCGGAAAATGTCCTTTCTTGCCTACAGAATATGCTTATAGATAAGTTTATCGGTCAGCTTGTTTACCCATTGGAAGGAATATCAACATTACCTTTCACTTAGGCTGTTTCCTAGGCTTACATTTGTCCTAGACTAAGTTTGCGCCTTGGTGGGTGTTCTTCTATGAGCTCCGAGTAGACTTAAATCGATAATTTGCCCAGACGAGACCAGGCTTAATTGAAAATTGCTTTTTTCCTTGAGATAAGATGAAACAGAGTGTAAATGAGCAGGTTATTTTTAGAAAGCAAGACGATTTTTAGATTTTAAAAAGTCGCGTTTTGTGTTTTTTCATGCCTGACTAGCACCCGACGCCGACTTGTCCCCACCCATTCTGTATACTCCATAAATCACTGTTAAGTTCTTATATTAACTTTTGAGAATATTTTCAACACTCTTTGCATGGTGTAGTTTCCTCTAGTGCGTTATTAAAAACCGAACGAACGGAGGCTAAATGGTTTTAGCAATAGTTTAGTTTTTATATGACCACTCTGCTACACAACTGCATGCCTAGACTGGAGGTCAAAAGTAAGAAACTATAAAAGAGGATGAAACCAGTGAAATCCTGTTTGCCTTAACCAACAATTTAAAAACGAAAAAATACAGCCAATGCTCGTTAAACCGTTTTGTAAACTATGCGCAAAATGTAGGATGTTTAGTAACCCACACACTTGACGTTACGCCAATTCTCGAAGGTTATTCTTTTTTACTTTCTCTTACGGATTTCTTTAAATTTTATTTTTCTTGGGTGGTTTTATTCATCCATTATTTGCATAGACATGCTGTGTAAGTTTATGAAACTAAGGAGTAGTCACTTGACACGACCTTTGGAGCTCTGCCATCTCCTTTTTGCTAAAAAATTAGTTATTTCTATGCACCGTAATATTACTTTGGTGCATTCGCTGTACTAAAAATCGTCCATTATTAATTAGGAATATTGGTCGATATCTTTGAGCCGGATTCCGAGGAGTAAGAGGTACTTCCCCAATTTAAGCAGATTTAAGGGGCAAGCAAATTCACTGCTTGCGCACAAGACGAAGCTCGGGAACCGTTCAAAGTTGGAACTGCCTATCAGAAGAAGGCTAACACACATGTTACGAATAACTTTTAAGTTTACACAGCTCACGGACATGTGTGAGAATGAAGAGGAGTTGGGGCAAACAACTTTACTATAGTCAGTCAGTATCAGTCAGTATGTTTGGAGTAAATGACCGAAGCCCTTAAAAACTCCATTGAAATGGTACAGGAATGCATAAGTTTTTGTGAAATATGCAAACATTGTAACAGATCACTTTTGTTGTGCTGTCTATTTTCATGCATTAAATCCTTCGAGACTGGACGAACAACGAATCTCCCAGCATCTTCCGCTTTTTATTAAGATATTGCCCATCAGCCATTTATTCACCTAAACTGATTGGCCCTGAACCCTCGAGTTTTTGTCTGCCTGATTTTTGTTAGTGACTCACCTGCCCTCGATGTACATTAATAAATTGAAATCTCTGTTTCAACTAAAACTTCCAATATTCCTGAGTATTTTCTTCAGAGTTTTTCCCTACTGTTCGCATGTCATCTTTTCGCTTGCTTTAGTGCGAAATAAAGGGTGCAGTTGCGTTCACGCTGCTTCATTATTCAGATCGGCAAGCCTTCCTGTTAACTTCAGGGATCTACATAAATATTTTAAGTGTCAACCAACAACTATTTCGTGGGAGCAGTGAGCGTTTTATTTCCATCCAACCGATTGCTATAGGTAAACCAGAACGCCCTAATTAATTAGAGCTTGGGAATTGAACCAATTTATGCTCTCGTGTGGTTCAGTTGACCTCGGTGGAAGACAAACCCACACAGCTGGGAAGGCCTATGCGCAGCCAACGACCACACTTTGAAATCAACTTATACACCTTAAAGATAGGGTTGGCTATTTTAACAGAAAAATAGTCACTTATAAAATTCCTTGCGGCGACTGCGATGCAATTAATTGCGGACAAACAGGAGGGTCCTCCTCTACACGCATAAATGAACATCAAGTAGCGGTAAAGAGGCGTGACAAGCTGTTCGAAGTCGTCATGCATTCGTTTGAAAATGCGTACAAGTTTGCATGAGACCAAACCCGCATAGTGGGTTCCTTCCTGTCCATATAGGAAAGGTAAAGCTCTTTTGGAGGCCATCAATTCTGACGAATCATGCACCAGTAGGCACATTGATTTGGCTTAAATGTATACCAATCTCAAAAAAGCCTGGAAAAAAGCGCAAACCACCAAAACATGCCATTGACTATTAATGACGTAGCATTATCGATTTTTCAGCACGTCTAAAAATTCACACTGCTCTTCACACATTTCCCTAACGTCCGAAGACGACCTGGTGGATCAGCGTCGAAAATTTCAATAAAGTTTGTTCCTGTCTCCCAAATACTATTTTCTATCAAAATATCGTCTATTTATGGAACCTCATTGATTTGTGTTGCTCTACTATTTTCAATTACTTTTAATGTGCTTTTCTGCTTACCATTAGTTAGATTTTAGGTATCATTCTATTGTGTTTAATAAGGCATTGACCTGTCTGTCATTTGACTAACTACTCCTGCACATTTTTGGCACATTAGCGGATAGGCAACTCTGAACTGAGGAAGCGCCATGCAACTCGACACGTCAAGGAGCGCACTAATTCGCATTGGATGTATCACGTTTGTTGCCACGATGGGCCACTGCGTGGCACGCGTAAACGGATTGCATATCTTTGTCGACGACTGCGCCCGAGCTCAAGCCTGGTCCTCTTGACATTGACTCGCCATCGGAGTCAGTTTGTCAACAGGTCTGGGGCGGTCGAGTAGTGAATTGGAGAGGGAAGAGAGTGGAACGGACAATGAGGAATCCAAGGCCCAACAGCGCATCCTTCACTTCAGCACATCTGATGCGTTTTTACCTATCACGACGCGCTAAGAGTGGTGGTTTGGAAGATTGCCAATTGAGGGGATAACTCAGTCCTCGTCAGAATATTCTGGAGTGAACAGAGGACAGTGGGTCAAGCTCAATGTCCCCTGCTACTTGTTCCTGACCTCGAAAGGATCAAACCGCAGCTGGAAGAATGTGGGCTCTTAAAACCCTGGTCCCGGGGAACCGCCCGCCTTGCGCTAACTTCCAGGATAATTAAGATTAGGGTTAACTATAAGCTTAAGGTTTGGATAGAGGTTGAATTAGGGGGAAGATTTGAAAACTGGAATGCTCACCCTTCCTGTGATTTAGTACAAGGTCACCTGGACCACGTCTCAGCATGTTTGTTAGCAAATAGCCTTCTACTAAACGACCAGTAGGTTTTCCGACTACGACTCTTTCCCAGCCCTGAACCCTTGAACATTTTACCCAATGAGGTATCCTCTTTCTAGTATCTTGGTATTACTCTGGCATCTAACCTTTCATTTACTCTTCATATTGCAGGCCTCCTCACTGAAATCCGTAAACTTCCATAGTGTATCCAACGTTTACGTTCATTTCACGCACGGCGAGCCCTAATCTGGCAATTTATAGATGCGTGCATTCGCCCCTCTTTCTTTACTGCTCCCTAGTTATCTTTCCAGCCTTGCTTAAAAAAGGCTCGTCCATTTTAAAACGTATCCTCCGGATGCTGTCTTCAGCTGCCGGTGATTCCTACGTTTTTTAGCCGATATTATACTATAGTCACCCTCTAAAACGGTCAAGCAATTTACTGATCGCATTCTTGGTGAAATCTCCCATCCTCTTCACTCTGAACTAATAGCTGTGAATTCTTCCCATACGATGTGCCTGAGTTTCTGATATATGCCTTGCCATACATCGGCATATCAACAATCTATACTCCCATTCCTAGCACGCTACCTCACGTGTGACGAAACGGAAATTCAGAAGTTAAAATCAGACCTGTCCCCATAAAATATGTGGATTTCATGAAAACCTTTAGATTTTGAGTATTTTATTACCTTGTTTCAGTAAATAGAGCCATTTTGCTGAAAATTGCGGACATTTATCTTCAAAACAGAACGTATTTCGCTCTCTCTCTCTCTCTCTCTTTGTATCATAGGGACGAGAGAGGGGTCATGCGAGTAATCCTGAAAACTATCCCGTGGCGAGGCCAAATAACAGCATGACATTTGAGTTTTCAACCTAATCTAATAACTTGAAGGAAAAAAATGGCTGGCAAAGACAGAATGCTGTGGTACAAAACGAGAAAAAGTGAAGGAAGTTTTCCTTCAAGTTAATTTTCATTCTTGACATAGACAACTCTAAAATTAGACTGTGCGGCATTCTACAAACATCTTTTTAACATTTGCAACAGTATTTCGTGCTGTAATTCTGTTAGTGGACAAAGTCACATGACTAGTCTGAGAGAATGTTGTATAAACGGGAAATTGCGTCTATTCCGCAACAAATATGAGGCCTCACAGACAGTAAAGGTAACTTCAGCCAACATATTCTTCCAAAATTTATTCATTCACCGTCCTCGCGTAAAACGACTACTGAAGATGGGCTACATTTTGCGTTTTTTTACAATTTCTTGTATCCTCTCATTCAAAGCTGGCTTCAGGCCAAGCACAGTACAGGTTTTATTATTGGGCGAGCTGGGTGTTTTTTGGTCTGGCCCAAAAGTTTGCGACCATTTGGATATCACTTTTGCTCCAGTGACGCATACTAGGAACTACATCTAGAATTTATACAATTTTGGTTCTTCCGCTTTTCCAGAGTGAATTGCTTTCATTTTCTCCACGGACAGTATGCGCACCCTGTCCGAGTAGACGCAGATCAGTCAGAAAATAAATTAGCGAACATGGGTTTACTTTCCATAAATTCTCGTTAGACCTGTACATTTATATCGTTATTAACTAAGTAGACTATTTGGGTTGGTCGAGAAAAAATAGTTCGGTTTTCAGGGGAGGTAGGGGGGATAATCGGGACTTCCGTTAATCAATAATGAATCAGAAACCATAGTCGATAAAATACGAATTCATGATAAAATAAGGTTTATTTAAAGGCTTGTATGATTATTATGAGATTTCAAATAATACTATGATCTGCCAATCCTTGGAGCCTTATATTTGCTTGGCAAAGTTCCCCTGATGGAAAGGGAAACCTTTAAGACTGCGTACAACAGATTTTTTCCAACATTTTCTGGCCTTACTCCGGTGCATCTGGAAGGACCGTTTGCGACCTCAGTTCGTCCACACTGCCCGCTCGAGCCTCTATTTTTTGCGCCTGAGGAATACGCGTTATCCTGCCACGACGCCACGTCTGCGCCGTGAATTTAATCACACTCGGATCGATTTTACCCGCCCAAACTTACCGCTCGTATGGAATCCACCAATGCGGAACAGCAAGTTGACTGCCCAAGCAGGATTTCCTAAGCAATCAATCCATCATCCACCAGAAGGACTGCTAGGCTGCTTTAATTATTCAGGGAATTTGGCAGATTTGCTTAATTTATTTGGCCAAATTGTGAAAACCAAGCCCCCTAAAAAAATTAACTCAGTATAGTAGCCATTCTGGTGGATTCTAGATTGATTGCCTAGGAAATCCTGCTTGGGCAGTCAGCTTGCTGTTCCTTATTGGTGCATTCCATACAAGCGGTAAATTTGGGTGGGTGAAATCAATCCAAGTGTGATCGAATTCACGGCGCAGACGTGGCCTCGTAGCTCATCTCGATAGAGCGTTGGCTTCGCATAAAGGCCTTTCTGCTGTGTGGGTTCCACTTCTGTCGACGCTGCGAGTTTTTTCACCATTGCGTCAAATAAATGCGGGTAGATTGGTACGGTCTTTTCCTGGATTATTCTGCCTTCCCTGCTGGGCGGGTTCGACTCCGCCGACGCCGCAAGTGTTATACAATTAAGTCAACTAAATTAAGCAAATCTACCAAACCCCCTCAATAACTACCCACCTGTTTTGTCATTCCTCTTCTCCGCAAATAGGTGTCTTAAGGTTATCGCAACATAACTGTTTTACTCGTCCGAGTTTAACGAACTGCGCGATCACAGACTCGGATGGATGAAAGCGCAAATGCGTACTCTTGGTTATAAATTAGAAGAGAAGATAACTATAGGAGTGTGAGCCCCGTCGCTTTGTGTCTCACCCGTCCTGTCAGGGGCCACAAACGACGGCAACGTGGATAAGGTTCACGCGGGCGCCAGCATCAGTGCCGGTCATGAGGCGGACAGCATAAACAACGAAAACACGGGTGATAAGTAGACCGCGCGCACCGGCAGTCGCCACCTGGCCCCATCACCCCCTCTGGACTCCGCTCATACCCGAGGCGTCATTTCAGGACGATGATGACCTCAGGTCAACCTTGGCGTTTTTGGGATGATTCTTGTTCGGCCAACAAGGCCCCCTAAACGGGTCACTTGGTGAATGCGCTGGGCCTGACAGGTGTTATTCGGGTTGCGTTTGCATAACAGAGGTCGAACATGTTGAGGGGGCGCGTTAGTGGAACGCGTAGGTGCAGGCTCAGGCCCCAGCCCCCCGTAGTCTTTATGACGCTGTCCTTCCGCGGAATCTGAGCCAGGCATGGTGGTTCCGGCCGCATGCGTCCTATCCCGCCTCTGGTCTCCTTGACTCTCTCTCTCTCTCTCGCTCTCTCTCTCTCTCTCTCTCTCTCTCTCTCTCTCTCTCTCGACGAAAGGCTCGGGTGGGTGAACAAAAGAGGGAGGGCAGTAGATGCTGTGCAAATCTACTATCACTCAAAACTAATTCACGCGAAAGTCACCATCGTTGCGCCATACACGCTAGACATGGTCAGATTCGATGATCGAACTGTCGTCGTTCGACCAACCCGAGACCACGACTCGTGCCGGGACGCGAAGATTTTGACCTGAAAAAAAGGCCGAGTCCCATCAAGTGAGTTTCAACCGGAGATCTGGCGTCTTTCTTCCTCCTCACCGCTGCTGTGTGTTCAACAATTGACATAGAGCACATGAGCTTGACGCTGCTTCCCATAGATTGACATCTTAGTAAGCTCGGAATGGCAACAGTAGCTTATGTAGTCCCCCTCAGTAATCCCTACTCCCAGCATGTTGTCCTACGAAAACGGTGGTTATGGGTAAGGAATAAGGCCATACAGTGGAGTATATTTTATTAACTGCTAAATTTACTTTAATTTTACTGCATTCAAAAGTGTTGTTGATTTATATCTGTAGATTTTCCTAATCTGTACTGTCGATCAACGTATTGCGGGAAAAAACCAATTATCAACTGGCAGGTTTCTTTAAATTCCCGAAAAATTGAACTGGTGGTTAGGAGGTCATCTACTTCAACTTACTTGAGGTCCAACTTACCGTTCTGAAGTTAGATTAGTATAGTCCGCGGCGCGAAGCGCCGCGCACACCTTCAAATAACATGTGGAACAACTTACTCCCAGCGGCCGCGGAAAACAACTTCGACCACATTTTTCACTTAACACTTACTTCTAAAAATTTCCTTCTCTGCCTACCCTATATCCCCTCCCCAAAAAAACCCTATGAGTACCGTTTTCGTTAGACAAAATGCTGGGACTAGGGGTACATGAGGGGGACTATATATGCTACTTTTGCACTTGGAATATGTGAAAGTAATATTGCATCCTTTAAAGTGCACCTTAGAGGTACTGCCAATGTGTAATATCCCCATGTGTCTGCCTTCTACGCAGTTAGGTGTTTTAGTGTGGAGGTGTGTGATCGTAAAGTCGACAAAACTCTTGAGGCAGTAGCATCCTAAGACGTACAGTCAATCTATAGTAGCCGCAAACTAGGCATTGAATTTGACAATGGACTGGTGCTTGGGGTGTAGGGGGGATGAGGGGGGATCGAGAGAAGTCGACTGTCTGAGCGCATATTCCTCGCTAAAAAAAATAATCTGACGCTCTTGGAGCACTCATTGTGCGCTAAGTGCCGTGGCTTGGAAGGTTACCAACTGAGGGAATAACATGGATCACACAGTCAGACCAGTTTGCGTTGTGTGGAGTTGGGCAGCTGACTGAAAGTCAGGCTACAATGGTTCCTTCTTAATGTTTCCTCTAATGCACTTTCACTAAAGGGGATGCAAACAGGTCTGGTTGGAGGCTTAGTTGCGGCTTCCCGGTAGACGCCTTAGAGGTCTTCTATCATTATCAACTGTCCCAGCGCAGAGTCGGAAACGACGACCGCACTGTCTATGACAAAAAGTGTCCTAAAGCGCATGGGGCTGGTTTGTGCCAATCAACCTGGACTGAACGACAAGATTGATTTTTTCCGATTAACTTGGAATTGTACTATCTACAACTAATGCAGGTGATCGCATGCCAATTAGCAATTGATAATCGGAAATGTTTTACTGACATCACCATGCACACTGGAGTGCTTCTAATTTTACTTGTTACGGCTGTGATCATGCCTGATCTAGCCGGCTTCAATGATGTCACGAACGGTACCTCTCCATGCGTGGCGATTGGCGGCAGTGGATCTCGAAAGCTCCACCCAGTTTCTTCTCCAGCGCTGGAGGCCGATGATAGGTCCAAGAACTGCTTCCATGGCTTGACGAACGGTGTCTAGCCAAGTCTTCAGTTGCCCTCCTCTTCGATGTTTCAAGTCAGTCTGCGGCGGTGGGTCGAGGGCAGCATAGGTAAGCTCGTGGCGCGGACGATGGAGAACGTGTCCAAACCACCTCAGTCGCCTTTTTTGAATGGCCTGAGGTATCCTCGTGGTACGATCGCAGCGGATGCGGACTGTCTCATTTGAGATGAAGTCGCTATACTTAACTCGCAGGATCGTCCTCAGGCACTGGTGGTCAAAGACCTCCAGTCTTTGCTCATCTTCAGCGCGCACAGCCCAGCATTCACATCCATAGAGGAGGACTGACCGGATGGATGCACGGTATTCACGAATCTTCGTGACAATGGAGATGTCACGTCGGATCCATAGGCGCTTTCGAAGGATTGAGAAAACCCAGCGAGCAGCATCGATACGGGAGACAATGTCGTCCTTGCTCTGCCCATTCGGTAGCAGCCTCGCCCCGAGGTATTTTACGCTGTCTACTTTTTCCAGTTGACGGCCATTAAGCTCCAGGGGTGCATTTTCCTGGTCAGTGATACAGTTCGAGAACAACTGCATCTTTCCGGAATTTATGGACATGCCTACCGACAAAGCGATCTCACTTAACCGCGACACTACCGACTGTAGACCACCAAAGCTTGAGGCTAACAGCGAAATATCATCGGCCTAGTCAAGATCAGTTAGCCGGCGTCCGGGTGCAAGTTCAACACCGTCCTCTTTATGTAGAGCTTTGTCAAGAATCCAGTCAATAACGCAGTTAAACAGAATGGGCGAAAGGACGCAGCCCTGTCGGACACCAGACCGGATATTGAACGACTGAGAGAGATTGTTGTGGACCAGGACTCGTGCGGTGGTAGACCGATAGTAGGTCTTAATCATCGCAATGAGTTTGGTTGGCACTCCATCCAGTTCCATTATCCGCCACAGGGACCCACGATCGATGGAAACAAATGCGGCGGCAAAGTCGACGAAGCAAACGGCCTTCGGTTGCTGGTAAATATAACGGAATTCTAGGATGCGCCTCAGTGTGAATATTTGATCCGCACATCCACGCCCATAGCGGAATCCGGCCTGGTTGGGTTGTGCCCTAGTGTCACGTACAGACTGAAAGTGACTGAGAAGAACCATAGCGAAGATCTTTGCAGCAGCATCGATAAGACTTATGCCACGGTAGTTCTCGCATCTTGTCTTATCTCCCTTCGTGTGGACAAGTACAAGGATAACTGAGCCCCAGCCATCGGGAACGGTCTCTTCTCGCCACGCCTGTACAATCACCTCATGGAGCCGAGGAGCCAGGATGTCGACACAGGACTTCTAGATTTCTGCAGAAATACCGTCCTCTCTACACGCCTTGTTGTTACGTAGCCTCTGCAGTGCACATGTAACTTCGTCTTAGGAAGGGATGTCACACGACACTGCGTAGGCAGGAGAGGGTTTAAACTCCGCTGTGGAGGAAGGGGAAGGTGTGATGTATTTTTCATCAAAGTTAAGGAGGTGCTAGAAGTGTTCACGCCAGCGATCGATCTTGGCCGAGTTGTCAGCAATAAATCCTCCATTCACATCGCGAACAGAATCACAGAGTGTCGGGGGCTTACCGCTAACCTGGCGTATGATTTTGTGCAATTTTCGAGTGTCACCAACATTAGAAGCCTGCTCCATAGAAGTCGCCGTCTCGGACCAATACTTCTGCCGGTCATCTCTAGCCGACTTTGCTGTCAGCTTTCGGAGTTGGCGGAAGGAGGCATCGTTTCGGGACCTGGCTCGAGTCGTCTCGGCCGATAGCTGCAGGGTTCTTCCGCTGATCCACTCATTGTGGCGCCGCTGAGTGTATCCCAGAATCTTCTCAGCTGCCCCATAGATGGATGTCTTCAATGATGGCCACTTGCTACTGCCTTCATTGTCGGCCTGGGTCATAAGACGGTACTGGATTTCTGTGCTTAGAGCCTCGGTAGTGTTGGTTTGCCGGAGCTTCGCGACATCAAGGCGTCTCGCACGTGACAGTTTGGGCACCGATGAGAGGTGAACCTTCAGGCGCGTGCGAACGAGAACATGGTCAGACCCGTGGACGTTACCAGTTTCGGCACCTCGCATCGACCTGTTATCGTGGACCCAGCTGCGAAACCGTGAACCAA
>JAYGXS010000004.1:18365062-18424821 GCA_036362985.1 Ligula intestinalis | reverse complement strand
GCTGGGTTTTCTCAATCCTTCGAAAGCGCCTATGGATCCGACGTGACATCTCCATTGTCACGAAGATTCATCCGGTCCGTCCTCCTCTATGGATGTGAATGCTGGGCTGTGCGCGCTGAAGATGAGCAAAGACTGGAAGTCTTTGACAACCAGTGCCTGAGGACGATCCTGCGAGTTAAGTATAGTGACTTCATCGCAAATGAGACAGTCTGCATCCGCTGCGATTGTACCACAAGGATACGTCAGGCCATTCAAAAAAGGTGACTGAGGTGGTTTGGACACGTTCTCCGTCATCCGCGCCACGAGCTTACCTATGCTGCCCTCGACCCACCGCCGCAGCCTGCCTTGAAACATCGAAGATGAGGGCAACTGAAGACTTGGCTCGACACCATCCGTCAAGGCATGAAAGAAGTCCTTGGACCTTCGATCATCGGTCTCCGTCACTGGAGAAGAAACTGGGTGGAGCTTTCGAGATCCGCTGCCGCCAATCACCACGCATGGAGAGGTACCGTTCGGGATATTATTGAGGCCGGCTAGATCAGGCATGATCAAAGCCGTAACAAGTACAAAAAAGTAAGTACTTCCTGCTACTCTGATCTTACCAAGACTTCTCTTTCCTCTCCTGAGGAACCGGGCAGCTGATAGGGTTAACCTGCTTAGTCTTAACTACAACTTGATAAATATGTACTCGCTGAGAAAGGCAGCTCAATATTACCTAGGGGAAGAGGGACTAATGCCCGTGTCCATCTCAATAATCATTAAAAGAGAATCGGTTTCATTATTTTGATCAAATTTGCAGGAATTTGGGTCACAAGGCAAAGCGCTAGTTCAGCCCTTTCACATTTGTTGAATATCTGTACTAACACTCAACAGCTTTTTTATTTTACTTAGTTAAATACGTCTTGTAAGTAAATTCACACAACTTTGAATAAGACGCCGAATAAGCTCCTTGCTTTTATCTGTAAGCGACTTTGTTCTTATTTACTAGTTTGTAACTGTTGGCATACTTATATTTTAGATTCCTGGATGGAGTTCTCCGTATCCCACATATCCTTCTATCTGTCAGAGTTTTGCTGTTAGTGCGGAAGAGCTACAGCCAATTCGGTCAACACCTAACAAAATTCCCCTTTCTCTCCCTTGTCTTTCCAGTTTGAGACTCTTTGCATAAGAGGGTATTTAGCAACCTTATATATACTTTCCACTACTGTAAAGAAGACCATTTATAACAATTCTTGAAAACTTTCATCCTCAGAATAAAAACTCTGCTGTCACATTTTAAAATGCCAAATCCTCTTCTTCAAAAGCGTGCCTCGAAGTGAACTAGCCAACACCTACAGCGAAACTTCCTTGAACACGGAAAGATGAAAAAAGTATGTATGTGCAGATCTTCTTGTCGAGATCAGCGAACGCAAAAACGAACGACTGCATGTACGGTGAGCCAAAAAATAGAGGCCTGGTAGCTTGTCTGGATCGTCTAGTGTGCCCTTAAGGTGTGCGTATGCTCCACTAGGGGACAAACGGACAAGACCCATGCACGATGCTTACTTAACGATTTGCACAACCTAGAGTCTTGATAATTTGTTCGTTTATCGCAGGGGGATTAAGCAAGTTAAACCCTGGGAACTGTGATCTTCGGGCACGGTTCCTTAGAAGAAGAGAAGCCAAGGGAGGCCAGAGTGAAAGGAACCGTTTATTCTGTACAGAAGGAATGGAGAACGGACAAGAGGAATTGGACTTTCAGACGAGCGAGCAGCCGCAGGCCACGTTGGTGCGGCAATTGCCCCAAGGTCAGGGGCGGCCTTTGCGTGAATCAGTGTTGACAGATACTTGGTCAGATGGATTGGCTAGACAGACCAGTGTAGGTGGTCAGCACATGTGCACTCGTGGGTAGCGGTGAGCCTTCGCGTGATGATCGTCTGTGCGGGGTGAATCACCACACGGTCATGCAACGACTGTCATTTTGCAGTCATCATGTGAAGCGCCAGAGGGCAAGTGTGGGCCAGAAAATCGAGACATTTAAGGCAGGCAAACATTTAGGTGAACCTATAACCACGGTTATAGGATGACTTGATAGTGATGGTCTGACCATCGTGACCGACGATGTTCACCGTGTGCCACACAGCAAGGTGGGGGGGGGGGGGGCGCAGTGCCGCTGAATTGCGCGTGAATCAATTTACATTGAAGGTGAACTTTCGTAGCGTATGCCGCATTCTCTTCTCCCCTGCGCACCTCTACTCGGGTGTTTTAGGGTAGAATAAAGAACACCGGAGCCAGGATCGGGAGCAGGTGGCTGGCGTGGCGTGAACCCGCACCTAGGCGGGCTCGAAAAGAAAATTCCTCCAAAAAAATTCGGGTTCCTCAGTCCGTTCGGCCTCAAAATTCCTGACAGGCCTCCATGACGAACGATTCAATTGGGCGAATCGATTGTTTCCTTTGATGTGACATCATAATTTACATCCACCCCACCGGGTTTGGCACTAGACGTCTTGCGCAGACAACTTGAGGAGCTGTACGACTAAAACCAGAGTTCGCTAAAAATTGAACACCAAATGCACTACTGCATTTTTCCAGGAGAAACTTATGCACAGATCAAGGGAACTCCAATTGGCCCCACAATCTCTAGTTTAATCGCAGAATCTGAGATTGCATTCACTCAATAGCCTCGATCTTTTGGTGCCGTTATGCTGACGACACGTTCGTTATCCCAGAATTTCCATGATCTCCTTCACTTGATCTTCCGCGATGTACAATTCGCGAGGGACGAAGAAAAGGATCAGCAATTACCGTTTCTTGATGTGCTCCTCACGCGCAATTCTAACAATAAAATAGAAATAATGGTCTACAGGAAGATGGCGAACACCACACAGCTCCTCAATTTTTACAGCAACCATCCAGTGGCTCAAAAACAAGGCTACATGAGAACACTGTTCAAAAAGATTCAGACTCACTGCAGTAATCTGGAGGAAAAAGCACGTGAGACCCGCGACCAGGCAATACAGGTGACATTATTCCAGGAAGGTCATATATCCCTGTCTCCTAACGCCAACCCAACCCAATCCTACACCGCAACCCTACTCTTAACCATCCAGTGAACCCACAACTTACCCTAAACCTAACGTTACCTCTAACCCCAACTCCTCGGGAATTTTGCGCAAAGCCACCTGTGTTACGGGCAGCAGTAATGCTGGTCTTTATGGACGCCTCAATAGAACACACAAGAAAAGGAACTCCCAGCAATCTGTCGTATGGAACGGTAGTAATAGGGGTTTGGGGGCTGAAAAAAATAATATAGACTGTGAACGAAATTTATAGAAGTAAGTTTAAAGGGGAAACAGTGGTTGAATTTGTTTTCCACGGTCGCTGGGAGTAAGTTGTTCCCCATTTATATTGAAAGTTTGCGTTGCGATTCGCGCCGCGGACTATCCTAATCTAACTCCAGAACGGTAAGTTGGACTTCAGGTAAAAGGAAGTAGACAACCTCCTAAAGACCATCTCTATCTTCTCAGGAATTTCAAGAAAACTGCATTTTGCTAACCGAAATTTTCCGCAATACGTTAAACGATAATGCGGAATATGAAAATCTGCAGATATAAATCACCAACATTTCTAAATACAACAAAATAGAATGAACGTAGCAGTTATTAAGGCATATTCCACTGCCTATTCTAATTCTCCACCGATAAAATCCCTATAACTGCCGTTTCCATAGGACAAAATACTGGGATTAGGGGTATATGAGGTGCACTACTTAAACTACTCTTGCCGGGTTAAGGATAACTTTCGGGTTAAGGTTTGGGTTCGTGTTAACTATAGAGTTGAGCTTTACGATAGAGCTAGAGTTACGATTGAGGTCCCGTTTAGATTTATGTTAGAATTAGTAATAGGATCAAGATATGGGAATATTTCCTCTTCCAGAAATTCATCAAAAGGCTACTTATTTCAAATTCGCGGCAGCTTTACATCTTCTGCAATCCTCCACCCAGATTTAAGATCAGTCTGCAAATGCTCCTTAATGTGACTGCTGTGGCTACTCCCACTTCGGTAAAGTTTGAGCACGTTTGCGGCCTACATTGGCGGTGATATTCATGAAAAGTCAATCACAACCTCCTAAGCAGACTGCACCGGCGAACCGTGGAAGGTAATTCAGGTTTTATTTTTAATGAATTAATCACAGTGAATCACAATGGGTGCGACAGCTGCATGAGATAGCTGCCCTCGTGAGAAAGAAGTATAAGGAGTGGATTGGAAGCCCAATGTTCCTGGCGTCTACACAGTTGGCCGTATGGAATCCTTTATTGAAGCCCTATTAGCCGTAAACTTAAGTTCCCTGGAATTTAGGGCAAAGTCAGCTGTATTACAGTTGTATTTTGCCATATAAGCGCGTTCTTCTAAAATAACAATGTTTTAAACTTGACTGGGGTAGTGTACATGCCAGTTTTTGATTCCTCAAATGCCACTACTCACTTCTGAACAACAGGAGCAGTAAGGTTCTGTAAAATTTGAGGCAGGTATAGAGAACAAAGGGCTCGAAAGCAACTATGGATCCATTCACCCTGTTACACGCAATGGCTGGCAATGAGACAAATACAAGGGCAACACGTCCTAACTACAAGCCCCTATGTCCTTTTAAGTGGAATCCACAACCTCCGATTCATCACTCCTGCGAATAATTCAAGGACACCTGATAAATAGACCAAGGACTCAGCAGGATATGACTTCTGGGTAAATATAGTGATTTATGCATTTTTCCGAAACCTGCTGTATAAAAGTATCTGCTCTGCTGAACTTTACCTTAACGTATGCTAGAAGAGCTTATCATCTCTATGGTTACTCACAATAGAGCAACGACACCTTTTGTAAGCATCTCCCCTTCCTTAGCTAAAACTAACCCCAATATCCTGTAAAACTGGAATCGGAGCAATGGAGGATGAAGCAGCAAAATGAAGGCAAAAAGGTATAAAACATAATTGAATTTCCATCAAAGGTATTTGCCTCGACATATATATAGCAACGAAATCGGGAATTATATTTTTTAAACCAACAAAAATTGACCCTCTTCCTCGCCCCTCTCCTCCTCCTCCTCCTCATCATCATCATTATCATCATCATCGTCATCCTAAAGGTGATGTACATTTGCCACATGGGGTTACGCCTGAACGCATGAGGTATACCCTGGAACATGCAGTGTGTTTGGTTGGCCCCAGGGCAGACCACATGCTTAGGCAGGACGTTTTCCCTAATCGCGGCTGCCCTATCCGACCAGTCTGTCCTCTCCTTATACGATATTTAAATCTACGTACTAAAATCTTGACATCTCAAGTGATAAATATTGTTAACGATAAAGTCTTTGGGAAAGAATATTGCTTGATGTGTGAATTTTCGAGTCTAGTTCCCCAGCTCGTCGCGAGACAAATGAGAGTTTTGCGAAATCAGTTAACTCAAAATGATGACTAACTTAAAATTATACTGTGTGGAACAGTGCGTAGGAGGATAGTCGCCACCCGCATTTAATTATGCGGTCAGTGGGGGAAATAGCTGTCAGCCGCATGTAATTATGCGGTCAGCGGAGGGGGGGGAATAGTTGTCATCCGCAGTTACTCATGCTGTCGGTGGAGGCTTTTTTGGCTCCCATGTGATGTTGTTTGAATATTGGCTGAACACCGGTGAGCATGAGGTTTGAGGGTTAGAACTAGGGGTTTCCGCTTCGTCGATTTCCTGAAGACCGTCCATTGATAATTTGCCGTATCACTGGGGATTAGAGAAGGCTTGGGGAAGAATTAAAATCTACTTGAATTCTTTTAATTTTGAATAATCCGCTCACCGTGGTTAGTAATTAGCTGTTTTTGAACTCCAAAATCCACTCTGATGCTTTTTTCGGTAGAAAGCAGGAAAATATGCCTCCCCCTTTAGGTTTGTGGCGGGGGTATCTATTCCCGTGCCAAATTCCTCTGCCTTCTTCTAGTCTTCGGTTTAACCGTTACGGTCCTAGGCGAGTGAACCCCATACTTTGAAACTTTAGTTTAGAAACTGGCGGCATTTCCTCCTAGCTCGCGTTTCTGGCTCAACAGTCAAATAGCCCCTACAAAAACCGACGTTTCGTCCCGAGGTCGTCATAGTAGCTTACGGCTCGTGCCATCCGAATATGATTGACGGCTGTTTCAGGCATTATCGAGATAAGGAACAGAAACTTGAATGGATACATTGGACTCGGGGTATCGTTAAGTTATAGAAACCCCCTCTAGCCAAAACTAACCCCCCTCCCCCCAATTTCGTGTAAAGCGGGACTCGTGGCGATGGGGGGGGAGAGATTCTAAGGTTGGAGCCTCAACACGGACAAGCAGCAATATGTGTTCAAGAAGGCACAGAACATGAGAAATTCACCGCCAAATATATTCTTCTCGGCCTATATCTAGCAAAGAAACTTAGTGTTATATTTAAGAATCAACCAAAAATAAATAAAGAATAAAAGGAATTTAAATAACAAAAGCCACAATAAAACAACTTTGTGCATGTCGTTATACGAATGTAAAAGTTAACGAACAGAGGGCTACTCCCCATAGTTATGAACTCATAAACTAAATCAGTCTAAGTCACGTATTTTAAATCTTAGGGGATTACGTAACGTATCCATCCTCATAATATTTGCTAAAATTTGTGCCGACTACTTCAGAGCAGAAGTTGACGTACGGTTTTAATAATTTATAGACGAGCCAATACAATTGCATTGCGTGATTGCACCTGAATCGACGGTTAGACCGCGGGAGGTTGGATATTAATGACGGGACCACCGGGCCTTAAATATGAAATCATTATTATGGAGGTTATGCGAGTTGCACAGGGGGACGGGAAGTAGAAGAAGACAACCAGGAAAGATCTATGCATAAGACCCCTGAACATTTATTTAGGTTTGATAGCTGAAGTAGCTCATGCAAATTGATTTCTATTCATGAAAATTGCAATGAGGGATACCAATTCCTTTTTAGGCACATAACCGACACGCGTAACCTTAGTCCTTACGAGTAATCAGCCTAAGAAGAAATCTTGAAAAAGTTTTTACACTCAATAAGCTACCTAAAAAACCATCCCAAAGATCATCCTAGTACTAGCTATGCACTTTCTATTCATATCTTCCCTAGCTCGACAAGCTGGTCAGTTTCTCTCCCCAGACAACCCATCCCGCCCCCTCGTACAAGCGTGGGATCGTTCCCTCACAAGCACAGCACTGTCTCAAAGATAGTTTAGAGTGGCGGTTTGTCTCTTCTGCGTGGGCGTACAACTGGCTTTGGCAAGGATCATGCCTGAACCCCAGCAGGTGGGAGCGTCTGCAGCAAGATCTGATGACGATGCAACTTTGGCACATTGCTCGATGCGTCAGTGCACACACCAGTCTGAGCTGGTCTTCTTTTCTGTCTCCATCTCCACCGTTTTACGAGGTCATTTTGTCAGATTTTTGAGGGTATAGTGTCTGCGCAGTCACTGTGTCGTGGAGGATATTCGAAATTAGCCCAGGCGCCCGTCGTTAAATGTCCTTCCCCCAATCCTGCTGGCAACAGATCGTAATGTCATGTTGTTGCCTAGGGAAATCACAACTTTTGGTGTCCATGTGCTTCACCGGCTGGATCTTTCTTTTCCGGTTGACCTCACATCGGCTTGTCTTCTGTATGGCAGAACAACAAGAAGGGTCACAATGCAACTTTCTTCATTGCAAGGGCACATTTGATGGACCTTTTGGCTTGAACCTGTGATTAGAATGAGAACTCCAGTTGGTTTTCGTCCTTTACGATCCTGGAGGTTTCGTCCCCGAAAAGGCCAACGGAAATTCACGTACAGAGGGGAAAATGAAAGTCTCTGACTCTTGTTACGAAGAAGAAGAGTGTGTTACCACGATTTCAGTGATTGCAAGTCGTACTTGAATTTCAGTCAATTGATGTAATCCGTTATTCGGCTCGTGCCCAATTTTTTTCATGAATACAATCGACAGCTTAACTGTATAGGAACTCTTACTTAGACAGTCAGCTTACTCTATCTGAATTGGTGGATTCCATACGTTGTAGTAGGCTGGATGGGTTAATCGACCGATGTATGATTAAATTCGAGGCTTCCAGTGAAGACCTTGATAGCTCAGTTGACTGTACTGAAGGCTTACCTCTGCTGGCGTGGGCTCGAATCCCACCGTGGTCCCAGTCAATAAACAAGTGAAACGACCTGTCCAATCCCTATTCGGTGCCGCAGCCAAAGCAATTCGCCTCTCGGGGAACGTAAGGGCCAACGCGTAGTCTAACGCCAGCGTCAGGGAGCCAGATGGACGAGCAATCAGCATGCCCAAGTTCATTACAGGTGACGAAAGTTCAGCAGTTCAGAAGCGAGCAATTATCCCCGAGAAAGGAGGAGCCGTTATTTGGCATAGGTGTGCAGAATCATGGTGACTGCCAATAGAAGTCGATATGCGAGTTCCAGGCAGTGGTTCAGAAGAAGAAGATGCAATCAATGGAACAAGCGTTTTATTTTCCTGACATTTCGGATTCTCTCAAGAATTCTTAATCATAGTTAATGGTAGGATAGTCTAAGACATGCGCAGATAGTGACCGTATCCTCTAAATATTGCAACTCCTTGTGTACGAATTATCTGTTTCTGCCTACTGTCCCTAATGGCGGATCCGCGGCGGAGTCCGAAACGTCAGGCGAATAAAATTCTTCTCCAAGCAATCACATCGGCTTCTTCGTAATATCTGTGCAGTTACCTGCTTACCAATTGGCATGCAAAAGCCGCTAAAATCCGGAAGTTTTTCTTCCTCCTTCTGCCTGCTTTAAGCCAGACGTTTATCCGCGAATGCGCCTCTACCGGCTTGTCTCGAGAAAGTGGCAGGGTTTTTTGCCAAAAGTAGCCAATTGGGGTGGGTTTTATCCGGCTCATCTTTTTACGCGCAGCACTACTTAGCCTGACTGAAATTTACGCACAGCCAGCCGGCATCTTGAGCCAGCTCGTTTAATCCAACCGATAAAATTGACGCTCAGACAAGGTGCTCAAAAGCAACAGGCCTGTCGAACTGCCAACTTTTGCCAAGGACACAGTTTGTTACTACTAGTGGACGAACATGAGCCTACGTCCGGGATAGGTCAGTGTACTCGCTTGCCGCCGGTTTGGTCCTAGACGGCAGGTTACAACAGTTGGATTGATTTCCGGCAAAAATTGGGGCATCTATGACTAGATAAACTTGCGTCGATATAAAAAAGCTAGATGTGCTGATGTTGGAAGTTATCATACTAATAGGCTAGGTACTTGCTAAAAGGCCCAGACATGTGTACCACCGGTATTCTGCCGCTGCTTGACACAGCTTTGGGGCGTTCGGCTCATCAGTGGGTTCCTCAGCTTTCCTTGATTGCTCTCTGGTTGATATGCTGGTTTTGAAAGTTCGATTTTTTTCATCTCCTTAGAAAGTGATTTCTGTTAGTGGTATACATTGGTATATTTAAGGTCTATAGACATAGACTGAAATATTAAGCATATATTTGGGCTGAAACCCGTCAAACACTACATCATATACACCCGCTGCCAAAGGGCAGACTTTAGTAGTATATATTAGTATTATAACTTACGATACTACTACTACCTATCCATTGGCAGCAAGTGTATACTGCGCAGTGGTTGACGAGTTTCAACCTAAATCTACACTTGCAATTACGGTCTACTCTCTTCTTGAAGGTTACATCAGAGATAAAATAAATCAGAGTTAGGCCAATATTGGGCGCCTCAAGTACACAAAACAGCGAAATGTCTCAACAAATGACGCAGCATAAAAAAAAATTACGCAGGGCTAAAGGGTCGGTCATCGTTTGTCCAAGGGAAAGCGAAAAAAACTTTTCTTCCAATTTAAAACCCTAATATGCGTAGATGAGTGGCAGGCGCTAGTACACTTTTTTCCCAATTATTGCCTTTTCAGGCCAGTTGAATGCAGTATTTGAAGGCGTTTTGGATTAAGGAGGCCTTTATAAGCAGAACATTCTCGATAACGACTTCTCGCCTACTTTCAAGGTTCCAAAACTACCAGGGCTATGATGAAGAAGAGCAAACCGTGTGCCGTGCGAGATCAATCAACTGCCCTCGAATTTGCCCAAGAAAGCACACCTGTGAGTTTTAGATTCTGTAGGTGAGAATACGCAAAATGTGACTAAGATGCAGTCGTTGAGGGACAGCTATTAACCACTTGTTTATGTACTTTCACCGATCGCTAACGGAACTCACTCGTCACGGTATGCTTTGGCTCGGGCCTCGCCAGCAGCAACACAGTGTATGGCTGCAGTCTATGCAGATACTTCACGATCTTAACCGGCAATACAACGAGCTCGTGGCTCAATGGATAGAGCGTTAGACTTCTGATCAACAGAGTTTCGGGTTCGAGCGTCGTTCCGTTCTCTTGTACGGATACGAATGTTGGGCTATGCGCGTGAAAGATGAACAAAATCTGCAAGTCTT
Organism: Ligula intestinalis; assembly: GCA_036362985.1. NCBI lineage: Eukaryota > Metazoa > Platyhelminthes > Cestoda > Diphyllobothriidea > Diphyllobothriidae > Ligula > Ligula intestinalis. The sequence continues at coordinate 18,414,347 of JAYGXS010000004.1, read as the reverse complement.
TGATCACTGCTGTCTGAGGAACATCCTTCGAGTGAAGTACACTGACTTCTTCTCAAATAAGACAGTCCATACTCGCTGTGACAAAATCACAAGGATATCCCAGGCCATTCAGGAAAGACGGCTGAGGTGGTTTGGCCAAGTTCTTCGCCACCAACCTCAAGAGCTCAGTGCTACTGCGCTCGACTTTAAACCGCTGCCCAATTGGAAACGTCTAAGAGGGGGTCAACTTAAAACCTGGCTCGACTCAGTCCGTCAGGGCATGGAAGTGGTTCTTGGACCTTCAGTATTCGGCCTCCGGCGCTGGCGAAGAGAATGGCTCGAAGTGTCCAGATCTGCGGCCACGGACCGTCGTGCGTGGAGAAGCACCACACGGGACATGATCGCAGCCGTAACAAGTAAGTAAGTAAGTTCGAGCGTCGGGTAGGGCACGACCCGGGGTTGCGGATGACTGGCTGACGACGGCTAATGAGCCTGAAATGTCCATTCCAGTTCCCCCTGATTTTTACCGGCAATGTTACCTGGACAGCTCTTTATCAACTCTCTGAAGCCAAAAACCGTTTATTTTTGTCCAATGTTTGAAAAATAGGAAGGGCTCACTGAAAAAAATCTATTTTTGACTTTTGAAGCTCTATAGCGTTTGGTCGGCTCTCTGGGGCCCCAGGAGTTCAATAAGTCTATCCCAGTGAGGCCTTTATCCCGGATTTCTCAACTGTGCGATATTGTGAACAGTCGAGCTTCTTGTTGGGGGTAGTCTAATCATGTAAACGCAGAAACAGCTTATGTCATATGTAAGACATTCGAGGTTAGTCATCCTTCGTGGTATGGAATTTCCTCGTCAGCTAGTCTACCTGTTGGCAACTGGAGTCACGTCCATCGCGTAACTGCTGCAGTGGTGTCGACAACCGCCTGGACGCGTTGATTTTTCATTCAGACAGAGTCTTTGGCAGATGCCTTCGTGCGAGCTGCGTGGGTTCAATCGCCATCCCCGAAATGACCTGTGCCGAAACTGTGCCAGAAGTGAGCAAGGGTCAAGCACACCCTGGTTTCATTCAGTCTACCTTTATCCTTAACTATTGCCAGACTTATCATGTCAGCCGCTGCATACAGTCGCAGCTCTAGTCTTCAGATAAGCTCGAGCGGTCCAGTGGTGCATGGGAAGGGACTGAAGAGACAAGGGAGGTACAGGACAGGACATTACAGTACACTAGCATGTCGATGTATGCGAAAGATTTATACTCTTTCGCAAATCGGCATTCAGTAAGGTTGTAATACTGATTATCATGTAGCCTATTCGGAAGTCATTCCAATCACGATAAGATGCCGGCTTTTTAACGGGTTTCTTGCTGACCACTTACAAAACCTATGTACTGTAAAAAGTGGCAACTTAGGTAGTTCGCCTTTTGATCATTGATCTTCACCACCTTTATATATTCAAATATATTTTATGGAAAACATACAAGAAAAAGCCTTCCCTGCTGTATGAATTCGACTTCCACCGAGGCCAGGAATTTTTCACGATAGGTTCGACTTAATTATTCAAAGCTGCCAAACCCCCTAACAATTAAGTGAGCCTAGTAGTCATTCTTGGGGATTCTAGATGATTCTTTAGAATACTCTGTCTGGGCAGTTAGCTTGCTGTATCTGCAACAGTGGATTCCATAAGATCGGTAGGTTGGGCGGGTAAATTGACCCAAGTAAGAGTAAATTCACGGCTCAAGGTGAGCCTCGTAGCTCAATGGTGGAGCGTTTACTGCGCAAAAGCCTCCCTGCGCTGTGTGGGTTCGACTCTCCACCGAGGCCGCGAGTTTTTCGCAGGTGGTTTAACTGTATTATGTAAATTTGACAACTCCCTTCCCCCAGGTTCTTTAATGAAAACAAGACAAAGGTCCACGCTCCGCGAAATTGCGTGGTTTAGGAAGCTGGCGACTGAATGGAACACCGTTTTTTTCAATGCCTACTTACAGTAGGCGGGTTATATTTGGCCACACCGCAGTTCCCTTATGCATCCGGTCTTCCTGAAAGTTGCAAGCCAAGAGGTCCATCACGTGATACTCAGAGCAGACGCAGCCTAGGTGACTCGCGCATAAATTAACTATCAGTGATGGTAGACTTGTGCAGCATCTATCAAACTCTCACTTCTCGCACATAAAGGGGCCCGACAGGGTTAGAAAGATTCGTGGTGGGCACGGGCGCAGTGGCTGACAAAGCTAAATAGCCCGCCTACGCGTGTCATACAAGACCAGGTGTGAGTAAATGATTAATCACAGACGTATTGGTTAGCCTTCGAGTGGAAATCGGTAGTCAAGACGATAAATGAAGAGGTTGAAATCACCAATTTTAGATTCCGTATTGCCCTTAACCAGGCTCAGCCAGGAACAGCTCAGATTGGAGGCCTGTTCCTGCAATTTGAAAACAACAAAGGGCTATAATCCAGGTAGAAGTTCTAGGTTAACGGGGGCATCACATGCATCGGACGTTAATTCTTCCTGAACGCCACCAGCAGAGCGTGCACTCACAATTTAGTGCGACTAAGATGACCGCAGATTTGGGTCATTCAGTTGACCCAATTGTGAACAACCTAGCATAAAAGCCTTCCCTGTTGTATGAATTCTACCCCCACTGAGGCCGTGAATGTTTCACAATTGGGTCAACTGAATTATTCACATTCATAATTGCGCCGTTGCTGCCTCTGATGATAGATTTGGATGTGAATTCCAAAGTCCAGGATGATGTTCATATTCCCGAAAATAATTGCCTTCTTTTTCCGAGTTCTGTATCTGATAGAAAAGGAAACCTGAATGGAAAATTAAACCGGGACTCCACCATTAACAGACAACGCTTGAAGTAGAAATTGTGCAGGCGCACAAGAAAGCACCAAGTTGACATCTAAGACAGCGAAATTTATTGACGAAGTCTTCCGACACATAGTAACTCCCATATGGACAAGTAGACAGGAGTTAGTTTCAGCTTTGCTGAAAATGGGAGGGCTCAGTGAGGTGCAGTTTTATTTCCAATTAAATCTATCCAAAATTGTTTCCGTAAAAGAGTCAATAAAGTAGGCTTGTCATTTGGTGGAAACTGAGCCAAGGATAACTTACTGTGCTCATCCCGTGGATGTACAGTACGTGATAGAATTCGTGCAACATGCTGACATCTGCGAAAGACTGATATTCCTTCGCTAATCGGCATTGACTCAGGTTGTCATACTGATTATCTTGTAGCCTATTCTGAAGTTATTTAAGTCATGATAGGAGGGGGCTTCTTAAAGAGCTTCGTTCTGATCACTAACAAAATGTGTAGACTGTAAAAATTAACTGCTAAAATAGTATGCATTTTTATCATTGATCATGACTGCCTTTATAAATTAAAATACATTTTATGCTCAAAAATGCATGAAAAAACATTTATCGCACTCATTTGGTAGCAAATTACGCGTTCTTTAAATTTTATGCTTCAAGGACATCTCTTGGTTTTAAAAAAAGTTTCTAAATTGCCGAATAATTTTTAAACATACTTGCTGTTTTACCTGAATTCAAAGTTTACAAACTGTTAACTGTGTACATCTTGTTTAAGAAACAGTATGATTTCGCGCAAAATTTGGGGAAGAATTAACATAGTTCTCACAAAATGTTGCAAAAGACGTGGAGCATGCTGTATACAATACAGGCAGCATGGATAATTTGACAGATACGATATATTATGAATGAACACCTCACAATCGTAAAAAAGCTCAGGCAACGGTAGTTTATGTAGTGCACCTCATTAATCCCTAGTCCCATCATTTTGTCCTACGAAAACAGTGATTATAAGGTTTTACAGGTTGGGAATTAGAATAGACAGTGGAATCTATTTTATTAACTTCTATATGCATTTTATTGAATTGTATTTAGAAATATTGTTGTTTGATATCTGCAGATTTTCTTTATCTTGTTTATCGTTAAACGTATTCGAAAAAAAACCAATTATTAAATTACAATTTTCTTGAAATTTCTGAAAAATAAAAATGTTGGTTAGGAGGTTGTCTAAGTCAACTTACCATTCTGGAGTTAAATTAGTAAAGTCCGCGGCGCTTTGCGCCGCGGACACGTTCAATTTACATACGGAACAACTTACTCCCAGCGGCTGCGGGAAATAACTTCGACTACATTTTTTCACTTAACACTTCTAAAAAATTTTTCTTCTTTGTCCATTCTATTTCCCCACCCCAAAACCCTATAATGACCATTTTTGTGAAACAAAATGCTGGGACTATGGGTATATGAGGGGACTACATAAGCTAATTTTGCCAATCTATCCAAAATTGTTTTTTAAGAGTCAATAAAGTAGGCTTGTCATGTGGTAGAAACTGATTTGACTGCCTTCATAAATTCAAATATATTTTATGGAAAACATGCGGAAAAAATGTTTCTCATACTCTTTTGGTAAGAAATTACGCCTTCTATCAATTTTATACTTGAAGAAAGGGCATCTTCCGATGTTAAAAAAGGTTTCTTGGTTTGCAAACAATTCTGAAACCTACTGACTGCTACACTTGAATTCAACGTTTACAAACTGCGCATTGTGTACATTCTGTTTAAGGAGAAGTACGTTTTCGCACACTGTTTGGGGAAGAAGTCACATAGTTCTCATAAAATATTTCAATAGACGTGGAGCATGCTTCATACAGTGTAGGCAGCATTGATAAATGGACGGATACGATGTATTATGAGTGAACACCTCACAATCGTGGAAAAAGCTCATAATTAGAATTTTTCTAAAACCGAAAGGTACCCTTTCTTTTAGTATAGAATTTAAAAGAGGTGTAATTTTCTACCAAATGAGTAAAAGAAATAATTTTTCGTGCTTGTTTTCCATAAAATATATTTGAATTTATCAAGACAGTCAAAATCAATGATCAAAACGCATACTATTTAAGTGGTTATTTTTTACAGTACATACGTTTCGTAAGCGGTCAGAACGAAGCTCGTTAAAAAGCCCGTATCCTATCATGATTGAAAGAACTTCAGAGGAGACTACACGATCATCAGTATCACAACCTGAATCAATGCCGATTAGCGAAAGAGTATCAATCTTTCGCATATGTTGGCATGTTGCACCAATTCTGGCGCGTACTGTAGTATATATTTTCATCGGTAAGACTGCCGCTCGGGCGTGATTGTAAGCTTTCTTGATTTCAGTCTGCTTATTTTAGCTTTTCTTCAATTTTTTCGCAATCTTCCTTCAAAACACTACAATTGTTGATACAACACGCTTGAAAACTGAAATGTTGCTTTTAAAGAAAGCTGTAGTATCCGCCATTTGCCGTTACGTATGGATTATATTTACTGGCATTGAAAATGACTATTTAGGTGTGCTTCCTGGTGCGGGCAGTTACCGTGTGATAACTACTCAAAGGTCTGACAATTATACATTTTGCAGCTTAAAAAGCCACTAAATCGATTAAAAATTCAGTTTACTTTGGAAGGATGTATCTTTCTCTGGATCCCGCATCGGTCTAGACTATTAAAAAGAAAAATGAGAGTCTGTTGTAAAAAACGTCTTGCAATTTTCATACTGAATGGATATCCTCGAGCATTGGTCAATTTTAGGAGGATTACTATTTGAAGAGCGGATTATCTGGCAATTACGAGGTATTAGTCTCTTGCCGCCTTCGGCCTCTGTGAGTTTTCTTTTTTTTGACTCTTCGCACGTTAAATCCAATGAAACATACAGGGTGCCCCACGAAAAACCCCTAAATTTATGATAATGTTTATGCTGTTATAAAAATAAAAATTATTGATTACAATTATAACTAACAACTTTATTGTGTAATTAACAAACTGTTACCTAATAACAAGTTACAAAATGCTGTCCATTAACTGCAGAACAGCGACGTAAGCGATCCATCCAGCTCTGAGCTGCTCGACGAATGACATCAAGAGGGATGTTGTTCCATGTGTCCATCAACAAATGTTTTATTGACTCAATATCAGTGATTCCTATTCTTCGTCTCTGAACGTCCTGTAAGAGTACACTCCAAATGCAAAAGTCCATTACATTCAGGTCAGGGCTCTTGGATGGCCATTGCTGGGGTGTGATGAAATCTGAAATCTGCGACCACCACCCACGTTGTGTGGGTGCTCCTCACCACTGAGCGGAACATGGCGTGGGCGACATGAATGCGGGTGCGAACCAACGGGGGCGGCTTCACTTCGGATGGGGCCCAGGTGTTCTGTTTTCTCCGCCATCGATCGTGACGGCATGGGCGGTCCGGCCGCCGTAACAATCACAAACTTAGGGTTTTTTGCGGGGCACCCTGTAGTTTAAGAGAGAGGGAGAGAAAGAAAAGACAGGCAGCAATCCGCCTGTTTGATTTGTATTTGCTTCGCATTTGCCTGTACTGGTGTAGCCGTCTCTTTTTGCTTCACATCTTGCGTCACAACGCCGAAAAAGCAATATTGACAGAACTAGAGATTTCGGTCTACTCTCCTCCCCATTGGCGAACAGAGTAAAAAAAGCTCGATAACCATCGTCATTCACTGACGAAGTGCCTACGGCGAGGCCTTGACTGAATCTCTCCCTCGTCGTCCAGACTTGGATAGAGGCGTGTGACTAAAGAGCAACCGCATGGAATACATTCAGCGACCAACTATGCATGGATTCAAATCACCTCATCTCTGTTCACCGTATCACCTGAGCTATCCTTGGGACGTTGCTGAACGAATGCAGCCCCATGTCACTCAGTAGGAAGTCAGTATGATTAACATCTTCTTAGACAACGCAAAATGCGGCACTAAAAGTCATAAAAGAATGTTTAAAGAAGGAACGTCCGATACACGCGGGCCTTTGTGGCGATAAGGACGTGGCATTGGGTCCATGGACTTCTGCGTGGACTTGCAGCTGTTTGGGCAGCCATGCTGTCTTCATTTGTAGGCTATTTGAAAGGGTTCACTTCCTCAGTCTGGCAGCCAAGTACCAGAAGGGAGTCTCCTCTCGGTCGGAGATGCAACACGATCATATTTAGTTCGCCATAGTGTTGGTGAACAAACGAAGTGTTTTAGTAAGCGGTAGAAGCTAAGATATAAGTTCTACTATGCAGTTAGAGGAGAGAGAGAGAGAGACGGAATCGCTGTAACTAGAACTTTACTCGTGCTAACGCTGCGGACTAACCTTCAAATCAAGTCTTCAGTAACAGTCTCAGCTAAGGATAGTGAATCACACAGAGGAGTTTAAGTAATTATAACTGACGGTTGCTTTTCTCCAGCATACCCAGGCAAGGATTATTTGTGCGGCCACCTAAACAGACCTCGGGGACAGGATACGCCAAAAATGCTGGTGGATTTGCACCAAATTCCGGGAAAATTAGGTACAGACTCAAGGTGAGGCTAAGAAGTAGGTTTATCGCGTGGTGTTTAAGGTTAATACGATTAATCCTAACGGTTGCGATCTTCCAGGCCCGGTTTCTTAGGAGATAGGATAAGTCATGCGAAGACCAGAGTAGTATGAAGAGTAGATTCTGTGCATAATGAATAGGAGAATAGGTAGCAGGAAGCTGTCAAGCCAGTGGACGGCGTCTGAAGTGAGGTCTGCTCGGCAGTCTTCACATGAGGTCCTGTGTGAGTCGGCCTGCGATTGGCTGATCCAGAGGCCGGAAGCAGCAAGTCTTATGAAAGTTCACTTCGACTTGAGCTAGTCACAACAGGCATTCACATGCGCACTTCGTGTTGAGCTAGTCACTACAGGTTTAAGGTTAGGGCGAAAGTTAGCGTTTAAGTTACGGTCAGGACTAGAGTAAGCACTAGGGTTCGTGTTATCTCTAGGCTTTCGGTGGGCGCGGGTTAGGGTCACCTATTTTGATTTCGTGAGGCGTTTCTGTTCGCGTATCTTGCATAGGCGGCCCTACAAGTCATTTTTACCCAAAGCCATCAAGAGAAGCGGCGTCCGCATTTATAGTACTTGGTTGTAAATTGCTTAATTGTCCATAGTCGATTCGCTGATTGCGAAAAGGCCCTCATCGGTTTGGGTACATGAGCCATTTGGCGCGCCGACATTGACACCGGTAACAAAAGGGTATCTGCGAATGTCTCGCATTGTTACCAACTTTTTCTAAGTGCGATTTTGGCACAGAATATAGAGCAAAGGTGGTACTCAACTTAGGACAGAAGAACTACAAGTTATTTGTGGCTGATATTGTTGGCATATTTCACGACCGTTTCGGCCTCGACCGGGTACCGTTCAATGAATCGCAGCTTGAGAGCTGAGATTGGTTTATCACCCTGGTGTTGCGTGCTCAGTCACTCCTGTCCAGAATGGTCTTTAACTTTCTTCAGTATAGTTACTTCACCCAAAAAACTCCCGGATTCGGTAAATGACTTCAGACTTTTTCCGATATAACACTGTGCTTTTTAAGCCTGACCTTCTGGATTCCAGAAGAAGGAGATGTAATCACTGGAACCAGAGTTTCATTTTCCTGGCGTTTCGGATTCTGAAAAGTATTTGGCAAGCATACGTAGATTTCGATAAATTCTCTTCGGGCCGTTACATTTATATAGGGAGGGGGTAAAAAAGTAACATGTAGCACGTAGTAAGTAGCATGTTACTTTTCTACCCCTCCCTATCTAAATGTAACGGCCCGAAAAGAATTTATCGAAAGCTACGTATGCTCGCCAAATACTCTTCTGAATTCTCTGATGGGATGGTTCGGATTCTGTCGAGAATCCTTAATCGTAGGTAATCGTGGGATAGTCTAAGCGGTCATGCGCGTGCGTACTATAATTATCCATCCGTCTCCCGTAGTCACCGCTTGGGGTCTTAATTGGTGCGGTGATGGCTTTAAACTTCGCGTTCGACTTATCAATTGCCGCGATTTCCTTGTCCTCCGTGTCGGATGCGGGCTTGGTAATTGCGCGACAATTATGCTCGCTGCCATCAGAGATGTTGCTAAGCCTGGCTCTTCCTAGGTGACTGATTCTTTGCTCAGGCAATGTCTTGGTACGCAGTAGGGGGAACGCCAAATCGTTGCGCTTGTTGCTGGACTGTGGCCCTGAGAACCATGACTCGAGCATCTCACGCGGTTGTCACCTCTTGCAGGGAATTCGGCCTCGTCAAACTTAAAAATATGGTCGGGTCCTGTCGAGTGAGCTGCGACCTGGGAGTTGGCGTCTTTCTACCTCACCACCACTGCATGCTCGGCCATTCGTGTCTGGAGTAATCTCTGAGTTTCTCCGACATAGTTGCCTTGTGCACAACTGCACTATATCCGGTAAACGACTCCAGCCGTTTCCTGTCGTGGCAGTGGGTCTTTCGGTCTCATGACCCGGCGTCTGATGGTTGTTTCTGGCCTGTGCGCAACTCCAACTCCAAGTAGGGTGAGCAGGCGGCTGACGGCTTCCGATATATTCATCCCGAACGGAAGAGCTCGCCAAACTTTTGGGCCAGATGGACGTGGTTTCTTCTCTCCTTTGCGAATGCATTGGTTGGTTGGATCCGTCATTAGGGACAGTAGGCAGAAACAGGTAATTCGTACGCAAGGAGTTGCAGTATTTATAGGATACAGTCACTATCCGCGCATGTCTACGAGTACTTTCGATCACGGATTCTCGACAGAATCCGAAATTTCAGGAGAATAAAACTCCTGGTCCAGTGCTCGCATCTTCCTCTTCTGAACTGCTTCCTGGAACTCCTATATTCACTTCTATTGGCAACTTCTGGATTCCATCTCGAATAAAGGCGCAGTACTTACAGGGCGTGGTTGCCAGGCCAGCACCCGCATACTGCCTTTGGCAATCCTCGTGTTCGCTGCTGGCTGGGTCTCGTAGTTGATGTGATGCCCGCTTGTCAGCTCGTATCCGAGTCCGTAATTGCCATGATTTCATCCCCGTTATCGATGATGCCGCATGATGATTACTTGGTAAGTTGGCTAGCTGTCAACAGGACTGTTGATCACCCGCATCCAGGCTGGCTGGTAATTCTGCCCAGGCAAGCTGCGATCACAGAAGACGATCATTGCGTTTGTTACTTGAATGCGGACCAGCTGTACAACCCATCGATGCCCCTCCTCCCATTTCTAACTAGAATGCTACGCAAAAAAAAACAAGACTCGGAGCCCTTGCAACCTTGAGCCCAGGTTATCGCAGACGCGTCCGGTGTAACTGACAGAAAAGAAGCAACCACAAATAAGAAGAAGTGGTGGCTGGGACAGGATCCGTATTCGCCTGACGTTTCGACATCCTTTGCGGATCAGAGATCAGAGATATTAACAGAAACAGTAGCAGAAAACATAAAGTATCCTTTTAAAGATTACTATGTTGGGTTGGCAGATTCAAATAATTCAATTGTGACTCAATGGTGAAAAATTGTGTGACTTCGGTGGGATTCGAACCCACACAGCAGGGAAGGCTTTTGTACAGCCAACGCTTAACCAATTGAGCTACGAAGGCCCGCGGAAAGGTATGAATTTAATCATACCTGGGTCGAGATACACGCCCAGCCTACTGCACTCATGGAATCCACCATCATGGATAAAGTAAGCTGAATGCCCAGGCAGGGTTTTCTTAGCAATCATCTAGAATCCCCCAGAATGACTACTAGGCTGACTTAATTATTCAGTGGGTTTGGCAGATTTGAATAATTCAACTGAACCAATTGTGAAAAATTGGTGGCCAAACCCTCCTAATAGTTAAGTGAGCCTAAAAGTCATTCTGGGGAATTCTAGATGATTGCTTAGGAAATTTTGTCTGGGCAGTCAGCTTACTTTATCCATAATGGTGGATTCCATACGAGCAGTAGGCTGACCGGGTAAATCAACCCAAATGTGATTAAATTCACGTCTTCCGATGTGCTTTCGTAACTCGACGGTAGAGCGTTGATTGAGCAAAAGCCTTCCCTGCTGTGTGGGTTCAACTCCCACCGAGGTCACGAATTTTCCACAGATGGGTCAATTATATCATGCAATCTCAGGCAGTGAGTCAGACAGCTCTTGCGTATACCGTCGCCCGCCGTGCACGTCAGATAATGGCGATTACGCGCGCGTGTAGGAATTGCAATGCGCTTAAATTGTACTAACCAATCAGATGTAAGGTTGCGTCCTTGTGTTAACCAATTACGTTACAGCATTGCTTTAGTACAGCCGTAAAGCAGTGAAGGCTTCCCTGTAGATTTGGGTTCAAACTCCACCGAGGCCACAAATATTTCACAGTTAGGTGAATTGAATCATCCTTTTAAAGTCCTGGGAAAGCAGTGTCCATGGGCCAAGGCACTAATATTATAAGGGGCAGGCAGCATGCCCTAGCCTAATAACAATACCGTTTCCACTAATTGGCCTCTTGGACGCCTTGGCGTTGAGATTTCGATTGACGGTAAACGGATTAATTCACTCGGCTGCCTTGAGGCGTAGCGGCCACCCGCCCCATCCTTTCGATCCCAGAACATGCAAGGCGGTTGACACCCTAGCTGACTCAAAATCCTTTCCATGTTCGACACTTCGAAGCGCCCTCCACTTCAACAGATGTCGCCGGCACCTCGTCACAGCAGCCGCCTCAAGTATGTCTGCCAAGCGCCAAAATCGGGTCCAATACATATGCAGCATGCCGAAAACTAACAAGAAACCGGCCGTCGCGGAATGCTTAGTCAAGGGAAATCTTCTTAATTGGATGGTCCTCTTATGGGGAAAATTGAATTTAGTTTGATTCTGATTTAAAAAATATATACGACAATGAAAAAGCAGTTCTCAGCAAGACCAGCCATTAACATCTGAAATAAGCAACAGCGAGAAAGCTACGACCCAAGGCTTTACGGCTGTGTGGGGAGCCATAAATTTCGGCCACAGTGCACGTTTTTGCTGGGGGGCAACCCAGGCTTTTAGTGAAAAAAAAAGACGGACAACATGAAGATAAAAAAGAGACTGAATGTGAAATGCTGTAGATCTGGACAGAGCATTTCTAGAAAAAAAACTAGAAAACAGTTGTAAACCACCAACGCCAGCATCAGTGCGTGGAATTTCATTCCTTTGACGTGAGGATACCGTTTTCACCCTGACAAGTTAGTTTTGGAGACATTTTCCCGGCGCCAAAAGGGAAAAACAACAAACACTGCCAGACGGGACCTCGATGGAATATTAAACACGCTGTATGTAGCGGCAGAGACACAGATACGGCCTTTAGAAAATTATTTTGATTCGGCAGTAAAACCGTCGTGATTAGCTCGTACCGAGGTGTTAAGGCTAAGACGGTTAACCCTAACGCCTACAATCTTCCAGGTCCAGTTCCTTAGGAGATGGGGGATGTCGGTGGAGGCCAGAATAGTAGGAATAGTTTATTGTGTACACAAAGGAACGGAGAATAGATGGAGAGAAGTTGGGCTTCGGAGCACACGTCATTTCGCTGGAGCGCCGTGGTCCTAAGCGACGTCTAGTGGCCGCGAGTGGGGAAAAAGGGACTTGTTCGAGTGGTGCTTGGCGGCCGCGAGAACCTAGACGCACGTGTGTGTGTCCGATTGGAAGTAGGTCAAGTCTCTGCAGGTCAGCGCAACTGGAAGCACTGACTGAGGTATTGGATGAACTTGAGACAGCTGGCTTTGTTCTTGCGCAAACGTAGGTGACAGTCCTGGATTAGCACCCGAATAATTCTGCGTCCGTTTTGCAACGACCATCAGCTCAGCTGAACAATTCATACAAAAGCTAGAGGGGTTCAACTAACACCTGGCGAAGTGATGGTATCTTTCGATGTGACCTCACTTTTCACCTCAATACCGCAACATCTTGCGGTTGAAACCATCCAAACCCTGTTAGAGGAGAAGTACAACGAGACGGACTCGAAGCTCAAAATAAGGTATCTCATTGGACTCCTGAGACACTGTTTGAGCACCTTTTTCACCTTCAGTGGAACGGTGTATGAACACGAAAAAGGTACACCAATGGGATTACCGTTATTTGGCCTGATTGGCGAAGCTGTACTACAACGACTGGAGGCACTGGCTTACGAACATTATCGACCACGATTGTGGGTTCGGTATGTTGATGACACGTTTGTCATCATTCGTCGAGACAAGATTGAGGATTTCACAGAGAATCTGAACTCGATCTTCCCCGACATCCAGTTCACGATGGAGGAAAATAAAGATTGCCAGTTGCCGTTCCTCGATGTGCTGGTGTGCATAAAAGACGGTGGGGAACTCAAAACAACAGTTTACAGGAAAGCGACAAATACCTCTCGCATCCTGAGTTACCTCAGCAACCACCCCATCTCGCGCAAACGTAGCTGCGTGCGAACGCTCTATCGTCGTGTAGAAACTCACTGCAGCGAACCAGCCGACAAGAAGACCGAGGTCTAGTATCTGAAGAGACTTGTCATAATGAATGGCTATCCTGGCGCCTTCGTCGAAAAATGCAGGCGAGGAGCCAAACGAAGAAAACCAACGGGCAGCCAGAACCGACACGCTGGCGAGCAATACCATATATTGCTGGTGTTTTTGAAGAATTTGCTTGACAGGTGAGCGAATTTGGGATTGGCGTTGCCCACAGACCGGAAGCAACAATCCGCAGGCAACTTATGTGACCCAATGACCCAGTACCCCTTAATCAGAAGTCCGGTGTCATTTACCGTATTGACTGTCTTTGTGGTCAAGTCAATTATGTTGGTGAAACCGGCAAACGGGTCCTCACGAGAATGCACCAGCAGGACTTCGCCGTGCAACGGAACGACAAGAATTCCCTGGTGGCCGCCCACGCATCCATGCCAGGGCACAGCTTCGACTTCGAACGCGTGCGAATTCTGGGTTGGTCAGACGACCGAACTTCACGCCTGCTGCAGGAAGCCTGGCATTCACGCGCGGACTCAATTAACAGGCATGTCAAGCTTCCTGATGCCTACCTCCCGTTGCGCGAGCAGATCGAGGGCAGAGGTCAATCCCGGTAGAACCGACTTAATTACACTGTGAGCAGTACGTTTTTTCATTCCTTGACAATGAGCTCGCGAAAAGGTTCGAAGCATCAGACAAATACACTCCTGGTCCCAGAGAACGTCCTACCTTCTTCTATTTAGTTACCTGGGCCTCGCATATTCTCGACCATTCAACATATCTAATCGCATTACCGCCAGACCGACACGTGCCGCAAACTTCTGCGATAGCATCCATTTTCCCCTCTACCTTCAGAGAACGCGGGTCCTAACGGGGGGAGTTCTTCTCGCATGCACGCAAGTAAGGGGGGGAGAGAGGCAGGCACGATGCTGAAGCATCGATACTCCCGCTTCAGTTGGTTGGCTGCAGACGACAGAGCGTTCATACCACAGTTAACGCCTCACAACAAACAAAACTTCACGGACACACCTGGCGTGCAGACACAGCTGTCAGCTGGCGTGTGATGCACCTTTTATGCAGTTCATTTTCCCGCCGTAAAGCTGGTCCAGTATATTCCATCTTCCCTGTCTTGTGATTTTGCGAACCTTCTGTTGTCAACACACCAACAACTTTCGACAACGGTACACCCATGAGCAAGTTCACGCTGCGCCAGCCAATGTGCGCCCAATTCCGGCATCCTTCTTCTTAATGTAATAGTGCCACCGGACTGAGGTGGGAGAGGAGCGACTGTGGTAGCCGCTGGCAAAGTTCACTTCCACTATACACTAATTCACGCACGAGTCACCGTTCCTGTGCCCAGCTTGGAGTGGAGCACACGATGGACTTCAGAATCTATGGTCCAACTTTCGTTCCTATTACTTAGTGTTTTTAGCACCTACACTTGTTCGCTCCCAACCACCTGATTATTTTTACGCGTGGTAGCAACCCGACGCATGCAAGTTTCTGCCATCCCTCACCATTTATTACCGAGTTAACCTGACAGGTTTTCTCTCGAACACACTTAACGCAACAAGACCAAGCTCGAGAAAATAAAATGAAGCACAAGACGCCTGCTAAACGCCGCTCAGCTCACATATTACACCTGCAGTGAATAGCTCGCGCCGAAGTGAGCTCGATAGAATATCACGATTGCGGTTCCCGGCGTCAGCGAACAGCCAATCACAGACGCCACACAGCTGGTCCTTAGCACGGTGACGAATAGTAAGTCCGCACGTGTGAATGCTTTCTTTGTCCACTGGCCTGACTGCTGTCAAACCGGCACTAGCACACGGCTGGCCCTCCTGGGTGGTCGTGTGCTCCCAAGTCAACCTTCTCCCTCTTATTCTCCGTTCCCCTGTGTACACTATATACTGTTCCTTCTACTCTGGCCTCCACCGACTTATTCTCTTCTAAGTAACCAGAGTCTGAAGATCGCAGTTGCTCGGGTTGAACGTACATAACACCTGCGTATGTGGCGATACCCCCGCCCTGGGTCTTTCCCGTCAGAATCACCCCAGAAGTCCCCCCTCCCCCCGACACCCAAAAAAGTCCAAGAGGTGATCAAAAGAGCATCATACCATAGAAGACATCTTTAAGGAAATAAAAATATGCAAGAGGCTAAACTTATGCAGCACACCGCATGGATCGCACACGCACACGCAAAAATCCACACGGGCAATGACCGCGCCCGCGCAAAAACAGAGGTGATGTGTCGTTGAGTAATATTCAGGCTAAATTTACACACATACACACAAACAGCGCGGATGTATCGGCGCACGCAGTCAAAGCTAGTGGCGACGACTGGTAATCTATTCGCGCGCATCAAACACAAAAGCATTGTAGTGGTGGGTAGGGTGGAGGGAGGGAGGGAAAAGGGAGGAGTGAAGGGCACACAGACCCCTCCGCCCGCCGCCCCCCTCCGCAGGCACAACACTCAAAACCGGCGGCGGATAGGAGACAGAGAGAGAAACCTTGTGTGTGTGTGGGGGGGGGAGCGGGAATAAGGCAGTTGTCGACCTGGGATGCGCACAACACACTGAGAGCTTGGATATAGGCCAAGAAGGAAGATTCGAAGGCTGG
Source organism: Ligula intestinalis (assembly GCA_036362985.1). Classification (NCBI taxonomy): domain Eukaryota; kingdom Metazoa; phylum Platyhelminthes; class Cestoda; order Diphyllobothriidea; family Diphyllobothriidae; genus Ligula; species Ligula intestinalis. The sequence goes on along the minus strand of JAYGXS010000004.1, from coordinate 18,398,453 downwards.
GCGTAGACAGGCAGCCCAAACGAGTACACAGAGCCACACACATGTAGCTGAAAGGCGATTGATGCGGCGCAGTCGCAAGTCCATTTGATTTTGTTGGAATGAGGAAAGGCGGGGGGCGGGGGCGGGTGCAAAATATGCAGTCTGGAGTAAAACAAAAGCGCCGTAGACACCATGATAGGAGGAATGGGTGGGTGGGAGTTTTAAAACAAGGCAAATCTAGGTTATGATAGAGGTGAAAGGTGGAGGGGGGCGGGCAAAGCCGTCAACTATGTTCTAACAAGCGTCGTTAGAAAATAGGCGGTGGGGAGGGGGAGGTAGCAGGACCACACGAAAGTCATCCTGACAGGTAGTAGTGGCAAGAGTGTTGACAGCTGTAGCGACCTTGGAGTTGGTAGGAGAGAATGGAGTTCGTGGATGAGGGAAAGAGCATGGGAGCTGGGAGGGGGAGGAGGTGGGGTAAAATTACACAACTTCTACGTAGTTGGCCGGATAGAGCCCTACCCGACCATTCTTTCGTCCTGTGCACCATCCCTGCTCGTCTTCCTCCGCGATTTTCTCAAACGTGTCACCTGACCACGGCAAAAAAATAAAAACAGAAAAAAGAATGAAACAGAAATGAATGAATGAAGAAGAAATTGACCAATGCAAACAACACGAGGAGGTTCGCAGGGTTTAATGACGCCACACACGATTTTTTGATCTCTTAATCAACTGCCTACGGCCATTGCCTATTATACATATGACGTCATTAAGTCCTGTGAAGCTCGCGCGGTCTTTGCCCTATTCAAACAAAAAATGGGGTTAGGATAGAGTAACACCGATCGCTGCTAATTACTAGCAGTGCGTGTGTGTGCTTTAGAACTACAATAAATGACGTCAATTTTTTTTTCTGTAAAAAACAGTATCTACACTAAGACTAACTTCACAGTAACGGAGATCACTTGAGTAGGGTGGTTCAAGAGGCGATGGCCCTCAAAAATTGAACGGATACATTGACACTCTAATACACATGCATGGACGTGGATCATCCTCAGTCAAAGCGCAGCTTATGGCAGGTAATCAAATACGGTGGTGTCGCGAGACTGCATACTCCGCACTCAGCCACCCAGCAGTCTAGTTCAGAGAATAAAGAGGGCTGACACCCAGCGAGGCGGCCGGAGGAAACATGCAAAGGTACGCCTCGTATCTGAGACGGCGCGCTAATGAGTAAACAATGATTGGTAAAAAGCACTCAGCCGATTGTAGTTGGTTTTTAGTTTCTTTCAGTGAAAACAACAACAACAACAACAACAAAAACAGCAAGGGAGGAAGCCATACACTTGTGGCTGTAGAAACCAACCGATAATGCAAGTCCCCATAAGGAATGCGAGAAGTATAGTAGGTTTAAAACCACGACGGATCTACTAGCGTAAACTGGTCAGAGTTCAGTATACTAACAGTGCCTGTCGAAAGGCAGTTGAAGATTTAGAAGTCGGGACACTATGTTACTCGCTGAGAGTTGTGAGTTATCGGACTGAAATCAGGCAAAGAAGGGTCAGCTTACGACACCCCTGCCAGTGCATTATAAATGTGGTCGGAATGGCATTCAAGAGAACTTTATCTGGGATATCTCAGGCTCTAGGTGCAGATGACTTAGGTACCCGATAAGAGGGTTCAATAGGTACGTTTAGAGAAATAATGCGGTTGTTACGAAATGGTTAACCCCGCAAGAGCCCCGAACAAGGTAACAAAACCTTGTTCACTGTGAAGGAGGAGAGGTTTCAGAAACAAAATCTACGCTTGAGCTCTAACCATTGCCCCAAGGGCTCGTTGTCTTGGCGGTGTAGATCGCGAATATTGACACTTTCTCCTTAATATCCACCAATGTACGCAAACGGAACTCAGTCGTACCACTCCCGAGCCCCGCCAACAGCCGCACGGTGGCTAGCAGTTTAGGCAATGATTATACGCCCCCCACCCTCAATTGGATCTTTACATGTTGCCGCAACTGAAGGGGCAACAGTGATGCAAGTGTCTGTCCTTGCCGTGAAACGCTGACTAGAAGCCATACTCGAACGAGAAACAAAAGAGGAAGATGGTTTAAGTTCCCCTAGCCGTATCGAGAAGGATCACCAGCAGCCTCAGTGCTGACTTGTGTGTATGTAATGAATTACAGGGAAAATGAATAGCATAGCGCCGACCCCCTTCTGAATATACCCGTCTGTTCTAATGGCAAGACGATGGGAGATGAGGTCGCAGTGGCTGCGCAGACCGGGCTGAATGCATGGCTGCGCACACCGCAAACGTCTTGGTCCCCATCGAAGACAACCCTAAACGAAGGGTCGGCGGTGTGGGCTGTCCTAAATGCCAGATGAAGAAACCCCCGTAAGCTGGCACTCGATGCGGCATAGAACCGACTTACCCCCGCGCACGTCAGTTGACTACTCTGTAAACTACGGCTGCTGACGTTTTTTAATGGCGTAAATGCAAAGTAGGCACTGAATCACTCTAAAAAACTCCCCCCAGGGTATTCATGCACCAGAAGGATGCCCAAGGCAACAGGGAAGGAGAGGGCACTGAACGCACAACGTCTAATGTATGCCATGCATTAAAAGCTAATGGAAACGCACGACCCAGTCCCAGAAGGTTATCAGTACTTGAAAAAAAATTGCGGCTAACTTAAAATGCTGACAACGACAATTTGAGACAGTTTCTTCTTCTGACAACAGTCAAACCACAAAGCCGAATAAAAGCGTCTTGGGCGAGAACAAAGCGCAACATGCCATCGCGCGGCGCAGTGCAAGGCAAATTTGTGCAATTGAATTGTCCTGTGCTAAGCCAACAATGTATTTAAGTTGTAGGCCATAATTCACACACAAGAGCAGCCCGCTCTCCCGCATGAAGACCCTGCTACTCTGACTCATAGCTGCTGGAGAGCTTATTTTGCCCACCGCAGTACAGTTCAACACAGCGGTCCATTTATAGCCTCAAATTCACAAGCCACGGCGTCGGACAGTCAACCACTCGCTCAGGTATTTCCACTGCTTTGCTCGAGACATCAATCAGGGGGGCAGAGAGAGAGGGGGGAACATGGATTCAAACGTACCCGTTACAAAGGTAAGTTCATCGTCTTCAACACCCTGATAGTCGTAGAGGGCTCGGACTTGGATACCAGGTTTGCCATCATCGTAAAGCGGATCGGGGTAGGGGCCGACCGGCGGTGCCGCGGCGGCGCCGGCTAAAGAATCATCACTGCTCAGATGCTGGCCCTGGCTACAAAGAGAGAAAGAAAGACAGAGGTCGGTCGAGGTCGCAGCGGTAAGGCAGACAAGGCCCGATGCGCCAAACATGCGGGTTTCCGGCGGAGGGGATGCAAGAAATGGAGATGAGGGGAGGAGAGGGAGCACAAACACCAGCGAAGCTGACCTGGAAAGGCAAATTTCCGAAGGCAAAAAAACAGCCGCCATCATTTTAAAATTCCATTAAAAGTGGGGAAGTTGCGCCGAGTCAATGGGTGGGAACTTACACATGCAGAGCCAAAAATGGCATGAGGACAGTTTTGATTACCACCGCATCGACTTTATTGAGTGGAGAGAGAGAGAGAGAGAGAGAGAGAGATGCATCGAAAGACTATTCTCACTATAATCCAGCGTAAATCACCGTCCGTCTACTGCTTTGTTGCGAAGCGCAGTAAGGACCTCGTCGAAAACGACGAGCGACCCTTCGGAAGAGGCATTTATAAACGGCCAGGTACGATTTCGCTGGAATGGACGTCGCATTTTTTTTAACCGCAAGGACACTCTTCACCACGACTGTCCAAACCTTCTGATATTCGAAATACATTTTACTGAAAACGCGCATAAAGATGCCCTTTCTTGCCCACACTTCGAAGCAAATCATGTCTTTGTCAAATTTAATACTCGAAGAAAGGATAGTTTTCGGCTTTTTAAAAAAAGTTTTCTAAATCTAGCTCTGTCGTTGTAGTTAGGATCCACAAGCTTTATACTTTACATGTAAGAAAAGCAATGCACTCATTTATGGCATTAAGAGGATGCCGTTAAGGGTTCAGAAAGTTTTGCAATGGGCGTGGGCTATATTATATACGGCGTAAGGGGCATTAATATACGGTCAGATACGATACCACTGAAATGGTTATTGCATTTGCTAAAACCGAAAGACACTTTTTCTTCAAGTATGAAATTTCAAGAAGAAGTGATCGACTATGAAATGATTACGAGAAAGCATACTGCTGTGCATGTTTTCCAGAAACTAAAAGGACCTCAAAAATCAATAGAAGACAAATAGGACACTTAAGCAACCGTTTTTACAAGAATTCTCTTTTTGTAGACGGCATCGAAAAGCTAGCCTCAAGTTTCAAAGGACAGAAAAGATTGCCTCTGAGTCCTGAATGGCAGCTTTTCTACTAAACCCCAAGCTTGCCGAAATACAAAGTAGAATAGTGCATGCACACCTTAAAAGATCTACAAAGTCCTGAAGCAAAAATCGGTTGTCGATTGCATTAAAGACGTGAATGAGGAAAAAACGTGTTCGTTCACTCCGGACAAGTTCTAAGAATGAAAACTGGGGTGTTTTCGGATAATGTTGCCAGCACAGTAGAGGGAAATTGCATAGCCACTGATAACCCATCTGAGGCTGCTTCAAGTCCTGGTGGCTGATGCCCTTTCTAGCTCATTATCGGCTAGCACCCAGTCTTTTTGGAGTATCTTAACGTTTGCCTCACGGTTAGAGTACTGGCAAAAAGTAGTTTTGCAAGAGGGTTTCTCGGTACCAAACAGAAGGCGAAGTGATGGCTCGAACTCAAACGCTAATTAGGACCGAAACTCGGGCCTGACTGGGGAGAGGCTAAAGGGTGATTAGGGTGGTTTTCACCCCACCGTCATCTGTATTTCCTGCTCACCCATCGAAACAACAAAAGGACGCAATGCTGACGACGCCGACCAGTCGTTATCGCGTCGCGAGGGCACTGCAACTGTCACGCAGAGACTGATAAGTGAAGTGGATCGGAGCGGGGAAATTTGTTCTCTTCCCACCCCCACCCCCCCCTTCTTCCTAACACAATTTCGCTCACGCTCTCATGTTGAGGACCATAGACCCAGCGTTGAAAAACGTAAAAGGTGGTGGGGGGAGGCAACTGGGTATGAAAACTTTTTTGATGGTTTCATCGATAAAAGATATAGTGCCGGATTTTTAGAGAAATTTGACTGACAATTGGATTTGTGACAGTACAGAAACAAAACTCCTAAAGGGAGTCTGTTTTGCAATGGATAAACTTGCTGAGCATAATGCGAACTAGTGCACCAATAGGGACTTTGCTTACGTTAGCTAACTGCAGACCGCGTAGTGTGCACATGGCAAAGTCCAAGCGAGCAGGAAACAGTCGGCCTAACTGACATAAGCCACACATGCCTCGAAAAAAAGTGTATCTTCCTTGTGAGAGTGTCGAGACAGGCAAATCCGCAGATGTATTTGGCGTTGTCTTTGTGGCCCTATTCCGATTCCATGAGCTATCGGTGTTAGCCACGGGTCCCTTGTTGCTTTTTTCAAAAAAATACGCGGTATCAAGCACAACAGTACCACAAGAGACGTCGTGGATTGCAAATGCAAATGCACAAACACACACGTCGAAGCATAAGATGACGGTGTCCTAGAAGAAGCAACTGCGATTTATACAGTCACAAACTGATCTCATGCAGTGTTAAACAAAATCTTAAAATGTATTTTAGACTAGGAATGATTACTTAAGTGGAATTGTAATATTTATCATCTTGTAGTATAATCCCAAGACGGTTCAGACACATCATGATGGCGGCCTTTGAACGAAATTAGCTTCGGAATCCTGAAGAAACCTTACTCGATAAAAAAATGTACTTCAGTATTGTACGCTTTTTTCTTCTATAGATTTTCGATAAGCCTAGAAATCTAAATATATTCTACAAAAAATATAAGCGAAATACTGTGTCTTGTTCTTAGTTGAAAGCAAGTCAATTATGATTCAAATTTTATATTCAAAGAAAGGGTACAGTTTAAATTTAAAAAAAAGCTTTTCCGATGCTAGAATAAATGTGAGTCTCATTTGCCGTTGCGATTCTGTCGAAGGTTTTCTATTCACGGGCTATAAACCATCCGTAGAAGGAAAATCATACATTACTGTATGCCATTATGGAGATAACATATAGCGCTGATACAATTTTGCAATAGATGTGGCCCATACTAGGACGTATGAATAAACGAACAGATACGATGCGATTTGAAAGGATATTGTATCGTCTTACAGAATTAGAAATAGGTTTTAAGCTTCAACCTACCAGAAGAAGACTTGATTCGCTATCAAAAAAGTACAAGAAACGCTTTCCATAAAATATATCTGAATTCTTAAGGCTACCGAATATCTATAGCAAAAAGGGTATACTACGTAGGTAGTTATTCTTTACCGGATGCGAATTTCGCAGGCGGTCAAAAGTAAGCCGGCATCCCCTTGTATCTGAAATATGTTTCGATTCTGCTCTAAGATAACAAATATTGCATTGCTTCCTTAAGTAAACACCTCTAACCTAAAACTAATCTTCAAATTTTAGTTAATTCTACATTATATCGGTCACTGACTGTACGTCGTGACAGTTTGCCATGACTCCATCCAACCGGTGAGCCTTGTCCACAGACAGGGTTTAAGATGGAGTCAAGAGGGAGAAGGCAACTGCCAGCATGGTTGAAGGCCAAATCAGTCCTTGGCTTGCCCCTATTAACCTCGGGAAGAGCCGGTTGAGCATTCTGGTTGCCAGTATCCATAATCGCTTGCCTGAAATATCGCCGATGTCTTTTCGCATTGCGGGGACTTTGTACCACCCCTTGGCTAAAAGTGCTTACTGCAAGAGGAACGGTTGCAGTCGTTCTGCTTGGGTTGGAAATGCATGACTGTTAGGCGGCAGAATGTGCACTGAGAGCGTGACGGTAGCAGGCAGTGAACTGAGCAGTAGTGGTGGTGGTGGTGGTGGTGGTGGTGGTGGTGGTGGTGGTGGGATACAGGCACTTATACACTTGATAGCTGCTGCTGTCGCTTCTCCATTGGATATACGGAGATAGAAACGGTAAGGGGGCCGATTGCAAATTGATGAGGCAGATGCTTCCCGGCAAAACATTTTTTGGAAAGCTTGAATACCAAGTGAAGTCCAAATTCTCCGAATACTAACTTGATGTCCACTGATACTGCAAGCTGGCAGCAATACAGCAATCACTGTGTGCCTGTGCGCAACATGTGATGCGTGGAGCAGAGAGGAGACAAAAAGATGGGAAAAAATGTCGACAAAGATGTAGTCACGGTCTTCCTACTTAGAAGAAAGCTCCCCTGTTTCTTATCTCAATGAAACGGAGATCGCTTAGGTAGGTAAGTTGCAAAGATGCCGTGGGAATCTTCCCACAAAAGCATAATAAGGGAGCCTCTAAGTAGGGACAATTGCAAACAACGTTATGCTTCACTCCCAAACGAAGACTACGCGCTGAAGACAATGAACATGATGTGAAGGTCTTCATTGTGCAAATACAATGCTGCAGTCGTGACATCCAAGGTCGACGACCCCCCCCCCCTGCCCTCCCCCACCCCTGCGTACACAAAACGACAAAGTGGCAAGTGCGGCTGCCAATTCCACTGAAATAGTGCATGTGTCCGCGTGAGTCCCTTTCACGCAAAGACACTGGGCCGCGCTGCAGGAGCTCGAGGGTCGACCAAGGGGTGTGGCAAATATAACGCACACCCACAAACGGATAGAACCCCCAAAATAGCGCGGAGCACCGCTTAGCAGTTGCAGCATAGGACACACAAGACAGCAGAGGATAGTTTTTTGCAATAACAAGGGAGGAGAACTCGGCAGGGGAGCTTGCACTAAGTTTCGCCGTCGATGCAAAAGAGAGGACCGGTTGACACAACTTTTGGGTCCGGGTAATCATAAAAAAAAACTAGGCTGATGAAGACAGAAACCAGCGGGTTGGGAATCGGGGTAACATATAAGAAAATCAGAATGGCCGTACTTGAATCTGTCCCGATGCTGGAACAAACTCATGCAATAAGGGAGGGGGGCAGGACAGGGGAGGAATTCTCCTAACATGAGAGCACAGAAGAGCATTCGGGGAGTTTTTTTGGGGGGTGGGGGAGGGGAGAAGCTCAAACTCTTAGCCGGTTACAATCAATATGCTGTATGGAGAGCCAGGATCTGACAACCGAGGGGGGCTAACAGAGGGGTCGGAGACTGAAATATTTCTATCTCTAAGCCGGTACGTCTGACTGGGCAGGCGGAGACAATACGGACTCTGTCTTGACTTTCGCGCTCGTTTGCCCGAAGTCAGTATCGTCAGTGGCAACTATGTCGTCTACACCACCGGCAGAGCTAACACTGTGATCTCCATTGGCCTTTAAATCCTGCTGCTGTTGGAGTTCGTTGCCTTCGACGTGATTCGTAGTTGTCGTCATCGCCGTCGTCACTGTTAGCTCTCTTTCTTTTACCGAAATCTGATCAATGTCTGACTCGGATGAGGAGAGAGGGGAGGGTGAAAGGCCTGTCTGTGGTGGTGAGATCGCCTCTATCTCCTTCCCAGTAGCCTCTACCGCCTTCTCTGTCTGTGGTGAGATCGTCTCTATCTCTTTCTCGTTAGTCTCTATCGCCGACTCTGCTCGCGGTGAGATCATCTCAGTCTCTTCCCCGTTGGCCTCTGTCGACGGCTCTGCCCGCGGTGAGATCGTATCTGCCGCCTTCCCGTTAGCCTCTACCGCCGGTTCTTTAGGCAATCCTGCTTCAGCCTCCAAACCACAACTCTTATTCTCGAATGCTTCAGGGGGTTGGTCAGGGCTCGGCGAAGAGGCGATGGCAGCAGTGGTAGGGGGAGTGGCGGTTGTGGCAGTAATTTTCCCGTCACTCAACGGCGTGCCGTCATCTCCACCTGCAGCCCTGCACACCGCCACCGCCGCTGCGGCGGCGGCATCGGGCGATGACGATGATGCTGGTTGGTTAACTGGTGTCTCAAGGTCGGCTTTTGATTCGCCAGCACTGCGCGTGACGCAAGTTTATGGGCAAGCGTGGAATTGAGGGGCATTTATACCCGAGGATGAGGAATGGATGGATGGGCGGGCGTGCGAATCAAAGCGAGAGCCAGTGGGCGTAGCGGGTGTATATTACGCAAAGCGGATAGGAGGATGGTGTAGGAGCAAAGGCCGAGGTTTTAGGGATGTAGAAGCAGGAAGAGGGGGAGTGGGGGGGGTTGGGAAGGACCGCAGACGAGAACAGAGAAACAGAGGTCATTAGAAGCTATCCAACCGAGAGGCAGTTATGGTGTCAGGAAATGTAAGGCTATAAAACAAAACAAGCCTAGTAAATCCGAGTTGGACATCAATATTTTGGACGCTGTTGCGCAGATGAGAAGAGCCTGGTCTTCTCATACCCCTTGAAGGTGCAGGGGTATTCGAAAGCAAAAACCGATGTCCGGCTCCCAAGAGCCACGCAGATGAGAAGGGTGTAGGTATTTAAGCGCAAACAAGTGGCCTCTCACCCTCACCTGATTGTAGTGAATGTATGCGAGCGGCAAAGCGCCAGAAACCGACTTATGTGTCTAGTTCACAAGCGCGCTCGCGCGCCCACGCTAGTTAGTGGCCACCAGAAGAAGAAATGCTTACCTGGCTAAATTGCTCTCAGTGGAAGTCGGGGCCGCACCAGAGGCAGCCGAGTACTTGTAACTGTTGGTTGGAGACTCGGGCAAGTTTGGCATCTGAGACGAGGGAGCCGCGGTCACACCGGTCAGGGTAACGGCAGAATTAGTATCGGAAACGTGGGAACGCTTCTTATGGCCCAGGGGAACCAGCTCTGGAGAGTATTCCTGTGTTCAGAGAGGGAGAGGGGAAAATGAGAAATGAAGTAGGAAATAAAGGGTGAACTGCTGCAGTCAGTCAGTACCGAAATGGTAAATTTTAATCAAATTGTCCTGTGATTAACTGCCAAAGAGAAGGGACGCGGGCAACTGCTCGAAAACTAGTTTAGCCAAAGCCAGATAAAGGCGAGATAGTTTGCCAAAGCAGGTCAGCGGATATCAGTTGTCAATACCTAAAGATGCGCAATATCAGTCAAAACACCGCACACTTTCCGGGTTGCTTCACAGTACCTGTGTCTACGGTTCTAATTTCGCCCATTGGGTTGTGCTGCTGCTGCAACAGACCTTAAACAGTAGTGAAACATCTTCGCAGGTAAGATACCTGGGCAGGCATCTCGACTTCGTCTGGCCACGAGAGCGTAGGGAAGACGGGGGTGTGAGGAAGGCTTAAGTAACTCTTTTCTGGTCTTCATTTATATTCTGAGCATAAAACCGGACTTTTTGTAACGATTACTTATACTGCCCGGTAAACAGGACACAACAATAGCACCGTTCCGCCTTAGTAATAGAGGTGACACTGCACATAGCCTCCGGAAGGTTACATATTCGCGTGTCCACCTACCCTAACATCTGCCTTAACTTGAGTTCAAACCAGAGTCCTAAGCTCATCCCTAACTATATTTTTAACGATAACAATGCAGTTAATACGAACACTAAACTAAGCTCCATTATCCCTGGAATTTGGCGCAAGGAAGCCTGCATTGCCGGTCATTTACGCACTTTTACCCAGTTTAGACGGGCCCTATAAGTCATACCCACCTGGCTTCTTTAATTTTCTCACCGTCAACTCTCTTTTTGGCTTAACTTGACTGCGTGATATGCTCTGCGATCGGTAGCGTATTTTATCAACCTAAGCCATGTCAAATTGATCCTAGCACCTGACCCAGCCCTTATTCGCATCCATCGTCTGAACTGATGGAAACCCAGTGGCTGTCACAACCCACTCCGTCCTCATGCGGATTCACATATGCTATAACAAAAGTTGACAGGCTTTGAGCTAGCACAAGGTCCTGAGCGTCATGTCTCTTGGAATGATATCAAATGGCAGTGGGGACGTCGGTCCTCAGGACCGCTGAGAGTCCGGCTGCAACGGCTCCTTTTAAGCATAGTTTATGTCAATTCTCTGCGAAGTGAAGCCTGATCCGTGCGCGTTGAGCAGCCAGCACAAAAGGGACAGAGCAATTTTTGTCTACCACTGCGCCGAAACCCATCTTTAATCGACGTTTTCAGTGACGGCTGTCATTGGGCGTGACAGAAGAGAGGTCGGTGCTAAGCAAACCCCTCCCCAGTCCCCTAAAATGAATAAGCCTGTGAGTCAGTATTACTCAACAGGGCAACGATGATGCTCGTGGGGTCTGGTAAACAGGCAATAGTTTCCCTTGCAATGGTCGCCAATCTCATTGGTTGTAATTGAAAGTAGAGGGTCTTGTTGCTAATAATCTATGAATGTGGGGGAGGGCGGGAGGGAGGGATGCAGTGGACGACACATTTTCTGGCACTGACAAAAAACCTGTGTTTTGACCTCGACTGGTAGGCGACGAGTCTGTCCAGCCTTGTCTGTCGCGAAGACGACGACAGCGGCGGCATTTTCCAGCCCTCGGATGAGTAGGGGGGAAACAAGCACCAGTTAACTGACTTTCGAAAGTTTCATGAATTGCGCCAGAACGAAAAAAGGAGAGGAGGGGTGGGGAGAAGAAGAAGACCTACTAAGGGGTGGCATGCCAACATGATTTGCATACAGGCTTGATGGGTATTAGCATATGCGTGTGCAAGATCCGCTACCGTGAGGAAGAAGAACTAGGCGGAGTGTGGCCTCAGCGCTACACCAAGTTGGCAGAAGGCCCCACTTTAAAACGCAAGCAGCGTAGTAGAAGCCCAAAGCAATCAGCAGACGAGGTCATCTCGTCCTAAGAATCCGTTTTGGCAACACCTCCAGAGACAATTGCACTAAATCTTCGCGTTTATGCACCTGGACAATCTCACCAGACCCAAAGTCCCTTAAAGCATAATTATAAAGCACGCTTAGAAAACGCCCTCTGAAACAGATACCGACTCAAACCTCAAACCAGCAATATGCGTACCTGTGGTAGCCATTATACTTAAGAAAGTAACCATCTTAAAGTATTTCTACCGACCTAAACCGGCAAGACAACGAGCTCAAGCCCCAGCCTCGGGTGGTGCATAACTTGGGGTTGCGTATGACTAGCTAACGATGGCTAATAAGCGAGAAAAGGCCATCCGAATCTCCTCTGTCTTTGCCGGTAATGCTACCTGCCTGACTACTAGCAACTTTGGCTATTGCTGGGACTCAAGGCAGAGCGGGACGAGTGAGTTCCGTTAGTGCTCGGTGAACGCTCATCAACGAGTAAAAGCACTTCCTGTTCAGGAACCCGGAGAGTCGCCCCGACGACTTAAATCTCAATTTCTCTTCAGCAGTGGACAATGTGCGCTTAGAAGAAGTCATTTCAAGGTCCAATAGACAATGTCCAACCGGCAGCCCCGCTTGGCATGCAGTGTAAATGTGATGTCTCCACCGGACGATGAGCTATTTCCAGCGGGAGCCTGATGGCAACTGCCACCGATGAGGATGAAATCACGAGTGAACTACGTTTTGTGTTTTTAGAAAGACTAGTACGCCTGTGACAGACCACAGACGGCGGCGGCCTCGTAGCAAACTAGTCGCTACGTCCGGTCTCACCTCTATTCAGCACGATTTAGTCTTGTCACTGGCTTATGGTGAAAGACAGAGTTAGGTCGATACATACTATAATGCCACGAATTTTCGAAATCTCACGCTTCGTCTGATACTCTTACATAAGAGCGTGTGAAATAACCGAAGCGAGGCCGTGTCAGTCACGGTCAGCTGAGCAACAAACGGACTTGGTGTGAGGCTGACCTCGAGAACTGACCAAACAGCACGTGCTTGACCGAGCCCACCATGACTATTCACATGATTAAACCGTGATCCACAGAAGCGCATTTGCGTCCAGCAGGTCCCAATGGCAACGAACAGGGCACGAGCAACCACAGTGAGTGCACATTTCTTTTTACACCATTGAAATAAAAAAGGGGACAAGAGAGGCGGGCGTTCGCAATAAATTCCATGGGCCCCGGTAGAAGGAATCTAAACGTACTGGAAGTAGCAGCCGGAAGTGCAGGATCAAGTCTTACACAATAAATAAAACACTTCCTTCAGTGAACAGTTTGAATACCAAATTGAAACGAGAAACCCATGGAAAACGAGACACCAGTCATCCTTTGGAGTTTCGCCGTTCTCTCATACATCTCCTATGCGAATTAAAGTTGATGCATAAAACGGGCCACAGGAGTTAGATCAGAGCCTAGCAGGCAGTGTTGGGGATGCGCACGCCATAACAAATGCCGCACGTAGGGGGGGACGGGATGGCACGCCTAGGCGTGAGTGCCGTCGCGCCAGCCACCTGCGCTTTCTCCTGCCTCCTGTCGTCTTGACTTGATCAGAAAACCGGACCCAGATAAGAGTGCAGAACAGTGGAGCCTCGGATGACGAGCAGCCGCATCTACGAGCGAGCCATTAGCAGAAAATATGGTTCGCTTGACGAGCTTTCACGCGGTTAAAGAGTTGTCAGAGCGCATGTGTGTGTACCTGTGTCCGCCGTTGAGTCTTGCTCCCAGGACGTGGGTCCTCGGGTCACCTGCAGCCAATCAGTAAACGGATGCAGTTTGATTGGCTACTTTTCACAAGACGAGCTCGGTGCCGGCAATGCTGCTATCAGTATAAACTAATTGACGTGCCAGCCGCCGTTCCCGCCTCCGGCATGCTGTGAGACATGGTGGGCCTCGGCGGTCAAGCTGTCGGGTTGAAGCGGTGGCTTGTAAAGCGACATCCAGCCTTCCGAATATCCTCGTCAAGGCGTTATCACTTAAGTAAATACGAGTTGTAGTCACACTTCCTCAGGATTATAAGTTGTGCTCAGAATTGCACTCTTCAAGCCTTCTCCAGCGGCAAATTTTCAGCAGATCAACCTGCTCAAGTCACATGCAAGGATATTGTCATTACAAGGGAGATAAGTCCCTTTGTTAGTAATAGCGAGCTCAAAGGCGTTCGCCCACCATTCCCTCAATAAAACGAAACTGATTTGGAGTCAGTAAACGTACAACTGGAGAGGCCGTCAAAAACCAGTACCGAAGGCATACTCAACACGGAAGTAGTTGATAAGAAAATAATTTTAAAAAATCCGACACCAAGCTCGCGGTATATCCACAATCAGCTCGGATAATCTATTCAGATGGCGAATTTGGCGGTACAGAAGCGTCGAGATAAGCGGCTTACTGGCCGCGCAACGGATTAGATCGTGATTGCACGCGGGGGGCGGGGGGGGGGCTTTGCTGACCGAATTGCATTCTCTTTTTTTACTCTCAAAGAGGCGTTCTGGTGTGCGCTAGCAAGCGCGCGCGTGAGTGAGTGCGTGCGTGCGTCCGTGTGTGTGATGATTAGCACAAGAGCAGCAGCAGCAGCAGCGTTTAAAACGTCGGCGCTGTACGACGATGTACGACTGCCTCCGGACACGCGCCGGAATTGGCAGAGCAGGCAGATCAGACGCACGTGCGGATGCGTGCGTCCCTACCAGAAGGGAAGGAAGCTCTCTCGTTCTCTCGGCCAGTGGCAGAGGCAGCGCAGTCCTTGAGCACGTCCCAGTCGTATGCGGGGGAGGGAGAGTGGTAGAAGGAAATGTAAGTCGCTACTACAACAAGCATGGTTTTGCAGCTTGCCTTGACGCATAAAGTATGGCGTTGCTGATAAAAGCAGCCAGAGTCGCAGCCGATGAGAGAGCGAGAGAGAGAGAGAGAGAGAGAGAGAGAGAGAGAGAGAGAGAGAGAGAGAGAGAGAGAGAGAATGTGGCTGCTGACAAGAGTTATCTGCAGCGCAGCTGGGACCGTCCGATACAGAGTCGGAGCAGAGGTAGGCGAGAAGGGAACTCGGGAGGAAAACCCACCGGAATCTCAAATAATCCGGGCCCCCAAGGGCGAAAAAAGAGTGTACGTTCTGTCGCTGCACGAAAGTTGCCGGTCACTGAATTAATTTTCATGAAAATCACACCGCGCATTTTAGGGTACACACAGTTGAAAGCGATCACAGATCGTGGGGTCTGGGAAAACCATCGAGGCACTCTCGAGGCCTAGTGGTTCCATGCAAATAATGCAAATCGCTCTGTCAAGTTCGACGTACATCTGATTGGTCATTCCGATCTCCAAACCCCTGGATTCAGAACGGTATCGCGTCGCGTGTCTTCCCACAGACCAGCCATTCCCCGCTGAGAACTGACCACGGTTTCCCTTCACATTCGTGGACTGTAGACCCCTGTCACGCACGCCCTCTCAGCAACCAAAGTGATTTGATCTGAGAGGCAAGCGAGGATGTTATCTCGACAGTTTAAGAGTACAATTTACTCTGAAAAGTATTCTTACATCAGATTACATGCAACTCCCCCCCCAGCCCATCGTGGGCATATGCACCAGCTCATGGGTGGCGTGAGAAGGCATCACACGCGCAGAGATCGATGTACTGGCCTCTAGAATGAAACTGGTGGGGGGAGGGGGGCACGTACTTAGTCGCTGGGGTCAGCTGCAGCATCTAGGAGCCTTGTCTGCACAGCCTGTGCAGTCAGTTGACGATGAGAGCTAAATTCGCACACATGATCTCGCGTGACATGATGGACTCTCCCCAGAGCAAAACAAAGTGGCTGCATTTGATGATGGGCAGTAGCAACGTCTAATGCATTGAAAGAGAGGTTTAAGGTCATCCTGGAATACTTTTTTTGGTAAAGGGATTTTGTGTGGCCTCTGTTTTGACCGCGATCATGGCTGACCTACAGTCCGTGCAGAGATCTCACACGGCTGTCGTTTCGTGAATGGTAACCATAGATCTGGCGAATCCAATCTCTCCTCATTACACCGCAAGTTCAAAAATAATCCCCTTAACGCAGCAGACTTGCAGCTAACCACCCTCCCTTCTAGTGAAGAGGCGCCAAGAAAACTTGCTAACCTCAGGAGTAATCCGGTAGGTGCGTATGGTACAAACAAAGTTACTTGATTAGGGAGCACTATGTGATTGACACCGAGTCGGGCAAGGAACAGTCAGTATACGCTACAGTTGGCACCAAGCTGGTCTCTACAACACCTTAAAATAATAATAAATACTAGGTTGAGGGTCATTAATTACTACGTATTTTTGATCGGCGGACTCGAAAGCGCGAAAACGGGCAAACCTACAGCGTATGGGATTAGCTTCACCCCAGAGGCCGCATCTAACTATGTTACAGGCCTTAACTAGCGTGAAGGTTCTTAAGCGCTGAGAGGATCAAGGGCACCCCTTCGCTCTTCAGATTCCTCAGACGAGTAAATGGTTGTGACGGTTGGAAGAAAGGAAACATCGGTCAGAAACTGACCACAATGAGTTTTTTAAATCCCCCGTCACCAAAACACTCTTTGTCACTGCACAGACCGACTCAATTTCTAGATTATAAATAATAAGACAAGAACAGGATAATATGGGTAAGAAAAAAACACTTGCACAAGAAAGTATGCCTTCTGAAATACCTGGAATTTCGGGAAGTTGGTTGGCATATCAACACCGTGCTCGAAGGACCATTGCTTCAGATCCGCCTCGGAGTCGACAAGGTTAAGAGTCTCTTCAAGTTTCTTATAAATGTCCGACAGTCTGAAAAGAAATGGAATAACGGTGTTTCCAGTGAGAGGAGAGGTAACGAGGAAAGCTAAATGCCCTATAATTCAGAAGAACATAGAATTGTCAAAAAAACAGCAAACAGCGGGTTGACTGGCTCCAATTTGCACTTTTAAAGGCCACGGCAATAGATTGATGACACGTGGAGTACCCAGGGGAAAATTCGACTCACTTTCTACTGTGACGTAGCTGAATAAATCAACTTGACAAAATACCGATTTCATACTGACAAGTTAAACAGATCACGTGACTCTGCACTTAAGTAAATGCAGCCCTCATGAACTCCGTGTTGGACCCTTCCAAAAGGTTGTTTTGTTGTTGTGAAAGCTAAACAAAGGAATTTACTGGAATCCAATGATCCCAAATTATGAGAAATGGTCGTGTGCACCAGCGTAGACTTAGATCAACCATCGCGCAGGGCTTCCCTGGATTAGTAGCATTTGTTATCAAGCATGCAGTATGTACTCAGCTAGTAGGCAGATAAGACACTTTCTGAAAAACACCTTAAAAGTAAATCTTTTCTTTTTCATTCCAATGTCAAATGTACCTGCCCTGTTTAATTATTCGCGTCTAAAATGCGACAGAAGAGTCCAAGAGGAGCGCTATTTTACTGCTGTGAGGCCACTGAGGCTTCGAAGAAAGTTTGCTGCAGATGCGGTGGCTGGGTTCTGAGGCCTGCGTACATTAAATAAATTACTTTGAGAGAGACAGCTTGCACTTGGCCGTGGCACTGAGTGCAACGACTGGCCGAAGGTGGGGAGGGAGAGATGGGCGTTTGATCGGTAATTTTTTCCTCAAACCAAAGAAATGTTCTAGGCCTGAATATCGTGGATTCACTTTGCAACCATAAGTTCATGGATAATGCGCCTCGGCACATCATCGAAAGAAAGCAATTAGCGGGAGTGCTAAAGGAGTGCGAGCTAGCTTTGGATCAGCTCAAACAGGCCCTGGCATCCTCTCCTATCCTCCGCTTTTCAAAAGTCTCCTTATCTGCCGGTGATTTTATTCTTGATTTTGAAACCCACCGATAGAGCTATCGGAGCCGTCCTTCCTCAGCTGACTCCGCCGATGGCTTTCTCAAGCAAGCAGGCAACAAAGCCAAGACACGAACGACCTTACAGCATCACGACGCGTTGAAAGATGTTAGCCCTAGTGTATTTTCTCAACTATTTTCGCCCTTACCGGTTGAGTCGCCATATTTTGGCTCGCACAGGCCATAGCGTCCTACGCGGGCTGCAAAATGCTCACGACCTAGAAGGCCAAGTAGCGCGCTGGCAAAGAAAAACAGCTGCAAGCATATCAGTTTACTTGCGTGTGCCGCCCAGATGTGAAACATCAGAACGCTGACGCCCTTTCTAGATGTCCGATTTCAACCGAAGGGGTTCTCAATGCTATTCTTACGGGTGATAACGTACACCACATGAATTCATCTTCAAGCCGTGGATCCAGACTTCGACGAAATATATACGACCGACAGCTACGCCAGTCCCAGAAACCGACCGGTAGATGAATTAAGGGTGAGTCAGTCGCCGCGCGAGTACTGTGGAGTAATTGGGCCAGACTACGAATATATACTGGTGTTTCGTTCATAATTAGCCGCACTAATGAACCACCGCGACCTGATATGCCGAGGGCGAAAAACAAGACACCATAAGCGACGTTCATAATTACCTCGGACACGAGGGCCAATGCAAGACAGAAGCCGACATTCGCAGGCCCTTATAGTGTCCGACTATCCATCGGCGCGTGATGCATTACTGTAGTGCCTGCCTGTAGTGTGCGCTCAGATAAAGTCACCGATTCGCGCACCATCCTATGGCCGTAGACGGACCTAATCACCGGCTCGGCGCCGCTTGCAATTTCTCGTCATGGTAACCTAGTCATGCTGGTAATGATCGACTACTTTGCCAAGTGGTGTGGTTGGCCGTACCTCTCCAACAGCAGGACGCGAAATCCATCGCGCCTGCGATCAAAGTTCGGCATTAGAGAACTACCTCCTGACCGGACTATGTTCCTTGCTACAGCTCAAGAAAACAAGGACTACCCCCTAGCACCCGCAAGGTAACGGACTAGTCGAACATATGGACAGAACGATTGAGCGAATACTGTCTGCATTCGCTGATCTCGAGTCCTCCTATACGTGAGCCAAACACTTGCCACATGGTCTGGTGGCATACCGGACAGCAGTTCAAACTCGACCGGACTCTGTCCCGCACTGCTACAGTTTGGCCATGATATTCGATTGCTGACAGGCATTCAGGCTCCGCTTATTTCCGCAAAGGCCACCAGTCCGGGGAGGGATACATCCGAGGCCTCAAAGGCAGACTCGTCACGGTCTACAGGCCATCTGCCGACAACATTCAAACGGCACAACGGCACTAAAAGACTTGTTAATATCGACCATCCCCCGGGGCTGCTGCTGCTGCCCAAGGTCGCCGCCCCTGGCAAGGAACATACAGTAATACAGCGCAGATAATCCACACATTTGGTCTAGCACATGAGTTACAAACATTTCATAGAACAGAAGTTCCACAGTGCCTCGCCACCTGTCATTCTGTCGCTGCAGATCGGGTATTTATTAAAAAAGAAATGGACGCACACCGACCCCCACTGGCTTCCCCCGAAAAAAAAGAAGCTTGCTCTCGAATGTCCGTCTACTTCCCGTGATTCAATCATTGTCTTTATTTCAGCTGTTGAGATGGTTCAGTGTGGCTCAACCCAGAATTGAGTTCCAAGAGGCCTTGGAGAGGTATTCACAGTGGGTGTTGTGGTGAAGAAATCCACTGGATGTTTTTCAACGTGCTGAAACAGGTTTCCCTTTAGAAGCTTTCCGACGGGTCAGCAGTTAGCAGTTTGGAAGAGAGATTGTACACTGCCGCATTCTGTGCTCTGTTAGACTATTTGTCCAATCACTGGTTTTTTTGTCCTTTTACAGCGATCGCCATCGTGGTACTTAGGACTCCGTCCTTCTGTCTCGACGTAGGAGGAGCATTCTGCCCTCAGCTAATACGCTGATAAAGTGATCTGATCTTAAATATGCTGCATGATTTACCAGGTACTAGCCAACATGTCAGACACATGCATCGTCGATATTGTGCCAGGCGATACGCCTGTATTGAGTCAGGCTCTTTCTTAATGTGGCCTTTATGGCGCTCTCGTGTACGCGGTAGCCTACGTAGCAAGGTGCTTTTGTTGGGGCACGTATTGGAGCATTGGCCGCGCCAGCCGCCTGCGCCTGCGCCTTCCCCAATCTCCGGTCTTCTTGATCCTTGTCTTGACATCGGGTGCAGATGTGGGAGTGGTGAGGGAGTTGGGTAGATCCTACGAGTCTAGTTTCACCATACTCCAGCTATAGTCACCACGTCTGCCCTCAGCTTGCTGAAGCTCGTGGTGAACAGTGTCGAAAACGACGATCAAACTGTCGGTGGTAGTAGTAGTAGTAGTAGTAGTAGTAGTAGTAGTATGGGCAAAGATTATAAAATGGTGCACAATGTGAGAAGTGGAATGTATCAGCAACGAGCAGGGGTGTAGGTAGCATTCGCTTATCAAAAATAATGTTCACAACAGAGATAGACGACTTACTGGACAGCTTTGGAAAGATCGAGACATTTGTGTATTTCAAGTGCCTGGGACTTGAAGAATTCCAAACGATCCTTTTCCAACGCCTGTGCCTTGTCAAAAACCTAAAATGCAAAAAAGCGAGCATGTTCAAGCCTGTCTAAATCCCTGAGCATGGCAGGATATTTTTTTCGGAATTGCAGAGGCTGTTTTTGAAGGCTCCTTGGTGGACTTGATGGAGGCCTTTTAGAGCCTGTAAACTTCCAAACAGGTACGCAACAGGCAGAACCGCAGCAGAAATGTAGCAGGTGTTGGGCTGCTTCACTGAAAAGACTAACGCAGCTGGCAATCTAAAAACTGCACGCATGATCTTCTGGGTTCTTGCTGTGTTGTCTAGCGGATATCCTGTTGGTCCCACTTTCAACAGTTCGGGAACAGATAAAGCGGCTTATCGTGTGGTAGAGACACAGCAAACAGACATCCGTAGCTTCCTCTTAAAATAGCGCCCCTCCAGCTGTGAAACAGACACCCTGCACTCTAAAGGGGGGAGCCTTGGGATTAAGTAGTACAGCCGGTCGGTGTGATTGCGATTTCTCACGGAACTGAAGAGATGGCAGCTCCATTTCATCCCACGCCAAACATTGGCTGGCTGTGCGCTATTTGCCACAAGGTACCTTCACAAATAAATGTTTAAAATAAATGAAAACTAGTGGGGGCACTGGCTTTTCTTTTAAAGACTGACTTGTCGTGCAGGCGATAATCTGTCAACTTCAATGTGGAACCGCGTACAAAGGAATCAAAGGATACTCAGACGTCAGTGGCGGAAAGTCGTCCACTGTGGCCAGGGATATAGTGCTGGTTCAGGGGAACACAATCATCCCAGCAGTAAGGATTTAATTACACGGTCGAGCGTCGTTCTGTGCACATCCAGAAGGATGAGCAGTAAGCATGAAGAAGACTGCGGCTCACTGCAAGAAACCGAATTCTGGCGAACGCGAGAAAGAGGCACGTTTAAAATAAGGCTATGAGATACCCCTAATCCCTGTGGGCAAAACTAAAGGCTGCCTAGAAGTCTTCCGGGTCGTAAACACACCATCAAAACCTTTCCCAGCCTTTCAAAATAAAAAAAATATCTGCAAGAATTTCACTCCGACTTGACGCAGCAAGAAGGCTTTCACAATGTTTCTGTATAGTCTTGTAATAAAGATACTTGGGAAAAAAACATTAAAACCTGTTCGGAAACTAGATCACTACAATCAAGTTGACTGAGCACTGCGTTATTAGGCACAGAACTCGTTCGTGAATGCCTATCAGCGCCAGACCCACTGGGGCGCCGTTTCCGCTGAGAAGTTTTCTCCAGTCGATCACGTGAGCAAATTACATTCAAAGTCAATAAATGCTTGTGTTTACGTCAACAGGACAGACAGTAGCAGGTCTCGCTGCTAAGAGGCAATCTCTGATTAAAAAAAAGAATACAGCGATGAACGCTATGAATTACTAGACTCGTTAAGCCTACTTGCCATGGGGGATGAGCAGCAGCAACAACGGCTAGAGACCTTGTGCAAACATGAACAGAAATACGAGCGCGTAGTCGTAGTGTCCTTTGACCAGCACCCGGTACGTAGACAAGAACGATAGATGGTGGCGGTAGGCATAAAAAAGACGCCAAGGACGGGAAGGGGGCAGGGAGCGGTGGCTAGGACCACTGCCAGACGCCCACGCGCGGCTTGTTGACAAAGTGTGATCACATTTCAAGTGCGCTCGCGTACAACACGTTGAGCGACGCAGCCAAGGCTAAGGAAGTGATAATCAGTTGAAGTACTTGCGTACGCTAACAGTGGGTGGTGCCGAAATACACCAGTCACTCCAGTTAGTAAGGAGACACAGTGGGCGCACAGGTAACTTGTGTAGGTGTGTATGTGTTTGAAGCACGGGTGTGTGCGTGTGCGGATTATTCAGCCGACTTGTGTGTGTGTGTGTTTTCGCAGGTCAAAACCAAAAATGTTTCAAGCAGTTCCAGTGTCAACAGTATTGTGGGGCAGTGCGCTACAGTGGAAACTCGCGGTAGCCAGTGTATGATTTACATTTCAGACCTGAAAACCCTCATTCGGTTGAAATTTACAAACCAGTGCGTAATCCTCTTTCGGTTAGACGCTACGGCGACCGAGGATATAAGCAGAAATGAGGGATGACGCCACAGGGGATGATCCAATTATCCGAGGTGGCGACTTGTCATTGAGTCGGTAAAAGAAAGCATCCTCCTTACAAATGGGAGTCGTAGTAGTCACCAAAAGAACCAGTTCTTTTAAGGTCAGTCTGGGCCAGCAGGTTGCAGAGTCCACGTCCCGCAACAATAAGACAGGAGGACCTTAGATGAAAGACTTATGCCTACAGCCTCCGCGAACGACTGTTTGTGATTATCTTCCTTTGGGGTCGAAAAATTGTTGACAGTTAACAGGAAAACTGCCATAAAAGCTGACACGTGTTCACAGTACTAAACAGCCCAGCATAAATATGCCCGCTGGTTGATCAACGTTCACTGAACACAAACGGAGCTCACTCATCCCGCTCTGTCTTGGGTCTCATTCTCGACCCCCACCAGCAGGCACAAAGTGGCTAGTAGTCTAGTCAGATAGCTATTCCAGCAAAAAAAACAAGGGAGACTTAAACGGTCATTTCTGCCACATTAGTCGTCTTCAACCAGTTATATCTGGCCCCAAGTGGTGCATCACCCGAGGCTCAACTCGCGACCTTTTGAGCAGAGTCTAACGCTCTAATTACTGAGCCATGAGCTCGTTTTCTTTCAGACTCGAGAATGAGCCCCAGGGCAGAGCGGGACGAGTGAGTTCTATTAGCGATCGGTGAACTTTCGTGAACAAGTGTCAATATGTCCCGATATAAACCGGCAATACGGCGAGGTCGAGCCTCGGCTGATGCACCACATGGGGTGGGGGTATGACTGGCTGATGACGGCTAATGCGGCAGAAATGGTCATTCCAGTCTTCTTTGTCTTTGCCGTTATGCGGCTGCTGGCGGGGCTCGAGAATGAGCCCTAAGGCATAATCGGACGAATGAGTTCAGATAGATTTCGGTTTAGCGAGTATCAGTTCTCGTACTATACGCAAAATGCTACACATGGGATGGCATTTGCCAATTCCATTCAAATGTCATAGTAACTCACTGGCCTGCCAACATGTGAGCTTATGGAAAAGTTTTCTTCGGTAAAGTTCATAACAGCAACTATACCTCGGACAAAATTAAAATGACCCGAAAGCGAACGTCTGTCTTACTTGAAGTTTTATAAAAGAAAAAACTATAGAAATTTCTCAGAATAAACTTTCGCGACACGTGATCAGATATTTCACACATTTGATTTCATGCCAGAATAAAAATAACTCTCTGAGAATACCTCATACCAACGGTGAATAGGAAGCAAATTCTTAAACTCCTCGCTGCCTTTGCCGTTTTATTCAGGCAAATGTTTGCAGGGACAAGAATTTGGCGCTTCTAAACATCCAGTACATGCATTCGGTGACATCTAGGCCTCGTTAATCTTCCATGATGTTCAATCATCAGATCGGCTCAAAATTTCAATGGCGTCAAAGTTGAAGAAGTGCTCCGATACCTGAAGCATGGGTTGATACCTCCGACTTTGGGAACCGCAGCAGACGCGTCTTCGACCGCGTTCCCACCCGTCCTCAGGGCGGCCAAGGTCTGCTACACCAAACCTCCCTATGGTGGATCCATCTCTTCTCCTCTCAATCTGCTTTTTTTTATGACAGAGCAGCCCCTCCTGACTATGCTGCTCCGACCCCTCCTTCTCCTCCTCCTCGCCGCCGGGATTGAGGCCCAATTGGCGGGGTTCCGGATCCAACAAGGGCTACTTGCCTGCCTGCCTACCTCCGACTTTAGGTCAAACGCCAGCTGATGCTCAT
Source organism: Ligula intestinalis (assembly GCA_036362985.1). Taxonomy (NCBI): domain Eukaryota; kingdom Metazoa; phylum Platyhelminthes; class Cestoda; order Diphyllobothriidea; family Diphyllobothriidae; genus Ligula; species Ligula intestinalis. The sequence goes on along the minus strand of JAYGXS010000004.1, from coordinate 18,374,327 downwards.
GCATTCGCGTTTGTAGCTGTCAGTCAGTATCTCCAACATAGTTGTACATCCGGCAACCGCACTAAAGTCGGTAGACTTTATCCTACTTAGCCGTTAGGGTTAAACCTACGTAGCATTAATACCCTTGCGATAAGTGATCGAAAAGAATGACAGCCGCCTCTTCTTCGCTATGCCTGCAGGCTACCAAAAATATTCATATGCATTTCCTAACAAGCGCCTTTTCTGCTGAGCGAGTTCTGTTAACCATCGTTGAACGTTCATCAAAATGTGCTAATAGTCCCGATCTAAACCGGCAAAATAAGGAGCCCGTGGCTCAATGGTTAGAACGTTGGACTTCTGGTCAAAAGGTCGTGGTTCGAGCCTCGGGTGGCGCACTACTTGGGGTGGGGGTACGACAGGCTGACGACGGCTAATTAGCCAGAAATGGCCATTCCAGTGTCCTTTATCTCTGCTGGCAATGCTATCTGCATAAATATACAATCAGAAACATGAGAAATTTACTTAGGTGCGGCATAAACGTGTGCGGTGAAATAATCTGGGTTTCAAGTTCTGTGGTTGCCCTAGTTATATGTGGAACCGGCGACGGAACATGGGGTGATCCAACTAGTAAGCTAGTATAGCTTACGGAAACTAAATGAAATGTAGTCTTAATTAGTATTGGTGTCAAGAGGACATTGAAGCTGAATTTTAAGGCCAATCTGCTCTACGTTCAGGTCTCTATCGCATCGCAAGAAAGTATCGAGTAGAGAAAACCATGTCCACGACAAGATGATTTATAGCAAGCGTCATACGGTTTCACCAATGACTAAAACGCCGACAGTTTCAATGATCGGATGCACAGTGAATCTTGAAAGATTATCAATGTTGACTTAATTATGAAATGGCAAGCATCTCCCCGTGTTATGTAGAATTAGTTTAGTGGGTAGTAGTACTAATACTACTACTAATAAATACATCTACCCACCACTCATGTAAAACTGGATCTCTTCAACCAAAAAAGAGGCATTCCTCACAAGGCGTTTAAGTCTAAAACGTACTTAAGGATCTGTCACGCTCCCTTAATTACGTGACGCCTCCAACAAAAGCCAATAAAGGTTCGCTATGAACCCAGATGGACGTAACTGACGTCTAGCCTAAAAAGTGTACAAAAAAACCTCATTATTGTTTCCTAACGGCAGCTTACAGGCACGGGGCAAGGAGTATCACTACCAATTCCGCTTTTACTCTGTCAGAAAAAATGGGCCTACACTTAATCAGGGCAAGCCGCATCCAGACTGTGTCAAGCCCTCCTAATTCCTAAACTCCCGCTACACGCAATCGGCAGGCGCTGGACGAGGATCACGCCAGGCTAGCCAGAGCACCCAACCAAATTGGCAGTCAACTGAAGGACCGGAACACGCTATTGATGCTTGGGCGGGAAAAATGAGCGAAGTCGGTACCCAAGTACCCTCTATTTGGACTAATTCAGTACGTCCCCCTCGAAAATGAAGGTGACGAAACTAGAACAGTGACAACGTAGAAGGTTGCGAGTTGACGGACCAGCTCAGTAACGCCTCTAGGACGAGGTTATAAATAAAAAGGTCAGCATTAGTAAGCCTTTAATGGCGCCTTCCACGCCTTAAATTTGAGTCTACCTATGACACGCAAGATTTCTCATCCCACACAATCGCAGCATTGGCTGGCTTGACGCGGACAGACAAGTGGTTAAGAGAAAGAAGACTTTCCGCGATAGAAAAAATGTAGTTTGCAACTATCAAGATAAGCCGACAGTCGTGGCTTGTAAAGCTGCTAAATGACTCAAAACCGAGCCGGTAATGCCTCTGATGGTAGATCTGAGTGTGAATCTGAAAGGCTTGAATGAAGTTAATTGTTTCCGAAAATTACTTTCTATTCCGTCCGAGTATTTTGTATGATCGAAATGGAACCCCGAATGGAAAACTATATCGGGACTCTATAAAATGAACAGAGCGCACGAGAATGAAAATAACAGAGGCCCACAATTTCACATCTTAGACAACAAAATATACGAAGATGGAAGAAGTCTTCCGACAGCCGGTAAGTAGGCAGAAAATAACTTCAGCTTTCTTGAAGAACAGAATGCTCCATGTGTTTCAGTTTTAACTGCCTAAGAAAGCGCGATTGAATGTGAATCAACATAGATAATGTCCCAGAGTCAATACAGACTACTTATCACGTAATAAATGCTGCAGCGAAGGAAAACTTACTTTGGTCATCTCATCAATGTAGTGCATATTTTCGTCGGTTAGGTTGCCCAGAGCATGGTTGTAAGCGTCCTTGGTTTTAACCTTGTCGTGTTCGGCTTTTGATAGTTTTTCTTCAATTTTCCGCAACTGAAAATCAAATAAATGAATTTTTCGATACAGCAGGCTGGAAAACTATCACTTTAGAGGTCTGAATAAAACCTGTCGCATCCGGTATTCTCTGTCGTGTAGGGATTTTGTTTGATAGCAGTAAAGATACCTTATATATATTCGTGCTGATGTGGGTACTTAATACGGAATAACCACTCAAAGGTCTGACAATTATAAGTTATCCGACTAAAAGACCACTTAGTCGTTTAGACCTTAAGAGTAACTTGGATTTATTTATCGCCCTGTGGATCGCACACCTGTCTACACCGTGATAAACAAACATGAGAGCCAGTGATGAATGACTCTCCTCGCCCTTAAAAAAACTCATTAGAAGTGCACTGTTGTGCGGAAAATAATTGAGATGATAAGTGATATGTTAAAGTTTTGTGGACATGGCAAAAAATGGGTGGAAATCACTTAAATGGCTTTTTCTTAAAAATAAGCCTGGAAGGATTATGAGAAATGGATCAAAACGCAAGCAAAAATAGCGTCGTTACAAAGGGATAGCGGTCGAATATAGCTGTCAGGATTGCATACGTAAAACAGCAATCACAGTAGAAGCTGCTGAGATGAGCCACTTACCTTGTCGCTTTGATGTGATTGCTATAACAACAATTCCGCTATTTAATTCATACAAAGAACGCATGTGTGTGAAAAGTGACAATTTCCAGAAAAGTCACTTAAGGCTGAGTTTTGAACCGGTAAAAATACTGGACATGGGTTTATAGAACGTAGATATAGACTGCTTACAGTACCTGTTCGGCGGTGCCATTAGGGTCGTTCTTGGCATTTTGCACCTGAACTTGTAGTGAACCGACGGTTTTGCATGCATGATAGTATTCCTTTTGTGCGCGATGTACTGCCTTGAAGCGCTTGTACCAAACCTTCTGAGCGGCTTCGAATTCGGACTCCAAAGATCTGACCTCCTTAATCGTTGAGGAAATCGATGTTTTGTGGAATTTCGACTTCTGCCAGGACTTTACGGCTGATTGCACGGATTCTGTTAAACTATTTGCGACGGTCTGAAGGCGGTAAAAAGAGCCACAGGTCATGACATATTCATATGAGTTGTCGGTAAAAAAACGATAGTCCACAAATGAGCAAGTCTACAGGGTACCGACACTTGACGACTAAACTTGGACAGGTAGGAAAACAACGAATCGTGTAAAATACTCTGCAGACTATGGTGCTAAAAAGTTTTGGCATTCACTGCTATGTTCTACGACCGAATCCAATGCGAACGAGCTGTTATTTGCAGTATGTACTATCAACCGACCGGATACTACTTAACAATCTGCTGGCCACTGCACCGAAGCTTTTATAAACACTCATTTTCGATTCTAGGCTAAACTAGTAAACAAATGGTGCAAAATATCAGTATGAAATGTCTAAGCTTAAATGTTTACAGTGGCTAATACTCAAATTCAACGGCAAATAAACGCATTGCACCGCGGTACACGGTTATTTGAAGACGATTGCTTGCAAGGAATAATCTGAAGCTGCCAAAAAAATAAAAGGGTAAAATCGGCTCGGCAAGAGTAATTAAAAGGCACAAATGATTGTAGTAGATGCGGGGTTCTATTCAAGAAAGATCTCGAAGTTGAAGTCAAACAGCGAAATTTCTTATTATAATGTATTCAGTTCACCTTAATTTGTGCCATTTTAATAGGCTATCAAAATAAGTGAAGTGGCTAAGAAATTGGCATTCTGGGATATTGATTCCTTAATATTTGAAGTTAATACTATAAAACATACCGAATGCAGGTCTGCACGCTGCTCGGCTTCGGTGCATAGGCCTGAAAACACGTTGGCTCCTGTCCCGTATTCCAGTCCACCTTCCCGAAAAGTGTTCCACTTCTGAGACCATTTTCGCAAATTAGAAGCGTATGCTTTTTCGATGTCTGAACGCTCCTGAATCATAAGTGCGTACTCGGAACAGAGCTTGTTGGCCGTTTCCAATCTTTTCACTGTACGCGCATACTGCTTCGGCTCCCAAAATGATCGCGCAGAGCCATTTTCAGTCTCATTTTCTGCTGTGTGCATAATTAGAGGGATTGTGTTGTTGAGAAAGTAGAAACGACGATCAGCGGGTAATGGTGGAAACTGTAACCCCGATTTTTCTAATCGGTAGGACGAATCACACCATTGAAAGTGGGACATTTAAACAAGAGATGGGTTTCATGATTCTTTTAAATTTTTAGTAAGAATTGAACATTTTTATGGATTTATTTAATGAAGCTTGTTCTTTGCGTGATAGTTCTATAGAATAAACTCAGACACCGCCTGAAAATAGCGGTAGAATTTATTCAATAAACGGCTATGGCAGACACTAAAAATTAAAAAGGATAAAAGAAGTTTTTAACGAAAAACGGTTGCTAAATGTGAAGTGAAGTGAAAAAGACGCAAAATGCTGAAGCAGACATTTTTTAAATGAGAGGCGTCTATGTAATATCTAGCAAACCAAGTTTAGAGAATCCGGAACGCCAAAGCTGTGGGCTCTTGGCTCAACTTGTACGTTGTTTAAACTTATCAATAACCAATTTTTTTTAAACTAGAATATAACACACAAGCACGCTGTCGGTAGTTTCGCGTGCGCATTCCGCTGGCATCCATTTGGCTGTGCCAAGCCCGCCATTTTCTGACATCTTGAGAGGTTATCCTTCCCTCTCTAAGCCTTGTCAGTTTACGGAACAGGTTCAACACGCCGTCCGCCACCATATCACTACCACCGGTAGACTGGTCCATGCTCATCCGCGTAGGCTTCATCCTGAGAAGCTGCAAATCGCGAAGAATGAATTCGAGCACATGTTGAATTTGGGGATTATCCGTCCTTCGTCCAGTCCATGGGCTTCACCACTGCAATATGTCAGAGCACTGTGCCCTGATAGTCTCGAAAGCACGCCGAACCACCGGATTTATCCTTAGAAATTTTAAGACTATCAATGTTAGAACTAGCCTTTATAATATGTACGTGAGACCTAGTCTTGAATACTGCTCACCCTTATTCAGTCTTCTGCGCACTAGTGAACGGAAGAAAATAGAATCGGTGCAGCACTTATTCACTAGAAGAGTTTTCACCGCAGAACACCGTAACTTAACCTACCAACAAAGGTGTGAACTTATAAAGCTGGATCCCCTATGGCTTCGTCGATTGCAGAAGGGTCTATTTTTACTGTTTAAACTTTTGAATGGTCAAACCTTTAATCCAGCTTGAGCACTCTCGACGCGCCAGTCATCGAGACGTATTTTTATTTCTTCTTATGGCACGTACAGTTAAGTATCGGCAATTCTTTTCAGTAAATGCCATATCAATCTGGAATAAGCTGCCCAAAAGTATTAAAACCCAGCAAAACTACCCTATGTTTAAGAGAGCTATAACTAGTTTTCTACATTCAGGACAACTTTCACGAATTTTGTGTGCTGACTCGGTGGAATCTCTCTTTCACTCTGATGGCGTTCGTGGACTTTGAACCCCGCCAGGCTTCACTGCTGAAGATAATGCGGCTGAAGCAGCAGCCCGCAGTCTGCTAACCCTTCAGCCGATAGCTCGCAACTTTTGCCGACAACCATTGAAGGAAGACTGAGAACACTGTGTTCTTGTGCCAACCCTCTCCATCTGGAACTAATGTTTTTAAACGATAGGAAACAGTTCTCCTGCTGATGAGTCAACTCAGCTTACAACTGTACATTTATTCCGTTTGTATCATACCTTTGAAGGCAGGTTTTTTTCACTTGAAACAAACTCCCTATCTCGCCCAGTATTGACAAAACAAAAAACCTGAAACAAAACCAATACTGGCTGCAACATAAGGAGTTTGTTTTAGGTTTTTTCAGGTCTTCGAGGTGTTGGAAGGCACCCAAGAGGTGCATTACCAACTCTTTACAATTGCCTGTAAACTGGCATAATAAACATATTATATTATATTACATGGTTTCAAAAAGTCATCTGACGATTGGCGGCCATACGGTGATTATCGCGCTCTCTATCGAGCTACAGTCCTGGGCCGGTACCCCATTCCCCATATTCATGACTTTTCCCACATGTTGTCTGGAAAGACGATTTTTTTCAAGATTTACCTCGTGCGAGCATATCACCAAATACCGGTCGTGGAGGAGGACATCCCTAAAACCGCCGTTACGACCCCATTCGGCATGTTTGAATTCCTTCACATGCCTTTCGGTTTGCGAAACGCGGCCCAAACGTTTCAGCGTTTTGTCGATGAAATTTTACGTGGTCTCTCCTTCACGTTCGTGTACATCGACGACATCTTTGTCGCAAGCTCGTCCCCCGAGGAACACTTTGAACACTTACGCCAAGTTTTCGATCGTTTTCAGCAAAATGGTCTACAGCTATACGTCGAAAAGTGTCTTTTTGGCGTCACTTCTCAGGATTTTCTTGGCCACCCTCTTGACCAACATGGAATCACACCCCTCCCAGAGAAGGTGCAAAGCGTGTTGTCTTTTCCAGCCCCAAAGTCCATAACTCAGCTCCGCCGTTTCATCGGCCTAATCAACTACTACCGGCGTTTCATACCAAATTACGCCGCCACGCTGGCACCTTTGACGGATCTTTTGAAGTCAAAGACCAAGTGGCTTCAACTTCCACCCTGTGCTCTTGAAGCATTCGAGGCAGCCAAGAAAGCACTTGTGGATTACCCTGCTTCATCATCTGAGCACCGATGCTGATACACAGCTCATTCTGACCACCGATGCCTCAAACATTGCCGTCGGCGCAGTTCTGCAGCAACAGGTCCACGGACAGTTGCAGCCGCTAGCCTTCTTCTCCCAGAAGCTTCAGCCAGCGCAGACTCCCTATGGTACTTTCTCGCGTAAACTTCTCGCTATTTACCTGGCCATCCGACATTTTCGCCACCTGTTCGAAGGGAGAGATTTCCAGGTCCACACGGATCACAAACCTCTCACGCCCTCAAAGATAAGCCAGATCGATATTCGCCACGTGAAGTACGTCACCTTGACTACATCTCTCAATTCACGTCAGACATACGCTACGTCCGCGGTAATGAGAATGTCGTTGCTAATGCCTTGTCCCGTCCAGAGGTCAACGCTCTTATCACCACGTTAGACCTGGCGAAGCTTGCGAAAGCGCAGGCACTTGATGACTCCATCATTGAACTGCTTGCGTCTTCTGTGCTTCAGCTGCGTGAGGATCCCCTCCCCGCGGCACCAGGCTCTATCGTGTGTGATTTTTCTACAGGTACCCCTCGTCTTGTAGTACCTCAATCCTACAGGAAGATTGTTTTCGACCACTTCCATTCGCTATCCAACCTCAGTGTTCGTGCCGGCCGCAAACTTATCACAGCCCGTTACGTCTGGCCAAAGATGAACACCGACATTGCTGCCTGGACCAGGCAGTGCTTATCCTGTCAAAAGAATAAGGTCCACTGACAGACAGTTTCACCTTCCAGCACGTTCGCGGTTCCCGACGCCCGTTTTCAACACGTCCACATGGATTTAGTGGGACTGTTACCCTCATCTCGCGGTTTCACGCACATTCTGACCGCTGTTGATCGTTTCACACGATGGCCCATCGCTGTTCCCATCTCGGATACCTCGGCAGAGAATATTGCCATGGTTTTCCTTACGCACTGGATAGCCAATTTCGGTGTTCCAGCTACCCTTACCACTGACCGCGGAAGTCAGTTTACATCTGCACTCTTCCGTGAGTTCACCAAACTGCTCGGGTGCTCGCATATCACCACAACTGCCTATCACCCAGCATCAAATGGCCTCGTAGAATGCCTTTACCATCAGTTGAAGTCCACGCTGATGTCCCAACCTGCCCTGCACAACTGGAGCGTTAACTGCCGTTCGTCCTCCTCGGCATTCGCTCAGCTGTTAAGGAAGACATTCAATGCACTGCCATTTATCTCGTTTTTGGCACATCCCTCCGTTTACCTGGTAAGCTCGTGCAGTCTTCCTCCATCACCCCTGACGCCACGAAAAACTTCGCGCAACAGCTGCAGCAACGCATGGCCGCACTGCACCCAAACCCCACACGCGCGACACCTTGACGTGTTTTCGTGCGCGACGACTTGCACACAACCCCATTCGTGTTTGTCCGTCACGACGCAGTTCGCAGGCCTCTTTGCCCACCTTACGATGGTCCCTTCAAAGTGCTTGAATGGAAGGACAAATATTTCGTCATTCAAAGGGCTGATGCTACTGATACGGTCTCCATCGGCAGATTGAAGCCGGCCTACGTTGAATGAAGGACACCATCACCTGGTCCGTCCACTTCCACGGCACCTTCATCCTGCACTCCACCGGTTGCCCCCAACCCACCGCCACCCTCCCACCAGAACCTACTCCCACCCCTCTCAACCCCTCCCACTCCTTCCTCAACTTCCACTCGTTCTGGTAGACATGTTCGTTTTCCTACCAACTTGCGAGACTTTGCTGTTCCCCTTATCAGTTCCTTTACCCATCCTCTACCACCCAAACCTGCTAACTTCTAAATGTCTTATCACCTCCCCCCATTACTCCCAAACGCCCCAGAAGCTTATTTTGGTTTACCCTCTCCCCATTTTTCCCTGCCAGAAAGCGAGGCCCCTAGATATCTCAGACCTTACCAGCCATCGATTGTCGGCTACCCGTATGCTAACAGCTCCATACCCGTCAGTACTTATTCCACAAATAATAACGGCCTACACTTTGCCTACCCACCCTCAAATTCTTTTTTATGAATAACGATAGCCATAGTCCGGTCACTCGAAACACACTAGATGTCATAGTGCTTAATGCCAGGTCCGTTATAAATAAAATGGCTCAACTTCGAGCTATCGCTTTCGAGATGATGCCTGATGTTATATGTATAACAGAATCTTGGACCCATCCAATCATTTCTGACTCCTCCCTTATCATAGACGATTATG
>JAYGXS010000004.1:18242192-18340791 GCA_036362985.1 Ligula intestinalis | reverse complement strand
GAGACAGAGAGAAGTCGGGCTGGCCGGAGAAAGGAGAAGTTAACTGCGACAAGCATGGTACAGCAAGTCAGAGCAGTGTGTCAGGTCCAACAGAATTAGGGAAAAAACGATGTTGAGTTCATTCCATTGGGCCAATCAGCTTTTGGCTGCTGGCGTGATTGGTGTGCTTAAATTAGGAATTATCGATTGGGTGACTGCAATTGGTGCTTGCTGCCCGTGGCCGATCGATGGCCTGCTGTGCGCGCGGCTTGCGCAGGCTATCTATCTGTTAGGCGTATGCTTACAGAGTAACCGTTGGAATGGACACATTTCCAGCAATTACTAAGGGAAGATAAAAGCTTCGTCCTCGAAAACACCAATCATATATTTAATTCTTTCCAAAACATAATTGGGCGGAATATGAACTGATTCCTCCTTTTCAGTCGTATTCAGTGAATCCTATTAGTATCATTCATTTATCCCTTTAATTAATTCGTAAGCGCCTAATAGGACTAAGATCTCGTACGCTTCCGGAATTGATGGTATTCCAAACTCAAGAGAGTGACGAGCTTCCCTCAATTGCTAAGCCGTATATTTTCAGTTTACTTTTTAAATGCATTCCTGTCTTACCCATAGAAGACATTGATTATTATTCCTTTGTTCAAGTCACCATGTCGCTCGGATGTAAATAATTATACGGGCGTTCATAAACCCGGAAAAGATATTGAAAAAATATTTTGAATCAAGGCATTGGTAGGGTCTTACCGCAATTTTGGTACAAGATTTAAATTGGAATTCGTATAGTAATGAGGATAAAACGATGGAGCTTATTTTTTTCATAGCTCACCTTTGTTTTAATGTATCAATCTCGAAAACGAGGCCTTAGTTTCGGTTTCTGTATTCCGCGTTTCTTCCTGTCGGGATGGCGTTGTCTGCGCAAGCGGCGCTTCTGGATGAGTTAATGGGGAAAAATAGGAACGCTTGTGGTCCAGAAAGTCTTAAAACTCCACACTGGTCGGACGAAGATATGTGCAAGTCGTACTTGTGTGGTTTCTGCCCGCATGATCTGTTCGTGAACACGAAGACTGACTTGGGCCCCTGCGACAAAACGCACGATGAACGTATGTTGGAAATGTATAAGAAGAGCAGCCGTTACGGCAAAATGGGTTATGAGGAAGAGTTTTATCGTTATCTGTGTTACCTATTGGAAGACGTTGACAAAAGGATTCGGCGTGGTCACGATCGCCTTAATGTCAGTAAGGCGGTCAATCCTACTGATCCGGACGCCGCCGCTGAGAAAAAGGAAAAAATCGAATCAATTACTCGAAGAATTAATGACCTCGTAGAACAAGCGGAGAAACTTGGCACTGAGGGCAAAGTTGATCAAGCCCAGGGTGTGCTAAAGTTGTGCGAACAACTTAAATTCGAACGGTCACAACTCGAGGGTGACGTCCGTCCAGGCGTTGGGCAGGTAACGATCTTTTATGTACTGTAACCATAATTTAAGTCAAAGGAATTAGAGGTATGTGAAATTTGTGGTGCTTTTCGAATAAAAGATGATGCTCCACAACGGGTCGAAGAGCACCTTTCTGGGAAGATGCATCTGGGCTATGCAAAAATACGTGATTACGTAAGGGAGTACGGGGAAAAGCGCCTTTTGGCCTCTAAGGAGAGGGAGCGCGAATCTCGAGCGTCCGACAGCAGTGCTTCCAGGCATCGCGACCGTCACCGCAGTCGTGATCGGAGCAAAGACCGGAGGTAAGTTGTTCTCCTATTCGATTATTTTCTACTATAAAGACAGACTTTGATGTTTCTGCGTCTGGATGCTTCATGGATTTCCACAGGTATTTACTGTAGTTGAATTTCGCCCAATAGGCTCCTCGATTTAACCGTGGAGTTGCATATAAAGGTACCAAACTTATTTTAAGCAGTTATTGTGCAAGTGTAACACTCTTTAAATTCCTTTCGCAAGGGTTTGTCAACTGTTGCGGGTATTAGGGAACCTGCGCGTTGTAGACCGGACGGTCTGACTAGAAGGTAACTTGTGTTGCTAGTAACAGCTGTAAACTACTTAGCTCCCTAGTCTGCACATTATTTTCCGTTAATGCTCCCTCTGGTAATTCAGGTCACCAGGCCATCGAAGTCGACATCATCGAAGTGGAAGCCGCCACAGGTCAGACCACAGCTATCGTCATCGACGAGATGGGTCCTCTTCGCGCTCCAAAAAACACGAAGATCGACACAATCGTCACAATAACCACAAAGAACATAAATATTCCAGATCATCCAAACGCAATGTCTCACCATTCAGCGCCGCTAGACGCCCACCAGAAGGTGCGGAAGACGATTGACTGTAATTACTTTCTTTTTGTACATAATATTTTAATATATCCTGCACAGCATTGTCTCGCATAGCCTCCGATTTGTCAGCTTTGACCGCTCTTTTGAATTACACGGTTTATAGTCCAGTCCACGCGTGGCCAGGTAACCTTTAGCCTTTGTGCTGTGGCTCATACAGCCAATTCGATTATGCTAGGAAGGGTTCTTTGGACGGATGATAATCTAAACACTTAATTGTTTGATATTACAGCATTTTACTCGAACGGGATGGATAAGGCTTTCACCGAGTGATTCTGCTCCAACGTGAAGTTCCTCCGAAGATCAAAGGCATGACTGTGGCGTCACCGTCGTAGTTCAAAGGGGGTAAACCTTCTTCGTCCATTGCAATTTCCCGTTGTCAAAAAACAAAGGACAAGTTTGATGTGAGGACTAAGTACCGTTCTAGTGGTTCCACTGTTATAGGCGGGAACACTTCTTTAACCAGAATAACCCCTATCCGTTGTGACTCACTAGTTGTCTGTGATCATCTAAGAGATCGTCGATCTATTTTTCCTTCGTGAACTGCATACAGGATACTTGATCTCTGATAAGTGTTGCCTAGAGCTTATATGTAAAGGCCGATCCGAATGCTCATGTTAGGAGTTCATCTTATGCGCCTCGAACGTTGCTTTGTTGGTAGCCCTTTGTTGGATCAGGGGTCCCCGCCGGAGTCAAAACTTGGGGTAGTTGGGAGATGGAGAAAAGCTTCGACCTCTGCCGGCTCGAGCCAAAGCTCCACGGGGGTAGGTTGGATGCGTGGCCAGGAACTGCAGGCGAAGAGATGCCGGCAGTCACGCGCAAGAGGCCGCAGTCGGGACAGCTATCGGCTGTGGTACTGGCAAAGTTGCATGCAGTAGCCACTGCATAGCTGCGCCATGGTACAGCGTGTGACCCTCTGGAGCTGTCGTTCCGTGGCCGCACTTGGAGGTGGATAGCCACCCAAAAGGACCGGGTATCACTGAAGAGTGTGCTTGTGCATCGCCGTGGTGCTACATTCTCGATTTTTTGTTGTACGGGATGCTGATGGCAGCGGACATGGGCTTTCGGTGACGCCTCAGACGGTCATCAAGTATACTTTGCTTGGTTACAGTTTAGCTATATGCGGTCAGAATGATTGTAGGTTTTGTGGTGCACGCGCATTTAGTCCTTGGCCACTGGGCGGTGGGTAACTCCATGACCAGGCCGATTAACTTATTTTCATTGCGCTAAATCGCTGCTTTATGCACCTAAGGGGTATTCAACACTGAGATAATGACCAGATTCAAATTTAACTATATTAGCCTGAGCATGCCTCGATGACTCGTTGCTAGACTTAAGCGCTATAGTGAATGATGAACTAGCAATCGGATTTTGACCGTGTTGTGTGTGCGAATAATCAGTAGTGGATTTCTTTGATTTTACCTCCGGCGCCCGCCAGGGTTGTGTACGGTCTGATTTCGCGACAGCCTAGCTTTGGCTGGCTGGCTAGTAGCCCTCGTTGGATCAGGAGCCTCACCGGGTGGGCCTCAATCCCGGCTGTGTGGAGGAGGGGAATTCAGAGCAGCGTCGTCGGGAAAGGCCGCTCCGTTGTCAAAAACAGAGGTAGAGGAGTGGAAATAGATCCACCATAAGGAACCCGCCGCAGCATCGAAAAGTTCCGCCGGCGAATTTACAGCGTGGCTTTTAAATTCGCCAGCGGAACTTTTCGATGCTGTGGCAGGTTCCTGCATTAGGGAACAGGAATGTCCCGATAATGTCGAGGGTCGGCTTTGTTGACAACTTCTGGTTAAGCTGTCTGTCTGTGGGAGAGGCAGAGATCCTTGCCTGACTAGATGGCAATCTGTTTAATCGGTTCGAGATCAAGCTACGGGTGTGTGACGATCACACCAAAACAGTCCTCAAGGGCAAATAAAGGAGTGTTAGGAGCGCTCAGGAGGCACTCCTTGCATGCCATTTTCTGATCGCTAGTATTTACTTTTTCCGGAAAGAACCACCAGTTGCACTTTCTGCCTGCCGACGTCCTCTGCGTCAAAGTGAATGCTTAGTTGTCCAAGATATTATCTCACTCAAAACATCCAGAATTTTGCCAGCGTTGAGATGATCGATTAGGGCGCGAATGAACGTGGCATCTGAGGTACATGTCGGACACTTCGGCCTGTCATTTGGATTACTCTCCCAGCAACTCTCAAAAAAAAGACTAGTTCTGCCAAGTAAGTGGTTGCGGTACTTGCATTATCACTTAATTACTTGTACTTGTAACGGCATTCACCTCGGTCGGCTTGAGCCGGCATCAGTTTTGACATTGACTACATCACGAATCAAAACTGTCCAAGCGCGTCGATCTTGCGCCTGTTCACACGAGAGCGCCATCGATTCACGGTTCCACCGGCGTAGGCCGGAAACGGACGACAGATCCTGCTTGACTGTTGCTGTCCAAGTTTTCAGCTGCCCGCCGCGACGTTTGTGCCAGGTGGGGGGAGGCGTCGCCACAAGCAGGTCACGAATCAGCTCACCATCATCACGCCGGGACGCATGCCCGAACCACCGAAGTGGTCTCTAAAGCAGGAGTGGAGGGAGAGCGTTCAGGTGACAGCGTCGGCGGAGATCGGAGCAGCGAATTCGGTCGACGCGACGGTGACGAAGGATGCGGCGTATGCAGTCATTGTCAAACACCTCAAGGCGCCTCATGTCCTCAACGCGCATAAGCCATGTCTCGCCGCCATAGAGCAGGATAGATCGAACCACGGCTTGGTAAACACGGGACTTTGTGCGTAGTGATATTTCCCTTCTATTCCATAGAGGAGCGCACAGACGGTAGAAGGCAGATCGGGCACAGTTGACCCGTGATACAACCTCGTCGACACCTTGACCCGTTTCCGTGACCAAAGAGCCCAAGTATCTAAACGAGTCGACCACTTCGAGAGGAGCACCGTCGAGAACAATAGGAGTGACAGATGTAGGGGGCACACAGAAGAGCATGACTTGGGTCTTAGTGGCTTTTAGGCGTAATCCGATGGATCGTGCACGCTCATTGATCTTGTCCAGCGCCTACTGAACTGCAATACAGTTGTCGCCAAAGAGGACGACGTCATCAGCATACACCAAGTCAGTCACCCATTTCGAGCGATCAAACTGCACTCTCGGGAAGTCATCCAGTGCTTTGGTCATGATCCAGTCCACCGCAAACTTAAATAGGTTTGGTGAAAGGGCACAGCCTTGGCGGACGCCCGTCCTGAAGCTAGAGGCTTCCGTGTCGCCGTTCTGTGTCCTCACTCCTGTGGAAGTGCCACGATAGTATGCCTGCATGAGATTGAGAAGCTTAGGTGGTAAGCCGTCCGTCCTCATTATGTTCCACAGCGAACTGCGATCAACAGAGTCAAATGCGGCAGCAAAGTCGATAAAACATAGAACAGTGTGTTGTTGGTGATCCCATCTCAGTTCCAGCAGACGGCGGAGATTGAAGATCTGGTCGGTGCAGCCACGACCTGGTCGAAATCCACTTTGGTTTGGGTGGGTGCGCTGGTCTCTCGCAGTTTGGAAACGTTTGAGAAGAAGAGACGTGAATGTTTTCACCGCTACATCGATAAGGCTAATGCCTCTGTAATTGCCGCACGCTCGTCTGTCGCCTTTTTTCAACAGGGGGAGGATCACTGATTTTCTCCAGTCAGAGAGCACAACTTCGCTGTCCCATATCTTGGCAAATATTTGTTGTAGCCAGGGCCCAATAACCTTGGGTGCGCATTTGAAGAGCTCCGGCGGGAGGTCATCCTCACCAGGTGCCTTGTTGTTGCGTAGCCTCAAGAGAATGGAGACAATTTCCTCTACACTGGGTGGCTCTGTGTTGCACTCATACAGATGGTGAGTATCGTCCGCAATCGGCGACAGGTCAGACATCACAGGGGATCATGGTTAAGGTGGTCACAGAAATGCTCGCGCCATCTCTTTAACCGGTCATCGATCTTAGTGATGACAGCACCGTTGCGATCCAGTAAAGTCTCGGTGGTGTTCCCCGAACCTCTGCTGGCCTGCTTTAAGAGTCGGTAGAGCTTGCGGGTATCACCTCTGGTAGCTGCTCGCTCCGTTTCCGTGGCAAAGTCGCTCCAGTAGGCGTTCCTATCGGCTTGGATGGCCCTTGTCTTTTGGCGCCACAACTCTCTGTAAGTGGGGGAGCCAGTGAGTCTGGCTCGGCCGGTCTCCTCAACTAACTCAAGCATAGGTCTAGTGATCCAGTCGCGATGTCGCCGCCGAGTTTTGCCCAGATGGGTGTATGCCAGCTGTGACATCGCGGCCTTCAGGGACTGCCACGCGGGCTCTGGGTCCGCTCGGGCGTCAGGATACAGGCCGTCGAAACGGTTCTGGAGTGCTAAGTGAATGGCGTCGCCAGCAGAAGACTTCAGCTTTGCGACATCGATCCGCTGTGGTCGAGAGGGTCTGTGAATAGCTCTGAAACGCAAGCGAAGTGTTGCCCGCTGTAGGACATGGTCTGACGCATGAGGGTTTCCTGTATCAGCACCGCGGTAGGCTCGAAAATCCAAGACCGAGCTGGCCCAGCGTGCTCGGACAAGGATGTAATCTATTTGGGCCTGGGTATGCCCGTCATTTGAGTACCACATGACAAGGTGGTGGCTCGGATGATCAAAACGGGTGCTTGACACAACGAGGCGGTTCGACGATGTGAAGTTGACAAGGCGTTCACCTTTGGCACACTGCGCTCCGACAGCAAATTTGCTTACCACATGATGGGTTCCAGCGTCACACACACCTGGTCGGGCGTTCCAATCACCGGCAATGACGAGTAGATCGCTTCTTGCGATGCGGTCAACTGTTCGCTGGAGGTCGCAGTAGAAGTCATCTTTTACGCTGTCATCAGTAGCCAGAGTAGGCGCATATACCGAGATGATGGAAACGTTGACTGGGGCACTTTTACAACGGACCCAAGCGATCCGCGGTGAGACAGCCTCCCACTCTAACAGACTCGAGCGAAATTCATCGGCCAAAGCTATAGCGATACAATACAGTCCAGAGTTTTCGGAGACACCACTGTGGTAGAGATGATACGCAGAGTCAGCTCCTGGTACTTGAAGCAGTTTGGAGCCAGTGCCAGGGAGGCGGACCTCAGAGAGACACGCCACCCCAACACGGTATTCAGAAAGGGATTTGGCTGTTAAAAGTTGGGCGCCGTCATCCCTCAGAGTTTGAACATTCCAGCCTGCAATTCGCAATCCGGCATCAGCTCGCAAATTTAACACCCTACTCGCGATGCCAAGAGGATGGGGCGCGTCTGTTCCCGCGGACACCGTAACAGAGGTCGTATTTTGCGGATGGTTGTGGTTCATGAGTGTAGAAAGTCAATGCTGTGTTTCGTGGAGAAAAGGGGATTGGCGCTAGGTCCCCGGTCTTGCTCCCCTACCAGAGCCCCGTTAGCCAAGCAAAATCAAGTTTCCAGCGCGCACCAGCGTGGAGATGGGTTTGGATTTTACGCACCAAATTATCACTGCATTATCACTGCTTCGGGCTTGACTTGGTACCGATCTGGTTTTGTCGGCTGCTCGAATAAGGTAACAAATCATGGCACTCTTACAGCTTGACGAATATTGCCCTCCATTTGAAAACATTGTATACTCTGAGAAGAAGAAAACTTGATCGCTGAGACAATACCTTTATTCGCCTGAAGTTTCGAGATCCGTCGCGGATTCGTCATCAGAGACAGTCAGATAGCAATGGCAGATATTGTATATCTACCGATATTGTATACTCTACCGACACAATCCTAGAATATAAGTAGTTTCTCGGGAAGAGGGGGAGTGCATGATGACCTTCATTCAAATTCAGATGCCATACCAATCGCTCTAGATAAATACAACAAACGCGGCCGCTGTTTAGAGACTTACCTGTAGCAGTTTAGTGGACAACCTGAGGAATGTTGTATATCCGAAGCTTCCAACGGATGCGTTCATGCGCGTCCTTACATTTCTCTAATATAATCATGCGCGGTTAACAAAGTCAGTAGTCCTCCCCGTCTTTCCCTTTACCTATGGGCAGTGGTTGCTGGAAAAGGTGACGTGTTCGAAGTGGCTGGACGCGACAGAAGGCCATGAACACAACATGGAACACTTAAACACAGAGTGTGTGATTCGGTCGGCTTTCTCGCATCTCTAAACGAGCTTTTTTGTCGATATCTGGGATGGAAATTATGATACTAACGTCGTATCTTTTGCCACACAGTGTTCTAGCAGATGAACCGTGACGCGAGTGTGTGAATCCTGATGTTTCCTCTAAAGCGAAAATCGCGTGCGTGGCAGAGCTGACGGCGACAGATACGGGGGTACGCGATTTTTTATGTTCCTGTCGTCGCTGTGCTGAGGTGAACACTGAACCCCTTATTGTCGACTGCGCGAGCGGTGTCCTTAGTGAACTCCAACTCGAACGCACTCGACAATGGTGGAGCCTTTTTCAGTCAGCTGGAGTGTTTTGAAAACGGTGGGCTAGTTTTGGTACAGAGGATAGATCATGCTCATGATCCGGATCATGCTCAAATTTAGCCGGCGGTGCCCCAGGATACTTACTGCTTCCTCCAGATCATCATGATGGGAAGAGCAAGAAATAGTGACAGTGAGTATTATTCTCCAGATTCACAAAAGCAGCTTAATTGAAGGAGCTAGCCCCTTGTTAGTCTATGCGGCTAGTAACTCTCGCGAGAAACCTTGTTTCTGATATGCATTTGCATGAACAGTGCACATATCTGCTTGCTTGCCTCCGACCCTCTGACAGCATTATATGTGCACACTGGTCGAAATTTGTTACCAGCCTATGTTGGACGTTTGTCAAGTGCGTTGAGGTGATTGGATAAGTAGTGTTTGAACATGGGCCACGGGCCGAGGCCTAACACCAAATTCGTCATATTTTTTTACCAAGAAATTTACATCCAACGGGTAGTGAAGCCTATTCCACGCCCTCTTTAGGGCGTTGCTACTGGCTGGGCTACACGTGGCATTATTGAAGTGATGTTTAACACATCAAGGGGATATGGCATGAGATAACGGATGCACTTTTATCCCCCTATTGATTCGTTAGAAATATCGGAGGGGGTCGTGTTTACCTAGATGACTGCTGAGCGGAGACAAATAGGTTGTCCAGATGCGACTTAACCTCTTCAAGGGATGTTCCCTTGTTTATGACCGAAAGCACGGTTATCTATGATGTGTTTTTTCTGATTTAAACGATATTTTGGCGTTTAAGAATATTCTTGGATGATGATGATGATGATGTTCCAACGAAAAAAATTCATATGACTTATTCCAACGCAAATAAATTTTTAGAAAAACGCGACTGATCGGATATGACAAAATACCTTCAGATGGCGGCAGAAAACTTGTGTGAGCTATCACAGATTCGAACCAACCCGGCTTGAGAAGCCGCTACTGGACTTACTAAAGACCAACTCCATCTGGGCATTGCTGGCTCTACTTCGCTGGCCAAAGGGTGCTGTTGCTGCTGCTTGCCAATGTGGACCATTCCCTAACCGAACATTAGGACGAAACCGTGATGAAGGCGTTTTTATACTGTAGATTTGCCATTTTTTGTGGTCAGACCTTGATGACAAATGACCAGAACTCGCCAAATCAAATGCGATTTCGTTCGCTCCAAATCTTGTTTTTAGGACGTATTTGGATCCGCGCAACCCAATACTCGCGTGTAAGATAACCGTGTGATAAAGGCATGTTACCTAGAATGACAGGCTGCTTTCTTGCACGACGGAATGCACAGTTACGGCCAGAACATCCTCCTCCTCCGACACGCCACCTTCCATGAGTTCGGGCTACGCGTGTTTGCTTGCAGAGATGCTCTTTGAAACGACAGTAAAATTGCCGAGTGACCTGCTATAACCAACCAGCTGTGGGCCCAGAGAATACACTACGTAAACTTCTATAACACGCTTACCTTTACATCCTCGACTGCAGGTATGGCATTTGAAGGTTGAAAAGTATCTGCTAACCTGTTCCTATGTTTTTGGTTGTTGTTTTGATCGTTTGACCGTTTGAAACACCTGATGAAGGCCCGTTTGTAGTCGTCACTCGAAAACCAATATTTTAGCATTCGTTCCTCGGGGAAGGAATATAAGCATACACCGACCCGGCATCTGACGCGGCAGTTCGGTTGCTCTCATTCCCGCTAAATGCCTACACCCTCTTTGTTCAATCACATTAAAGGTGGGAATTTTGCCAGAACGATCTGTAGTGGTAGCACGCTGTATTGACCGCACTTTTGTGAAAATTCGTAATTATCGCACTTTTTGGAATAGAAATCTCACTAGAGAGCTATGAGGTGCCGCTGTAAATCCAATTTTCTAGTTTATAAAATTTAAATGGAACTCTGATGGATTTTTGTAGACACGGCTTTTAACCTTCCTAGGGTATGTTTTACTGTACACTTTATCATCTTGACAAGTAAACACATATTTTGGGCGTGTTGTCCTGACAAACTGTCCGACCTGTCTAGATCCTATCAAGACAAGGTTTATGCTTCGCTTGGTGGTAAAGGGGCAGATTTTCTTCCATCGCTATCGTCTTGTGGATCATTCGTATCGCTGCGTACTTCGTACTTTCTTTTATGTCGATAGATCCTTCTCAATTGCGCTGGTCTTAGGGAATTCCCATTTGCCACGTTGCGTCAGTTTTCCCAGGGCTTTTTTCTGAACCCCGCGTTTGAGATGAAAATTGACTCGTTCCATTCCGTGTTTTTTTGTGGATAAAGAAGTAAACAATCAGCTCCTAACAGTATTTTATTTGTAATATAAAACATGAGTACTCTATAATTAGCTCAGTGAAAACGTTTAAAAATATTTAAAAAAACCAGCAACGATGCATACGAAGGACCTCAATTTGCAAAATATCCGAAGCCAATAAGAGGAGTGGATTTGTATGGTTGGATTGTATTATTTCTGGTTTTGAAAGTTAAGCTTTTGGATTTCCTGAAAAAATTAATTTGCGTTCGCGGAATGCATCAGTATATTGAAGATCTTTAGGCATAGAACGAAATTGTAAGTGTATATTTGAGTTGAAACTCGTCAACCACTGCGAAATATGCACTTGCTGCCAGCGGACAGACTTAAGTAGCATACATTAATGTTGTAACATACCATACTTACAGCCTAGACATTAGCTAAACACCCAGACACATGTTTCTCCGTCAAACAGCGACAGAATATTGGCGAAACACGTGTCTGGGCCTTTTGGCTAGTATTTAGGCTGTTAGTATGGCCTATAGACCTTAAATACAGGGTGTCCACAAAGACTGGGTACATGGAAAATTTTAATATTTTATTTATTTAGGTTATTTTTGTTGGGACGGCAGAGTCCCATGATTAGTCAACAACGCTTAGGCTCTCAGCGCAGCTGCAGTGGTCCCCTCGTTCACCAGACCTTTCTACCCTTGATGTCTTTTTCTGGGGTACGTTAAAAGAGAAAGTTTACTCAATGAAGATTGCAAATCTAAACCACTTGAGAGAACGCATTATCAGTCATTTTGCTGAAATCGACGGCAATGTACACCTATTCAATCGAGTTCACCAGAATTTAGCAAGGCGCATCGAATTATGCATTGCAAATAATGGAAATCATATTGAAAATATAATTTCTTAACATTATAATTCAATAAAATTGTTTTGTTCTAAAGGTATGTATTTATCCCCTATGTACCCAGACTTCGTGGACACCCTGTATACTAATGTATACCGCGAAAGGAAATTAATTTTTCAGGAAATTAAAAAGCTGAACCGCCTCATTTCTAGTAGGCCTTATTTGAGGCCAAAACCCCAATATCATAATAGCCCCTCGATAGAAACAATCGCCATAGGTTGTCAGCATCAGGCAGCTGGCAGACCGAATTAATTTTGCAGCTACTACACATAAATTGCATCCGTTGCGCAATCCCTTCAGTCATATTTTTTTATCAACTCTCAACTTGACTGAGGCAGACGGTCGTTTTTCGGTAGGCCCCGAGAATAGGCACCTCCCACGCATAACAGCTAAGTGCCACTGTCGCGGACGCATGTTGCTCTCGCCTACCATGCCTCGCGTACTCGCGCGTGATAACCCCCCCCCCCCCCCCCCCACAAACACACACACACGCTCCTGGTGGATCCGTTGCCAGAGCCGCCCACTTCGTCCTCATATGCGTCTTGTACTTACTTGTACATGTTACGGCTGTGATCATGCCGGATCTAGCCGGCCTCAATGATGTCACGAACGGTACCTCTCCATGCGTGGCGATTGGCGGCAGCGGATCTCGAAAGCTCCATCCAGTCCCTTCTCCAGCGACGGAGGCCGAAGATAGAAGGTCCAAGAACTGCTTCCATGTCTTGACTGACGGTGTCTAGCCAAGTCTTCAGTTACCCTCCTCTTCGACGTTTCCAGGTGGGCTGTGGTGCCGGGTCGAGGGCAGAATAGGTAAGCTCGTGGGGCGGACGACGGAGAACGTGTTCAAACCACTCAGTCGCCTTTCTTGAATTGCCTGAGATATCCTCGTGATACGATCGCAGCGGATGTGGACTGTCTCATTTGAGATGAAATCGCTATACTTAACTCGCAGGATCGTCCTCAGGCACTGGTGGCCAAAGACCTCCAGTCTTCGCTCATCTTCAGCGCGCACAGCCCAGCATTCACATCCATAGAGAAGGACTGACCGGATGGATGCACCGTATACACGAATCTTCATGACAATGGAGATGTCACGTCGGATCCATAGGCGCTTCCGAAGGATTGAGAAAACCCAGCGAGCAGCATCGATACGGGAGACAATGTCGTCCTTGCTCTGCCCATTCGGTAGCAGTCTCGCTCCGAGGTATTTAAAGCTGTCTACTTCTTCAAGTTGATGGCCATTAATCCCCAGGGGTGCCTTTTCCTGGTCAGGGATGCAGCTCGATAACAACTTCGTCTTTCCGGAATTTATGGACATGCCTACCGACATAGCGATCTCATTTAACCGCGACACTACTGACTGTAGACCATCAAAGTTTGAGGCTAACAGCGCAATATCATCGGCGTAGTCAAGATCAGTAAGTCGGCGTCCGGGTGCAAGTTCAACACCGTCCTCTTCATGTAGGGCTTTGCCGAGAATCCAATCAATTACGCAGTTAAACAGAATGGGCGAAAGGATGCAGCCCTGTCGGACACCAGACCGGATATCGAACGACTGAGAGAGATTGTTGTGGACCAGGACTCGTGCGGTGGTAGACCGATAGTAGGCCTTAATCATCGCAATAAGTTTGGTCGGCACTCCATCCAGTTCCATTATCCGCCACAGGGACTTACGATGGATTGAATCGAATGCGGCAGCAAAGTCGACGAAGCAAAAGGCCGTCGGTTGCTGGTAGCTATGGCGGAATTGTAGAGTGCGCCTCAGCTCCGAATCCGGCTAGGTTGGGTCGTGTCCTGGAGTCACGTACAGACTGGAAGCGCCTGAGAAGAACAACAGTGAAGATCTTTGCAGCTACATCAATAAGACTTATGCCACGGTAGTTCTCGCATCTTGTCTTATCTCCCTTCTTGTGGACAGGTACAAGGATACCTGAGCCCCAGTAATCGGGAACGGTCTCTTCTCGCCACGCCTGTACAATCACCTCATGGAGCCGAGGAGCCAGTGTGTCGACACAGGACTTGTAGATTTCTGCAGGAATACCGTCCTATCCGCACGCCTTGTTGTTGCGTAGCCTCTACATTGCATCGGTAACTTCGTCTTCGGAAGGGATGTCACACGACACTGCGTAGGCAGGAGAGAGTTGAAACTCCGCTGTGGAGGAGAGGGAGGGTGCGATGGGTTGTTTGTCAAACTTGAGAAGGTGCTCGTAGTGTTCACGCCAGCGATCGACCTTGGCCGAGTTGTCGGCAATAAATCCTCCATTCCCATCGCGAACAGAATCACAGAGTGTCGGGGGCTTACCACTAACCTGGCGTATGATTTGGTACAATTTTCGGGTGTCACCAACATTAGAAGCCTGCTCAATAGAAGTCACCGTTTCGGACTAATACTTCTGCCGGTCATCCCTAGCCAACTTTGCTGTCAGCTTTCGAAGTTGGCGGAAGGAGGCATCGTTCCGTGACCTGGCTCGAGTCGTCTCGGCCGATAGCTGCAGGGTTCTTCCGCTGACCCACTCACTGCAGCGCCGCTGAGTGAATCCGAGAATCTTCTCAGCTGCCCCATAGACGGATGTCTTCAGTGATGGCCACTTGCTACTGCCCTCATTGTCAGCCTTGGTCATAAGACGGGACTGGATTTCTGTGCTTAAAGCCTCAGTAGTGTTGGTTTGCCGGAGCTTCGCGACATCAAGGCGTCTCGCACGTGGCAGTTTGGGCACAGATGAGAGGTGAACCTTCAGGCGCGTGCGAACGAGAACATGGTCAGACCCGTGGACGTTACCAGTTTCGGCACCTTGCATCGACCTGCTATCGTGGACCCAGCTGCGAAACCGTGAACCAACTAGAATGTAATCGATCTGACTGGCGGTGCGGCCATCGTTCGAATACCAAGTCAGTAGATGTTCGTGATGATGCTGAAAGCATGTGTTGGTAACAAACAGTCGGTTCTGCTCGGCAAACTGCAGCATCCTTTCACCATTGTCCGTTCGAGAGCCAAGCCCAAAACGACCAAGAAGGTGGCTGTTTGTCGGGTCACCGGGCCTAGTCCGGCCATTCCAGTCCCCGGCAACAATTAGCAGATCTCGACGAGGGAGTCGTTCAGCTAGCTCCTGCAGCTACGAGTAGAAATTATCGTTCTCTTGCTGTTCAGCCGCCGACGTAAGTGCATACACAGATACGACCGAGATGTTCGTAAAATGGCCTTTTAGTCGAACATAGGCCATTCGGTCGTTGACTGGTTCCCATGCTAGTAGTGCACGGTAAGCTTCTTCCAAGAGGGCAATAGCCACACCATGTCTACCAGATGAGTCACTCGGACCGCTGTGATACAGGGTGAAATAAGAATCGACCCCCGGGATTTTGATTTCTCGGGTGCCTGAGTCGGGGAGTCGGACCTCTGACAAGCAAAAAACATCCACATGATATTCATGGAGACTGTGCGCTGTCAGACTTTGAGTACCAGGTTCCAGAAATCTTCGCACATTCCAGCATCCAATACCAAGAGTCCGTTTTTTGTTTAGCAGTCCAGCTTGCACATTACTCGCCCGCACCACCGGACAAGGGCTGCGGAGCGCGTCGGTTCCCGCGGACGCCGTAGTAGTGGTCGTAATAAGGTAAGGAGACATCATAAGGTTTCTTGGGAATTTTGAATAAAGGCGGGTCCCCAACGGCCGCTCGGATTCTTTGTTCGACGTTGTCTCCTCTAGCACTTTGGCTCAAGAACGTAACCACAAGGCGGTGGTGTTGGTGGCAAGCAAACCTGTTTAATGGCGGTTCACGCTCGCCATGTCACAGTGTCGTCATTGGGCCTTGCATGTCCCGCATGTCTGGCTCTCGTGCGCGCCGGACGTGTCAAGGTCACGGACGTCTCTGGCCTTACTGGCCAACCCCTTCCCAAAGCCAGTCCACAAAGGACCTTAGTGCAGGGATTGTTTACGATCGGACACTCCCAGAGCAGCCCGCTCATGGCTGGACTTGCACTTCTCTGGGAGTCGCTTACCCATTTCTCATGTTCAACTCCTTCTACACTTAATTAAATTATCCCTTACACTCTGGCCTTCCATGCCTTATATTGTCAACTAGTTCATGTTCGTTGGGATTCTTTCTATCACCTTTTATCCGACCGGACTCTTTCGTATTCCATAGTCTAGCAAAACTGCTTCTTCAATAGGTTTTCTTCAGCGATGCACACCTATCCACCAGCTTTTTATACGATCAACACACAAAAAAAGGATGAATGAAAACTTTCGAGTTCTGGGTATTTGCATAAATGTGGAAGTTGGGTTGTCGGGCACCGGATCAGCTTGTTCATTGTTCTGAGCTTTCGGACTCTTGCGGGAGTATATCGCCAGCGACAAAAACATCCACAAACTGGCAGGCAACAGTTATAGGGGACAGGAACCAATCAACCGTTATACGGGGGGGGGAGGGAATTCAGTAACCACCAGTGTCGGCCGTAGGAATATGCCTGGGGAGAGCGATGTATGCCGGCACCAGATCGATAGATCGATCGGTTGAATTCTCATCCGAGGCCCAGGCTTCAATCAATTCTCGGCCTGTCTGGCTACCGGCGTGGGCGACTATCTCGGCCTCTCGATTCCTCGAAGACCTTCGAGGTCGGATGATTCAGTCGGACGAAATCGTGGTCACCTTCGATGTGACTGCTTTATTCACATGGATACCCCCAAAGCTGGCGCACGAAATCTTGCGCAAGAGACTTGGAGAGGCATACGATGAGGCTCGAAGTCCACTCAAAATTGAACACATTATGAAGTTATTCGAATCTTGCCAGAAAACGTACTTCACCTTTGCTGGAGAAATCTACAAACAGATTAAAGGCACTCCGATGGGCTCTCCGGTCCCCCGGCTTATTGACAGAACTGGTTCTACAAGAGATAGAATTCACCGCCTTCACCCAACATAAGCCTGTCCTTTGGTGTGGTTATCTTGACGACACATTCGTTATCATCACAAAGAACATACTGCAAAACTTCCATAATTTGCTCGATGGAATCTTTCATGACATACAATGCACAAGGGAAGAAAGACAAGAGTAGCAGCTGCCCTTCCTTGATGTCTTCTTCAAGAGAACGCCCAACGGTGGAATTGAGACGACGGTTTACAGGAAGACAACGAACACAACACAACTTCAGAAGAAGAAGATGCGATCACCGGAACAAGAGTTTTATCTTCCTGACGTTTCGGATTCCCTCGGGAACACAACTTCTCAGTTTTTGCAGCAACTATCCGGTTGCCCACAAACTAAGTTGTGTAAAAACACTCCTTAAACGGATTCAGACTTTCTGCAACAGGCCGGAGGAAAAGGTACGCGAGGTCAGATACCCCCGCGACCAATTCATATGGAGTGCTTATCTGAAAGCATTTATAAACCGATGCTTACGCACACGGCCCCGGAGTACCCAAATTGAAGTCTCAGAAGTGACTGAGCGCATCGCTGCGGAACAAGGTGTTGGAATTGCACACAGATCCAAGACTACTATGCGCAAACGGGTGGTTAAAATAAAAGACCGACCGAACCCCAATGAACAGTGTTTAAGCTGTTCTTGTAACTATACAGGACAAACTGAACGCATGCTCGGTTCGCGCATTCACGAAAATAAGCTGGCTGTCAGCCGGGCTGACACATTGACGCAAGTGGCGGCCCACACCTACGAAACGGTTAACGAGTTTAACCTCGTAGCTGCGACGATAATCGCCCACGCCGGCAGCAAGATAAGCCGAGAATTGATTGAAGCCTGTGCCTGGGATAAGAATTCAGTCAATCGATATATCGATCTAGTGCCGGCATGCATCGCTCTCCGCAGGTATATTCGCACTGGTGATTAATGCGTTCCCCCCTCCCGCCGTATAACGATTGATTGGCTCCTGCCCCCTATAACTTGCGTGTTTTCGTGGACGCTTTTATGTCTGACGTCGTGCTCCCGCAAGAGCCCAAAAGCTCAGGACAATAAACATGTTGATTCGGTGCTCGACAATCCTTCTTCCATATTTATACTATAAGACGGCGTCGGTCGGTTAAACTCATACATAGAGTTTCTAACTAACATGTAAACTCGGCAGTAGTCCACAAAGATTGCTATTTCACTTTTTTGAAAGTTGTTTTTCTAAAGACATGAACTAGTACTCCAAAATTTAATCTAATTTTCTTGTGTTTCTGCGCAAATAATCACGCTGATTGCACTCTGCTTCAGTAGCAGCTAGCGGGGAAGAGGCGTCTTATAAACACGTTTTTGATTCGTTTCTTCCAAGCACCTGGTTAGGAAAGTGCTTATTCCATCGCCCAATCTAGGCTGGATTAACAATGAAGATTTCTGCTTAAAATACCACGAAAGCAAAGCTACCGAATGTTCTTCTCCACGAGGAGCGCAATTCGTGGGTTTTACCTAAATCCGGCCGTCGATCCTCGCTCCCTAAAGACCATCTCCGGAGGCTCTAGTAGCTCCTTATAAAACTAACGGCTCCAACATGAGGACTATAAGTCTATGAATTTTGGGACTCATTCTTATACGTCGAGCTGGCAAAAGTTGTAGCCAAAATTCAAGCCTGAGGGTAGAAGACCTTCACAGTTTTTACATTTTCAGTCATTTCTAATGATACTTTACATGTCGCGAGCATACTATGATGAGGGAAGTCTTTTGAATAAATGGCTTAGTCCATGCGGACCTTTGTTTTTCGAAAGGGTACGGGCATGGATACCCTCACGCATTCTAGTCCTAGTAATATCCGGTCCCGACTGAACGTACTCTTATCGCGACACCTCGCGATGGGAGTGTTTCATTATGTGATTGGCTTACTGGATTAAACTGTTCGCGCGATCATCAGTTGCCTAGGTACCTTGCGCTGCGTTCTAGGGATGCTGAAGGTTACGACTAGGACATAGCAGCGTCGGTTTCTATGCGAGTTTGGTCTGCAAGACAGGCACTCGGTACTGTTATCCCACGCTAACAACACGGCTAGCTAAACCGAATCCACCACCCTGGATTGGACGAAATGGACTACGTACCCGGTCTAGGGAGGAACAATAATAGGAGCAAGATGTCCACTATGAATTCAACATGAAAACCAGTGAAAGTGTAGCGGAAAACAGTTGTATGCCGACGTAAACAAAAAGTTAAAAAATACAAGTTACAGAAAAACGAAGTAAATAGAATAAGCCCAGGAATTTGTGTACAAATGGAAGTACGACAAAGTTGTAAATAAATACAAGTTTTAGAGTTCATCTTCTGCTCACCGCAATAAATTTGTAGATTTGCTAACGGTTCGGCCAGCTGGGCCGGCTGTCCTTTGTCGAAGCGAATACTGACTTAACAGATCAGCAAGTTTAAGGTTGCGGCTGTTGGTGTTGGCCTTGGCTGATCGAGTTTTCTCCGTCCGCTGTTTGGCCCTGCGTGTGGATTTTGGTTTGGTGTGATGGAAGTTGATGTTGTTTCGTCCCCACCGTAGAGGGTACTGGTAATCCTGCTCCCTCTTCGGGTCGTTTATTCATAAGGCTATCTTCGTCTGCGAATCCTGAGTTCGGTTTGACAGTGTCCTTTACTTACTTAATGGCATAGGACTTTTTAGGCCGCAAGGAGGCCCAGATGTCTGTTGACAGAGTTTGCGTCTGAGTACCATGCCTCAAGCGTCCATCTTTCAGCTTTTGAGGCTCCTCGGCCTACGATGGTCATTCCTTGAATATCGAAGTTGTGGCCAGTCTCTCCGATGTGCTGCAATCTGCAAGTTAGGGTCTAGTCTCCGGGCCGCCGCTTTTTATATTCCTGACATTTCAAATTTGAAAAATGCAAGTTTGGCAGAGGGTTACCACAAGTTCACCGCACCGTCCACATGGGATATGGCAAGACTGTGTAGGCTCCACTTGCTAACCGCGCGTGCGCGCACTCTGTCCGACGATGAAGGTTTGCGGACCGATCGCGTAACCTAACAATGACGCGGGCGTCGAGCACCATGCTACCAACAGTCTGAGGGGTCAGTTAGGTCAAAAGCTGCTTCTGGATACTGCTGCAGCTAACGCCCATTAACAACCACTCCTGTGCTTCGGAACCATGTCCTCTAAACCTTTTCATCATGGTTTGTGCTTTTGAAACTCGCTATTGCCGTTCGCATTCGCTACATAATCCTATCAAGGGTGTAGCGACCTTGTATTCTAACACATGCATGTCCCGCATGCCTGGCTCTCGTGTCAAAACGGTGTCAAAGCTCCAATCAAGGTCACGGACGTGTCTGGACAACTGGCCAACCACTTCCCAAGGCCAGTTCACAAATGATCTTATTGACGATGACTGACTACGCGCAGAGACTTCCGGACGTCGCGACCTGACTACCAGACTGCGATTTCGGACTGGCCAATCTTCACGGTTAGAGTGCACTTGTCCGTGGGTCAATTACCTATTTCTCATGTTCCACTACTTCAACACTTAACTATGTTATTTCTAACACTCTGGGCTTCCACGCCTTATCTTATCTACTAGTTTATAACCGTTGGGATCCGTTGTATCATCTATTATCCGGCCGGACTACTTCGTATCCCACTACGGCATTGGAGTGGAGCGGATTTAAGCCAAAAATGTGTGTCTTAGCCTAGGTAAATAATAATGCAAGCAAAGTGGCGCCCTCAATCCGAAGACGATAAACTATTGGATCAGACGGCAGCCAAGTCATGGTCCTCCTCTCGTCTGCCAACAAATATTTGCAGGGCATCCTTCCGATGTCGTTTCACACGCTCTGATTGCATTGCCTGTTATTGAGACTGGATCAGATCGTATGTGACCATCAAAATAAAGAACCCATCTTCGTCCGTTTGCGGTTGTTCAAAAAGACAAGAACACCTCTTTGTGGGAATAGTTCGGCAGAGGATGTGGGTCACCAAGGGGTCACTGGAGAACTAAACTGAATCAAAGAATCGGGTGGGAAGAAAATCGAAACGAGATAGAGGAAACAAATGAAGGAGGGATAAGTGAAGTAAATTACTTAACACCATTATGCAGCCCGCGATCAGCACCACTGCCGCTGACTCATGTTACCCTTGCCTGACAAAGCTTATGTATTCATGCGTAACTAACTCCGCCTCACGCTCCTGGTCGATCCGCTGTCGAAGCCACCCACCTTGTATGCTTATCCTCCTCGCGCTTCCAGCCGGTTCGCTGCTGGATTTGCATGTGCCTTGGCAATAGCCTCGCATTAAGTCGAAACTAATCAATGCGTGCCATTCCACTGATTGGCTCGATCTGCGGAAGACATGCTCCGGGATCAAGTAATAACAACAACGGACACACTAACACACTGACCTCAGGAGGCAGTGAGCAACAACCTGCTTGCATTGCTCCTTGTTAAACTCATTCCTACCGTAGAACCTTGTCCAATCTTATCAACCTTCCCTAACTTCTGATTGGGTACCCTTCGTGCTGTCAACACCATAACTAACGTCACCATATATAGCGGTTTGGCTACTAGGTTTATCTTTACGTGCCACATTCATACCTCCAAGCTCCGAATAGACGACGAAGAAAAAATATGCCAAGATGAGGGATTTGCTGTGTGCATAATCCTGAGCTGCTGCCTCAAGTCACCATGGTAACTATTAGCTAAACCAGTGCGCGTACTGACAGTGCTGAACCACGTGTGAGGGAAAGCGAGCGAGTGAGCGTCGCTGGTGCCAATCGCATTTACATGTGCATTGGAGCTAGGTTCAGGTAGCTTGCGCCGAGGTAGCCTGTGTGTTACACCAGCCGCGGTGTGGTCACCCTGCATCAGCTGAGGCATGTTTGGCTGCAAATGTCTGGGAGCACGTACGTTTGTAGCGATGGTCCCCAAATGGGCTGTGATGCGTTAGACCAAAGTAAGTGTCAGAATGGCTCATGGCATACGTTTATCGGGCTCCGAGGAGTCCGCGTTGACCCAGAGCTACTGAGGTACATGTGTAGGGGTCAGAACAGTCGTTGCACTCGGAGCACTGCAGTCATTAGGCCTAATCCCGGGTTGTTGGAAAAGGCTGAAGGCACCAGCATGGGGGATTTATTGTGCATACAACCATGAGTTGCTGTCTTAGGCAGCAGTGACCACTGACGAAGATGAACAAGCTGTTCTCGCCCCGCTCGGCGCCCAGTCCCAAAAGCCAGCGCCCCCTTCTTCGCCTCCTCCATAAAGCCCCGCCCCCCAGATATTTCCTTTTCGGCTGATGCCATCCTCACCGCCGTCAAGAAAATGAGAGCTTCGAAAGCCTTAGGACCAGATGGTCTGGCGCCTATCCATGTGCGCCACATCGGCCCGAAGGTGGCTGCCTACCTTGCCGCCCTCTTCAACCTTTCACTGGGAACTTCAATCATCCCTGATTGCTGGCGCCAGTCGATCATTATCCCCCTGGTCAAAGCGGGTAAGGAACCCTGCCTAGCGACCTCTTATCGTCCAACTGCCCTCCCCAGTCCATTGGCGAAGATCCTGGAACGGATCGTCCACCCAATTCCGACGTCTGTGGCGGAACTATCTTGCCACCAACATGGTTTCCGATCGGGTCGTGGAACTACAACGGCGCTTTTCGAGCTCAGCGACGCTATCCTCGAGGGCTTCAATCAACAGAAGCCCGCTTCGCGGACCGTGGCAGTCTCAATTGACCTGTCACGAGCCTTTGACTGCGTCCGCCACGATCAGCTCCTGCAGGACTTGGTCTTATTGAACGTCCCGACTAGCCTGGTCCAATGGTTGGCGGCTTACATCCGTGGCCGTCACGATCGTGTCCTCTTCCGGGGCGCTCTCTCCAAGCCCCGTAAGCAGTCCTGTAGCGTCCCTCAAGGCTCTGTGCTCAGCCCGACACTCTTTAACATCTACATGCGAGAGCTCCCACTCCCCCGGGCCGCTGTGCGAGTGGTATCCTATGCGGACGATGTTACGTTCTTTTGCCGGCACCATGACATCGATCAGGCTGCACAGCTCCTCACGGAGTTCATGCCTGTTGTCGAAAACTTCCTCACCCAGCGCGGAATGACGATCTCGGCAGCCAAGTCGTCCGTAACTGTTTTTACGCTTGATCCGAAGGAGTTCAATCGTCACCCGGTCATCACCGTCAATGGGGCGTCCTTACCGCTCGTCCGCAAGCCCAAACTCCTTGGTGTGCGTTTTGATCCGCTCTTCACGTTCGCAGACCATGCCAGGGAGACCGCAAGCAAAGTAAGCCGCTGCACCAAGGTCCTCAAGGCTCTAGCAGGCACATCCTGGGGCTGTGTGAAAGAGACTCTGTCGACTGCTTTCAAGGCGCTGGCCAAGCCGCACCTCACTTATGCAGCATCAATCTGGTCTCCTTCGATGAGCTCTTCCAGCCTCCGCCGCCTCCAGTTAGCCCAAAACGCTGCCCTCCGCACGATCACGGGTTGCTATAAAATGTCGCCTATAGATCATTTTCATGCGGAGGCTTCTGTTCTACCGGTCGCCCATCACAACACTCTCCTTAGCCAGCAGTTCTGGTGGAGTTGTTCGCAACCCGGCACCGCTCCCGAGCCCTGCCGCAACGTCCGGCCGTCTATTCGAGCACTCCACAAGGAAGCTGTTGCCTCGTCTCTCGCGGATCTACCTGTTGATAGCTCTGCCACCAAGACAGGTTTGCAGCGTCTCCACCAGAGATTCGTTGTCGAGGAGAAACGAGGTTACCGTCCCCCGGTCCTTTTGGGTGGCTATCCACCTCCGATCGCGGCCTCGGAACGACATCTCCCGAGGGTCACTCGCTGTACTCTGGCGCAGCTACGCAGTGGCTACTGTATGCTCCTTCGCCAGTACCAGCACCGGCTCGACCCATCCATACCCGACTGCTGTCCCGACTGCGGCGTCTCGCCGCATGACTGCCGTCATCTGTTCGCCTGCAGTTCTCGGCCAGGCACCCACCTCACTCCCGCGGACCTGTGGCTCAAGCCGGTCGAGGTCGCGGCTTTTCTCCGTCTCCCAACTACTCCCAGTTTGGATTCCGGCGGGGATTCCTGATCCAACTATGGGCTACGACACACACACTGACGAGGCCAGGACTAGTGCTGACTGCGCCTATTCATGCCTGGGAGAGAGAGGGAGTGAGGGACAGCGGTGGCAGCTGCAAGTTCAAGTGGTATTCAATTTGTTAGGAGTTTAGCCTGACCAAATGCTAGCAACAGTTGTAAGCTTTCCTGAGGTGCCGTGCCTACCAAATGTGTCTGTGTGTTCGCTCTTACCGCATACACGCGAATACCTTAAAGGCTGCACCGGAGATACGGACGCACGTGCGTGCAAGCGCGTGCCCAAGCGGTCCCAGTTTCCCGAGGGCCCACTAGTCGCAGTAATCTCAGTGTGGCCAATCCGGCCACAAGCGAACGCGCTGGCTATCTCTAATAATCCACTGTCACGTTGCAGACAGGGGAGTTGCACACGCGGACTGCAAGGAGACCGATAGTCCGCTCCCAATGCCGGGGCTAGCCCCCGAGGCGGGACATTCGAGATCAATTAACGGGAGCTACCACCCGAGACGGCAACTCTGGGTTTGTTACACAAAAAACCCTCCTCCGGCTGGATTCCAAAGTTACGCCTTTCATATTGTGTTCTTCCTCGGTGATTCCAGCGGGCATAATTCGACAGTAACACACGTCAGATGCCACCGTTACAACTCAAAGCGCCAACGTTGTAACACTGGCGACGCAGAAGAGATCGTTCCTCGGACGTTATAACACAATTGGTATGTTGTATTGCCCGAGGGGGTATCGTGTCTAGTGGTCCACACTGAGTCGGTCGAGGGCTGGTGTGTTCAAATGGCCCTAAGGCAGCCGCGACCTTGCCAATGAACGCGCTCTGTCTCTGCCTTCTGGCCTGATTTCCTGCTAAGACCTGACTTGGGATTCCAACCTCGCGCGTCGCGGCGGCGGCCGGCGACGCCGCCCCGTCCTACGGGCCTCGCGGTCGTACGCCCTGCAAGACCCATTGGCAACCTTCCGCTTATCCCTTCTGTAAACACTACACTGCTCCGTCTACTCTGTCTTCCCAAGATTTCTCCTATCTCCTAAGGAACCGGGCCTCGAACATTGTAGGTGTTAGGGTTAATCGACTTAACCTTAACTCCTATAGATGTGCTACCGTGACCTCGACAGTGTGTGCCAGTGAGTTTGCACGCTGGAACGAAGAGAGGACAGTATCGCAGGGGGTTAGGTAAGTTAAACCCTGGCAACTGCAATCTTCAGACCCAGTTCCTTAGGAGAAGAGAAGTCATATGAGGCCAGAGTGCAAGGAACAGTTTATTCTATACAGGAGGCATGGACAATAGGCAGTAGGAAATTGACTGTCAGAAAAGCGAGCAGGCGCACGCTATGGCGACGCATCTCAAGTCATGTCTGCTCGCAGTCGTCTCATTAAGTCATCTGTGAATCGGCCTGTTATTGACTATGCCAGAGGCCGGAAGCAGTAAGCGTTCACATGTGTGCGTTCGACTGGAGCTAGTCTCGACAAGTGTTCACAAGTGCGCTTCGTTTGGAGCTAGTCATTAAAACATTTTGAACACAAGGTATCCCAGTGAGGCCTGAGTCAGACGAATGCGTCAGTGAAGCACTGTCGTCACTGTTGTCCAGACGCAAAATTGAGATAGAGTGAAGAGTCGAAAGTTTGAACATGCATCAGTGCATCTAGATTTGCATGTTGAATGCATGAAAATAACTCACGGATGATATTTCGTTGGCACTGGGCGGATGAATGTCTCCTACAAAGAAGAGATGTGAACTGATAGCAACAAGTTTGGATGGTTGCTCCGAATAAATTGCCCGGGTATCAGACTGGACTTACCTATACGGCTGAGGTTGGTCGAAAATGTCAATTTCGATTCACGGCAGGGTGGCCGCAATCGCGTTTACCTATCCGTGGACACGATGAGTGTTGTAGGGAAACGGTACCATGAAGCCAAGTTGCAAGTTATTGAGGATGATACTCAGACATTTGTGATAGTTAGGTGTTCAAATTACGTCAAATCACCGAGTTGTAGGCGGTCTTACCAGTGGTTGTTATCATTTTGTAGTGATTCACGCCGCGCAGGCAAGCATGTGCTAAGGCTCTCCGCCGCCAACGAGTATATCGCAGGGGGTTAAGTAAGTTAAACCCAGGCAACTGCGATCTTCCGACCGTGGTCATTTAGTTGAAAAGAAGTCTTGGAAAGGCCAGAGTGTTAGGAAGAGTATATTGTGTACACAGAGGAACGGAGAATATATGGAAGAAGTCTGACTTGGGAGGACACGACCACCCCGGAAATTGCCCGGGTCCCAAGTGCCAGTTTTACAGCAGTCAGGCCAGTAGACAGAGAGAGAGTGTTTATTGGCTAGGTCGGCCTGGGATTGGTTGGACACCATGTGGGTAGAAATTAACCTGGGTGGCCCGTGTCTCGCGCGCCAGTAAGTTTGGCGGCCGCCATGACCTTGAGGTCTAGACGGATTGACGTCATGACAGGAAGGCCAGGCGTCAGGCAGGCGGCGGCCGCTACAGGTACACATGCACTGGCTGCATACGTCCGTCCGTTTAGCCAGTCCGTATAACCATTCACCTTTCAAGGCCGACTCACATAAAAGCCGCTCCAAACGCTGAAGCGAGTCCCACGATCACCTCACTTCAGACGTGGCGCTGTTGCCAGCGGTTTCTCGCTTGTCTGACAGCCAAATTCATTCCCTCTTTAAAGAATAAACTGTTCCAAACCTCTCTGGCCTCCTATGAATTCTCATCTCCCAAGGAACCGGGGCTGAAGATCGCAGTTGCTAGGATTTAACTCACTTAACCTTCTGAAATAAGTTCACTACAATCATCAAGTCAGATCCCATGGCTTAGGTTGACACAGAAGGCACCTGTGCATAGAAATCCCAGTTGCTGTCTCACGCAACAACTGCCACTGACAAAACTAGGACCACGATTGACTGCATCATGTCAGGCCCGAGGGAGAGAGAATGAGTGCTGAAGTGGTTGCAGCTGCTTTTATTTGATTGTGGAGCAAGTTTAAGTGGCGTTCCATAGGTATTTTGTACTGCCTGAAGGATGTCATGTATAATGGCCTATGCTGCGTTGGGCGAGGGGTGGCGTTATCGCAGGGGGTTAAGAAAGTTAAACCCTAGCAATTGCGATCTTCAGACCATGGTTACTTAGTAGAGAAGAAGTCGGTAGAGACCACAGTAGTAGGAACAGTATATTTTGTACATAGAGGAACGGAGAAAAGATGGAATAAATCTGACTTGGGAGCATACTACCAGCCAGGAGGGCCAGCTGTGTCCAAGTGTCAGTTTGACAGCAGACAGGCCAGTGGGCAGAGAGAGAGAGGAATTCACGCGTGCATGCTTGCTATTCGTCACCTTGCTAAGGATCAGCTTTGCGGCATCTGTGATTGGCTGTTCGCAGTTGTTGAGAACCGCAATCGTGAGATTCTAGTGGAGTTCACGTCGACGCCAGCTAGTCACTACAAGGTAGCGGGCATTGAACGAGGAAGTCTGGCTGTCCGCCACAGACCCGCATTTGTTGGCACGCCTCAAAGCACGTCAATCACTGCGCCCCAACTGGTCTAAAGGTTCAAGTAGTCGACTGGTGCGGCCTGGAAGAAGCAAAAACCAGGTGCCGGCGTTGGGGTACCCATCCTTATGGTTAGCTAGCGCATTTCTTGCGCACCCGGATCTTTAAAAATGCGCTTAAATACATGGCTTGGAAGATTGCCAATTGATGGGATATCTGAGTCCTGCTCAGCACTAACAATCTGGCTGCAACGGCTCCTCTTTAATGTAACCTCTATGGGACTCACGCATTTTAACTCTGTAGTGGTCTTAGTGGTGATGGTGCTGAGAGCACGAAGATCATCAGATCGAATCCTAGGTGGAAGATAAAAAGCTGAAGGCACCTGTGAAGGAGACTGATTGTGTACAGAACTCCCAGTTGCTCTCGCAGACGACTAGGGCAATTGGTGAAGCCAGGGCTAATGCTGACTGCGGCCAGTCATGCCTGAGAGGGAGAGTGAGACAGTGGTGGCAGCTGCTTCAGTAAAATTACGGAGCAGGTTCAAGTGTTCTCCCATTGATGCTTGGGACATCAGTAGAGGGGTGTTGGTTGGTTGGTAGCCCATGTTGGATCAGGGGTTCCAGCCGGAGTCCAAACTGGGTGCAGTTAGGAGGCGGAGAAAAGCTGCGACCTCGGCCGGCTTGAGCCAAAGGTTCTCGGGGGTGAGTTGGGTGCCTGGCCGGGAACTGCAGACGAAGAGGTGACGCCAGTCATGTGGCGAGACTCCGCAGTCGGGACAGCAGTCGGGTATAGAAGGGTCCAGCTGGTGTTGGTACTGGTGAAGGGGCATGCAGTGACCACTACGAAGCTGCGCCAGGGTACAACGAGTCACCCGTGGGAGATGACGTTCCGAGGTGGCAATCAGAGGTGGATACCCACCCAGGAGGACCGGGAATGATAGCTGGATATTGCGTCCACAACTGCTCTTTGGTGAAGGCGCTGGTAGCCTGTCCTGATGGCGGAGCCATCAACGGGTAGGTCTGAAAGAGACGAGGCGACAGCTGCCTTGTGGAGACCTCGGATAGATGTCCGAACGTTACGGCTAGGCTTGGGAGCGTTGCAACGATGGTGGTTCGGATGGCCAGGTTGTGAACAGGTCCACCAGAACTGCTGGCCGAGGAGTTTGTTGTGTGCGGTGACCGGCAGGACAGAAACCTCCGCATGAAGGTGATCGATGTGCGACATTTTATAGCAGCCCGTGATCGCGTGGAGGGCACCATTCTGTGCTGACTGAAGGCGGCGGAGGCTGGAGGAACTGATTGTGGGAGACCAGATTGATGCCGCATAGGTGAGATGCGGCTTGGCCATTGCATTGAATGTGGTCGTCAGCAACTCTTCCGCACAGCCCCAGGAAGTTCCCGCGAGAGCCTTGAGGACCTTGGTGCACCGGCTCACTTTGCTTGCGACATCCCTCGCATGGTCTGCGAACGTGCAGAGCGGATCTAAACGGACGCCGAGGAGCATGGGCTTTCGGACCAACGGTAAAGCCTCACCGTTGACGATGATATATGGTGGCGATTGAAATCC
Source organism: Ligula intestinalis (assembly GCA_036362985.1). Classification (NCBI taxonomy): domain Eukaryota; kingdom Metazoa; phylum Platyhelminthes; class Cestoda; order Diphyllobothriidea; family Diphyllobothriidae; genus Ligula; species Ligula intestinalis. The sequence goes on along the minus strand of JAYGXS010000004.1, from coordinate 18,311,761 downwards.
TTCAGATCCAGCGTAAAAACAGTGACGGACGACTTGGCAGCCGAGATCGACAGCCCGCGCTGAGTGAGGTAGTCCACAATATTAGGCATGAATTCCGAGAGGACTTGTGCAGCCTGATCAATGTTATGGTGCTGGCAGAAGATGGTGACATCATCCGCGTATGATACCACTTAATCGGGTGCCGGAGGGAGTGGGAGTTCCCGCATGTAAATGTTGAACAGCGTCGGGCTGAGCACAGAGCCTTGAGGAACACTGCAGGTCTGCTTACGGGGCTTGGAGAGAGTGCCGCGGAAAAGGACACGATCGTGGCAACCACGAATGTAAGCCGCCAACCATCGGACCAGGCCAGTCGGGACGTTCAGGGAGACCAAGTCCTGCAGGAGTTGATCGTGGCGGACGCAGTCAAAGGCTCGTGACAGGTCATTTGAGACAGCCACGGTCCGCGAAGCGGGCGTCTGTTGATTGAAGCCCTCGAGGATGGCGTCGCTGAGCTCAAAAAGAGCCGTTGTAGTTCCACGACCCGACCTGAAACCATGTTGGTGGTTGGACAGGTCCGCTGCAGACGTCAGAATTGGAAGGAGAAGTCGTTCCAAAATTTTCGCCAGTGGACTGAGGAGGGCGATCGGGCGATAGGACGTCGCTTTACTGGAGTCCTTGCCAGCTTTGACCAGGGGAATAATGGTGTACTGGCGCCAGCAATCGGGGATGATTGAACTGGCCAGCGAAAGATTGAAAATGGCTGCCAGGTAGGCAGCCACCTTGGGGCCGATATGGCTCAAATAGATAAGAGCCAGGCCATCCGGTCCTAAGGCTTTCGAGACTTTCGTTTTCCTGACGGTGGTGAGGATAGCATCGGCCGAGAAGGAAATGTCCGGAGGCGGGGCCTTATGGAAAAGGCGAAGGAGGGTGCGCTGGCTTTTGGGACTGGGAGCTGAGCGGGGCGAGAATAGCTTGTTCATCTTCGCGGCGATCGTACCGTTGTTGGAGATGAACTTGCCATCCCCGAAGCTAATAGACTGGTTGGGTGTGTCAGCCCGGGGCTTGGTCAAATTGCTTAGAAATTTCCAGGTGGCAGCTGCATTGCCGCGGAAATTACAATCTGCAACTTTTCACACCAACGTTCCCGTTTGACATCATTGACGGTCTTGGTTATCAAGCCGTTGAGTTCGCCAACACGCGGGTCAGTTGCGTCTCGCGCTCGTTTCTCGTCTCACTCTCGTTCCAGTCGGGAGGCTTCGCTTGGGTAGTTTGGGCGGAGTATGGGGATGCAACCGTTCGGTATATGCTGGCTTGCTGCTGCCAGAAGCAGGTGACGAACGGCCTGCTCTGCCTTGTGGACACAGGTGAGGGGCGGTAGCTGATCGGTTCCCGCTTCGCATTCCGCGGTGAACGCTGCCCAGTCAGCTCTCTTGAAGTTGATAAAATGCCTGTTTGGATCCTTGATACGGTCGGCAGAGGTGGCCAATTCGAGTAATATAGGGAGGTGATCACTCCCTAGGCTGATTTACGTGCTCCAGGTGGTGGAGGCTACCAGACTGAGACTGGCAATGGAGACATCGGGAGAGCTGGGGGCACCGTTGGGTGGGAGCCGCGTTGGGCTGTTCTCGTTGAGGACTGCGAAGGGAGCTTGCTCTAGTTCATCCGCCAGGACTTCTTTCTCCCGGGAATCGGCCGCCAAATTGGAGCACCACAGTTCTAGATGGGCGTTGAAGTCACCTAGTACAAAACTGTCACCAGAAGGTAAGTAGGGAGTGATAGAGGTGGTGAAACCTGGAGGACAACTGGACGTTGGAGGGATGTACACGCTCACGACGGTTAGCGGCACCGGGCCAATGTTAAGGGAAATCGCTAAAATTTCCGTGGGATCGACACCAAGCAGAGGTAGCTGGTGATGGGCAGTGGATTTGTCCACCAGGAAGGCCAAGCCTCCACCTTTGTTGCGGCCACGGTCGCGACGGACGATCGTGTAGTCGGCACAAGACGGGACCTTAGTGGAGTTAGACCACTTTGTCGCTTGGATAGCCGCCACAGCTATGCTGTGCGAACGCACGAAGGCCAGCAGCTGGTCAAGCTTGGTAAGTAGGCCGTTGGCGTTGAACTGGAGGATTTTTAGACCAGGCGGTGAGGCAAGGTCGGGGACCAGAGGCTTTGGGTTCAGGACCGGGCGGGCTGGAGGCATGGAGACCGGAGGGGGCTAGGGACAGCTGGGACACACGAAGGCGGGCGATCAAACGGCAGCTTTGGAGAGGCCACTGCAGCGGAGATGGCACCAACCATTGCAGGAGTCGCAACGTACAGACCAGTCGCGGCGGCCCAGGCGGACTCGGTAGAACGAACAGTACCAGAGAGGTCCAGGGTTGGCCTCAATACCGGCGGCAAGGAGGAGGAGTCGGAGCAGCGTAGTTGGGAGGGGCTGCTCCGTCATCAAAAACATGGATTGGGCTGATCCAACGTAGGGAGATGGGTGCAGCAGTACTTGGCCGCCAGGAGGGTGGGTGGGAACGCGGTCGAAGAAGCGTCTGCTGTGGTCCCCACTAGAGAGGCGTCCTGTATGGTGGCATAGGCTGTATCGGCCGAGGGTGGGGAAAAGGGAAATGCTCAGGTGGCGCTTGGGCGGCCGTGACCATTTGGATGTAAGTGTGTGTGTCCGATTCGAAGTCGGTCAAGTGTCTGCAGGTCAGCGCGTCTGGAAGCGCTGACTGAGATAATCGATGACCTTGAGGAAATTGGCCTTGAACAAGGAAGCCAGACACAGCAATATTGGCCGCCGACTACAGATCAAAACCACCGTCATGGTAGCGTGGTGCATGTAGGGGAGAATAGGTCGTATGTGACACGCGTCTACCATCTGTTTAGCTTTGTCAGCTACTGCGCTCTTGAAATCTTCTTTCCATCAGAGTCACATGGATGGCGGGGAGCGAGTGCGGTAGATGCCGCGCAAGTCTGTCTCACTATAAATTGATTCACGCGCAAGTGACTGATACTTCGCCCGTTTCGCGGAGAACCTAGCAAAAGTAATTGCTTGTGAATGTCGAACGGTCATATCCGTACCGAAGTCAGTCCATTGGCAACAGTTCGGCATGTCTGAGGTACTGCGCAGTGAGGTTGAATCCGTATCCTTAGTAAGGTGGTGGAGTGGCCTCTGGTTTTTGGACTCCGAAATAAGGAAGATAAGGGTAAAATAAAAAATGGTTAGCCATTCCTGTTACTTAATACTTCATATTGACCTTTTCGGGAGTTCAGAAGTAGAAGAAGAAGAAGAAAAAGCGATAACTGGAAGAAGAGGTTTATTGTCCCAAAGTTTCATATTCTATCGGGAATCCTTAATTGTAGGTAATGGCATCATAGTCATAGTCTTTACCGGATCTGGTGAATTGTGGACAAAGCATCTACGTCGGAGAAATCGGAAGATTACTCCGGACGCGAACGGCCGAGCATGCAGCGGCGGTGAGGAAGGAAGATGCCATCTCCCAGCTTGGAGCTCGCTCGACAGGACTCAGCCATATTTTCAAGTTTGACGAGGCCGAAACCCTCGCAAGAGGTGACAACCATGTGAGCCGTGAGCTCCTCAAGTCATGGTCTTCAGCCTCCTAGTCCATCAACACGCGCAACGATTTGGCGTTCCCATATTGCGTACTGAACCACTGCCTGAGAAGGAGAATCAGTCACGTAGGAAGGACCGGGCGCAGCAAAAACCCTGACGAGAGTGGACATGATTGTCTTGAAATTACCAAGCCCGCATGCGACGTGGACAAGAAAATCGCGGCCATTAATGAGCGATTACCGCACCAATTAAGACTTCAAGCGGTGGCTACAGGAACTTACAATTATAGTACGCATGCGAATGACCGTTAAGAACTATAAATACCATGCAATCTGTGCATGTACCAACCTTATCTGCGTATGTCTCAGACTTTACTACGATTACCTATGATTAAGGATTCGCGACGGAATCCAAAACGTCAGGATAATAAAACTCTTGTTCCAGTGGTCGCTTCTTCTCCTTCTGAACTGCTTCCTGGAACTCGCATATTCAACTCTATTGGTAAAATTCCAAAGTTGTTTGGGGCACAAACGTGGGATATGGCTAGCTTATCATTACACAGCTGAAAAACGAAATTTCTAACAAACCTCTTAAATCACAATTCTAACCTTGCATTTTGAACGCAGCAGAGAATTCCTGGGCGCATCTGAGTCGGGCTTAAATAGGATTGGCCAGGTTGGACAGCCATGATTGGTCAAAAATCAGGCTGGCATTGATAGGCACCTGCAAGTTCTCGCGCGAAGCGCAGCGTTGCAACATGCGTCCGGATTAGTGTCATCACATGCTTGTACTTTTAATGCACACATGACGTCAGTGATTTGCGAGAAAAATTTAGGCCTTAAGCAACAGCTCTTGGTCACTGTCCTCCTGAGCTTTACTTGTCGCCTTACTGGCCCTGGCAATACTCTACCTTGTGAACCATTGGTTTCAGTGTGCGTGAAAGACACGCATGCCTTTACCACCTTAAAAGGCGTCCATGGCACTCGGCGACGCCATTAAATCCTGTTTCTTTCATCGTCTTGTTCAGATGTATTGCGGTCAATGAATGGTTCAAGTAAACGCCAAAAACCAACTTATAATTAATTGTGCCTGGTAATCATCTGGCGGATTCAAGATTGACTGCTGAGGAAATCCCGCTTGGACAGTCAGCTTGCTATATCAGCATTGGCAGATTCCAGACGTTGGAGTAGGCTGGGCCGGTAACTTGACCCACGTGTGATTAAGCCCACGGTTCCCGGTGAAGGCCTAACAGTTCAGTTGGTTAGTGTTTTCTGTACTGAAATGTTTAATTGCCGTTTCCGATATTTGGGTCCAATCAGGAACACACTCATGGTAAACCGCGAAATTTTACGACGAGACCTATGATAACAATTTTTTTTTCAGAAGTTAAGCCTATCTGTTGCTTTAGCTTGTTTGCTTCCTTCACAAGTAAATACACTAGAGAACAGCAGTAACAACAGGTTCCACTGGACAGAGGAACCCAAGAGGCTCAGCATCTCCAAATAACCAGCTTGCAACGGCTGAAATCACGAGCAAGCACTAATCATGGAAACATTCGGTAGAATCCTAGTTTAGGTCCCAGATCAGCACGCGAAAGCACCATCCTCCTGTAATACAGAACCGGGTTAAGTTAAGAGTATATAATCTTGGCAAAAAAGGAATATGATTAAAAAACCAAGTTCATGAAAGTAGAAAAAACAGGAACAATTATGTAGATGCCCTAATATTTTTCAAAAAAAACCGCGCGATAATTAGAATTTACAATTATGCAAATATTGGGAAATGACTAAATTAAAAAGTAACTAACTAAGACCAAATAACTAAAAACGTAAACTAAAGTAGGCTAACTACTCCTTACTCCAGAACGGTAAGTTGTAGCTCAGGTAATTTAAAGTAGATGACCTCCTTATCACTAAATATTTCTTTAGGGATATCAATAAACCCAATAAACTATTGAGAAAAAGTAAGTAAAAAATGTCCAAATCTGTCAAACCCAATAACTTATAAGTAAGCAATCTAAGCACATTTCTGTGTTTATTTATGGCGCGCAATTTTTTTGCGATAACATTAGGTTATTTGAACAGTTTCTGGGACCTAAATTAGGATTCCATCAAATCTTCAAAATTCTGTCTCAGTAGGAAAGGGGTAAGTGAGACGCCAGCAGAGAGTACTGAAAAAATGAAATAACGCAAAAGTTAGCACGACTGGTCATCAGCTGCAATTTATCGCTGCATAATATCAACAATGAATGAGAGAATCAAACACTTTGAGTTCGTACAGAAAAAAAATCAATACAAAACAGCAAGGCTATGACATATCTTCGTGTGGGCTAATCAAGAGAGTTAGCCACCTAAAACGCCATATGGGAAGCAAAAGCGGAGAAAAAGTCTTTTAATGCAAAAATGGTGAGGAGGAAGAGAAAATATGTAAATCTGGGAGCTGGAGGTAACCAAGGCAAATTTCGGTAAAACACGTGCTCCAACGTTTTGCATAGGTCGGGCTTCACCCGCCGTATAAAGGTTGCCTCTAGGTAGCACAATTTAGGAGTTGTTAGTGCTTATTCCAAATCCTTACCGGAAAAAATGCTTCTAAGTGGGAGTATTGCATTTTACCCAGAAAAGCGGAAGAATACGTTGGAGCAAACTGGGCGAGAGACGCGCACGCTCGGTGTCAGCGGAGCAAGCGTCAAATTGTTCTGAATGAGGATGTGTCCCTATCAAGCCTGAAATTGATTGTCTGGTTTTCAGGGTTGTGAATGGCTGAATATCGGGGATTGACTAGACGCAACGAGTGCATCACACAGGGTCGCCGATGGTCAGACGGGTGACAGGCGCTAGGGGCGTAAGTGCAAGCATGCGCCAGGCAGAGGCACAGTGTTGTAGCAGACGCCTAGAGTAGAGATGCCGCGACCGCTTTAACCGTAGGCAGACACCAGACGCAATGACTTTCAGACCCGGTATCGAATATGAGCTGGAGACGTTGGAAGCCAGTTGAGAATTCTCTACAGAATGGTCGGAAAACAGTTTGGAACCTGTTGGCAGCCGGAGGTGGGGCAAACGTCCCGGGCTACATCCCAAGTTGGAGTTTGGGAGTCGCCACAGCGGATTGAGCGAGAGCACCTCTGAATCGAGTCAAAAGGTGCCCAGCCGAGAATCAGACTGCCACAGATACGCACGTTCAAGTATGCACAAGAAGGCACAGGGCTGCACCGGACACCTGGGTACCCCCACTCTTGTTCACGTGATGGTAAACGTTATACCACGGTCGTCGCATTTTTCAGCCCCAATGCAACTCTCCAACTTGCGTCAGATCACCTCCCGGGAAGGAGCGATCATTTCAAACATTTGGCAGATAAACGTGCAGCCCATAAAAATGCCGGATGAAAGACAAATGGAGTTGCAGGTGTTCCAATGTCTTTATCTATTGTATTCAGTATAACATTGTTTCAAAATTATTTAAAAAAAGAAATGGTGGTTAGCAGGCAGACAAATCGGATCAAAATGTCGCATGCATACTACGAGAAGAGGGGACAGAGGCTAGTTCAAGGCAAAGATATTTACTTTCCGAATTTATATGCATCCGAGATGATCCTGGAAATGTGGCGACGAATATATGAAGTGTATAAATTGCATTTACGGCTAGGTAAGAAGAGTTCGGTACAGTAAAGGTTTTCAGATTGTCTGATGCTAAGTCGGCGAAAATATAACCAGGCCTGTGTACCATATCAATATATGAGCTTTCTATGTCCGACGCCAACCCACGAAATCAAGCAGCTGTCGATCGTACCATTGAATCAACTGCTTCGATTCGATTAAAAAAGAACGTATTTTAATGTATTTTCCGGCTTATGCGAAAAGGGCACATTCTTGTATGAACTCACTTGAATGTTAAGATGTCTGGCGCAGACATTTACTTCACTGTGGTTGAACACCAATAGCGCTTGTTATTTTTTACCATGATACAGCCGATTCCATGTCTCTACACTTCTACCAGACGTTAGAGACATTGATTGCGATGCAAAATGAAGGAAATCAGCACCGGGATAATGTAAGGGAAACAAATTGTCCATAGCATGAAAGTGGATAGGATAGGTGTGTGTACACGGGACGCAAAACCTTGTAACGAATCTAATCCTCGGCCTTGGTATAGAGCACGCCTATTTTAACCGCCCACCTAGAATGTACTAGTTCGGACGAGCACATATGTGAATACCGTACCCGCCATCGAGGCCACATCAGCCGTCCGTGCGACTAAAAGTCTGGCCGTAGTAGGATTTTCGGCAACCCGAAAGCTCTCAAATCAAAAGACTGAGAAGGATTATATGGACGAGTGCACAGGAAGTACCGCCGGCGTCCGCACTTGACAAATAACGTTGCCAGGTCTTTACGTTAGACACCCAGGCGTAAAGTGTGTGCATCTGGGATCAGTTGATAAAGACAAATATTCCTATGAATTGGAAGACAGACATCTGTAACCGCCGCCCAAAAATGCTGTCTGACTCCCTTGTCCAAGACCAACTGCTTGAAGGTCATCCACTACCTCAGTCAGCGCTTTTAGACGCGCTGACCTGCAAAAACTTGACCAACTTCAACTCAGACGCACGCACATGCGTCCAGGTGGTCGTGACTGCCCAAGCCCCACTTGGACACCTCTCTTTCCTTGTCACCACTATCTCATTCTCTCACAGGCTTGACTGGACGCAGTCAACACTAGCCCTGGCTTCGCCAGTGGCCACTGCCATCTAAGACGGGAACCACAGCAGACGCGTCTACGTCGCGTTCCCACCCGCCCTCACGGCGGCCAAGGTCTGCTACACCAATTTCCCTACGGTGGATCTATCTCCTCTCCTCTCCATCTGCGTTTTTGATGACGGAGCAGCCCCTCCCGACCATGCTGCTCCAACTCCTCCTCATCACCACCGGGATTGAGGCCCACCAGGCGGGCTCCGGATCCAAGAAGGGCTACTAGCCAGCCAGCCATCTAAGACAGCAACAGGAAGTTCTGTACACATTAACTTCTTTCACGGGTGCCTTTCGCCTTTTATCTGCTACCTGGGATTCGATCTGATGAGTGTAGTGCTCTAAGCACAACCACTGCTTAGACGCTACACTTCCCAAGATATGCAATTTGAAGGCAGACACGTCTTTGGAAAAAAAAAACTTTTTTGAGTCGCCGTCAGACGCGATGAATGTGCAGAAAGAAATGAAGACTTAAAAACTGCTGCAAAAATCAGTAGTCATCTGTTCTGAGCGCTAATTCGCAGCTGCAGTTTGCGCCATGCCCTATCGAGCACCCCTCGTTTCGACAGCAATATCGATCGGCATCACGACGTCACGACGCGCGTACACGTCATTTGTCACGTGTGTTAGGCGTGGGAGATACCCACGAAAGTACGTACGGCAGGTGACGCACCTAATAAAATGCCCCAACCGAAACCCGTGTGGGTAATAAAACGCACATTAGTGTTGTAATTTTCGCGCATTAGATTCCATTGTAGCGCAGAAGGCCTTTTTGAGGAAGAATTTGTTGCAAAATTGTTGCACGAAAGGAAGACTGGATACTTTTGGTTAAAAGCGGACTTGCCATGATATACAGGTAATTTCTTATGCCACTGAGTGTCATAGATGAAGGCTGTTTACATGTGTGTTGTGATGTGAAAGAGCACTGAAGTAACTTGCTGTAAAGCATCCTTTACAGAAAGTTCTTTATAAAACAGAGAATCGGATTTTGAATTTAACAAAATAAAAAAAAGGCCAGGCATGAGAAATAACATAGTTTTCGGAAAACCAGGGGTGGACTTGGCTTGCTGAATGTTGAGTTCCGCTTTGCTGTCATTTTTGTTGAAGAACGCAGTAAGAAGCTTGTTTTACAGGAGGCTAGTTTGCAACTATAAATAACTACAAAATATACAAATATACTGAACTATAATGAACTTACTCTGAGAGTTGCAAGACGTAAAAACCAGCGACATACTGCCACTTTTTTTCTCTATAAAGACCCAAAAACAATTGCTGAAGCAAACTATGCCCTATTCTGAAGAACTCTCGGCAACCGTAGGTTATTTATGATTCCCTTAGCCCCACGAACACCAGAATGGTGATACACGGGAAAAGTGGAAAGGAGGAGTTTGGAGGTTAGAACCTCACCGCGACCAAGCAACGAAATGTGTGCAAGGAAACATAAGGACTAATTAAATTTCCGTCAAGTATATTATTCTTGGCCTATATATAGCAACAAAATTGAGCGCGATATGAAACAAATAAGCAAAAAACCTCCCAAACTGTCTTTTTAAACGCAGTACAAAGGTTGGGGATACAAGGTATTTAGTATGTACATCAGACGCATTTTGTGCGAACATAAGAAAATTGTCCGAGTTATGGTACATGCTGTAAATAGCCACGTCCGAAAAATTCGGCTGATCTTGCCGGCAAAACAACTGGCGGTTTAGCCGTGCATCAAGGAGAAGGGTAAAAGGTTCATAGTTTCAAGCGAAAATCACACATTTTATTTAGGAAATTCCTCATTGGGCAGCAGAAGCCGGACCTTGCGATTTTCCCTGAAGACCAGAAACTTCGATATTAACGAAAGGAGTTAAGTTCCCGAAACACTTCTTCAGCCTGGGACAAATTGTACCGTTAGTTTCGAAAACCGATATATTGATCTGCCTCCCTCCCCCTACTGTTGCGCGTTTTAATCTCAGTGCCATCAAACGTGATTTTGTCTGCCGTCAGAGGCACATGCGCGCTGAGAAACTACAAAATTTACTTGATTGGTAGGGATTTTGAAAGTGGCTAATGAATTACGAAAACATACGGCCGACAGTTTAGGGCAAAATGCGTACACTAACAGTGCTTGGTCTATCTCTTCTACATTTCAACGGCAAGCTATACTTCACATCCGTGAAAAATGATCGATCATGAGAAGGCGTAGGTTGCAGCTTGTTACAGTTGATACCCCCAAAACGGGTTTCGAGATCACTGAGGCCATGTTGCAAGGATGACATGCATAGAGCATAGTCGAGCAGTGATCTACACACAGTAGCGAACCAACGTGCAGTGACATAAAAACCTTTTGTTTTACTGAGTTAAAATACGTACAAACTTTGAATAACAGACAAAAATATCACGCCATTTCTCTGCTACCAGTTACATCCTTCTCACGTTATTGGCGCATAGTTTGTGGATGCTTACATCATACATACGAAGATAGACAGATTAGTGTCTGGCATTATCTCACCGGGACAACAAACGTAAGACACGAACCTGTCTGTCCAGGCTATACGTCAGTAAAGTGAGAAGAATATAATTGGCGACAGAGAAACGACGTTGCATATTTGTTTCTCATGCAATGTTTTGTCAAATTAATTAATGTGCATATTTTTTTCAGTGGAGCAAGAAGCTTTTTATGTCACCATAGTCGCTTTACTAATGATTATTTCTCTTACTAATACCATTTTACTCAACGCCAACTATTTGACCAAAAGGTTTTCGCAGAAACTTGTGGAACGTTTCCGACTGTTTATGAGGGGTTGCTAAACTAATCGGTGGATAATAAAAGCTTAAGTAAATTCCTGCACACTGACATGGTGGCTTTTGAATAGCCATACTGAGTGACTTACATTTGAGAAAAATGCTAGTTAGATAATACCCGTTTTTTTCGCTGGGAAGAGACCAAATAATATTTTGCTGAAAGAGTAAGCAAATCATTACCTATGCCCATGGTAAGGACAGTCATATTCTTTCAAACTTCGAACTTACAGTACTCCCAGAATTCAGGTAACATGCCGACATATGCGAAAGATTGATATTATCTCGCTAATCGCCCTTGAAGAAGGTTGTAATACTGATTATCGTGTAGCCTATTCTGAACTCATTTCAGGCACGATAGGATGCCGGCTTTTCAACGAGCTTCGTTCTGACCGCTAACAATACGTGTGTACTGTAAAAAAAATGGCTACTTAAGTAGCATGCATTTTAGCATTGATTTTGACTGCCTTTAGAGATTCAAATATATTTTATGGTAAATATATGAAAAAATTACTTCTTGTGCTCGTATGGTCGGAAATTACGTCTACATTAAATTTCCCACTCAAAGATAGGGCGTCCTTTCGTTCTAAAAATTTCTTGGTTGGCGAATAATTTTGAATTCAAGGTCTACAAACTACGCGCTGTGTACACCCAGTTTAAGGAAAAGTACGTTTTCTCCTACGGTTTGAGGAAGAAGTCACACAGGTCACATAAAAATGTTGCAATTGATATGGATCATGCTGTATACATTATAAGACAGCAGTAATAAATTGACGGATACGATGTATTATGAATGAGCGACTCACAATAGTAAAAAGCTCATCATTAGAAATCTTTTTAAAACCGAAATATACCCTTTCTTTAAGTATAAAAGTTAATGTAGACGTAATTTCCTACCAAACGAGTACAAAAAGCATTTTTTAAATATATTTTCCATAAAATATATTTGAATCTCTAAAGGCAGTCAAAATAATTACTAAAATGCATGCTACTTAAGTAGCCACTTTTTTACAGTACACACGTTTTGTTAGCGGTCAGAACGAAGCTCGTTGAAAAGCCGGCATCCTATCGTGCCTGAAATGAGTTCAGAATTGACTACACGATAATCAGTATTACAACCTTACTCAATGCTGATTAACGAGAGAGTATCAATCTTCGCAGGTGTTGGCATGTTACACGAATTCTGGGAGTACTGTAGTAGGAGTAAAAGTCAAGATTAATATGAAAACATGGTCTGTGCGTTTACACGTTTCAGAATCTTTCATTGTGTATGCTGTACAACAGGAGTCAGCGACCTCTGCATACCCCGGGGCTATCCCAAGGTACGACAATTCGCCAGACCTTGCCTAAACTACCTATATGACCTTAGCTAAACGATCTTGCATCTTACAGGAGTCCCTCTTAGGGTCGTGGGTAAATGACGACCTTTATCAAACTACATCAAAGTAGATTACACGTTTTTTGCTTTCGCAAAACGTTAACATTCAAAACAAAACAAACCATCTAGGAAATCCTCAATGAAATATCCACTCGTTGGTGAGTTTGCGCTCCAGTCACTGCAATAAGTATTTTTTCGAATGTTCTCGCGGTCTTAGTTGGTTCAACTATGGAAAAGGTTGTTCAAGGCTTAAGTATATCAGCCGACGACTGATAAAGGTACTCCGTTTAGAGGCTGCTAACCGTACAGAATTGAAGGCCAAACCAAAGGATAAACCTATTGAAAGGATATAAAAGACGATTTCTATTAAGACCTTGCAAAGGCAAGTCGTGACGGTCAACATCAGAAAGCTGCACGTAGGGGGGGGGGGGAAGTGGACATTATCTTTTAACTGTAAAGACTCCTACCTGACAACCTGAGCGCAAGAACCAGCGATCATTAAAAAGATACCACTCATATAACTGGCTAAACTATCTTTTACAATATCCTCAGAGAAAGAATTAAATAGCAGGTACAGGCAGAAGAGGCGGATGCTACAAAATAGCAGAGGTTAAAAGGTACAATCAAAAGCATCCAAGTCGGCGGGGAGGAAGAAAAAAACAGCTTTAAAACACAAAAAAGTACACAGAAGACTCGAATGAAACATAAAGTACACAAATACACTGGTCAGTTTGAAAGCCCAGAAGCAAACGAACAGGACGTCAAACCTGAAAATAGTCCAGAATCATAAACGTAGCGCTAACTGTCTACAGTATAAGGTAGTGCATGGCGTTAACCGTTGTTTGTCCGGATGGCGAGAGTAGATGGGGGACGCAGGAGGCTAGGAGACTGAAAAGTCATTTGCCGGAGAGAATAACTTTCCGGCTAAACGACGTCTTTCCTCCTCCTTGCATGCTTTCCTCTTAGCGGCTAGGTTGGCCAACTCCCGATCGATAGTACCCTTCATCTCCGGAGCCAGTGTGACCAATTTTCGAAAGTCACTTTCTGAGAGGTCTAAGTCGCCTACCGCTGAATAGGACATTGCACGTCGATACAGGGCCTTTGTATTGGAAGGCTCAACAGCAAGAGCCTCAGTCGTGCTTTTTATGGCGCCGTAGTAGTCCTGAAATGAACGAATGAATTCCAGATAACATCTACTTTCAAAATCATAAGTACACATTTAATGAAAAGTTAAGAAAGTTACGGTTTGATATGCCTCGGGAGCGCTCTGACAGGTCTCGTGAAGAGAAAGCTTATCTGGTTCCTACTTCTCTATCCACAAACGGATGCTCCAGTGTCAGCTGCGGCTCCAAGCACCTACTGAGTCAACGTAATGTCCCCGCTCGAAAACTGCTTCAACAGACGGGCGAAACCAGGTAACAGCATTCAACAAAATGCAAACGCGACGGCTTCATAAATTCCAGAGGGTTATCTTCGTAGGAACTGAGCTCCCAGGTCTTCGTAACAGGTCTGACCGGAGATAATGCCAGAGTAAGAATGCCACTATAATGGAAGTCATGCCGGCTGCGACTGGACTTTCTGTTTTCAATGGCGAGAATTCCAAGCTACAGGGTGTACACTCTCCCTACATTCTTTCGTATTTTTAACACAAACACATAGTAAGCCACGCATGCACGGATATATAATTTTGTAGATTAGCTGAAGTTCAGAGGAGGTGGCTAAGGTAACAGCTGCAACTTCAAACAACCACCGACACCAGTAATTTTTCATCGTTGTGCAACCATCTGTGAGGGCACTAGGCTAAAGCTATGGAATGTCCCAAAATCCTTCGCCCCCTGATAACACACTCCCCAGTGAATGAGAACGTTCGATTCTTCGAAGAAGACGAATTTTTTCCAGTCGTTTAAAGTTCACCTCCAGATCACCTTACAGAAGGTCATCCTATCTTTGATCTGCTTTTCTGTAAGTGTATGTATTTTCCTTCCGTGACGGGCAGTAACACCCCCAACCTTCATGCAACTAGCGGTGCATACTAGATGTAGAAGCCGTCAGAGCTTTAGCATTCAGTTTTTTTGCGAGTTTTCTAGTGTTTTGCCTTGGTTTACGAGTAAAATTTTCAATAAAGATCTTTTCAAAACGCCCCAAAATGTTTTATCTTTCAGAGTTTTTCTGCTTTGTGAGGGTACCTGTCCGCTTGTACTGTGACCACGATAGATAAAACCTACAACTTTAGCAACCTGCAGTCGCTCCACCCCGGCCTTCATCATACCCATAGCTCGAGCTCTGTCCTCTGAGCCTCGTGTCATCAAAATCTCAGACACTATTTATTTTTACTGGTTAACGGTTTTCTATAATATCTGTATTGCTTAACTGTACAGATCTAATACCGACGATACTGCGCGCTCGATAGCTCAATGGTTAAGGCGTTCGCCTCTGACCGAAGAGACGCGAGTTCGAAACTCGAGTGTGGCAGCAATTTCAGCAACAACACTGAAGTTGGGTATCACTACCTGATGACGGCAAATAAGCCAGAAATGGCCATTGTAGTGTCCCATTTCTTTGTCGGTTATGTCCTGCTGTCCATATCCTAGCCGCCCCTCGGTGGAGGCTCGAGTGGGAGTTCTAATGGCAACATGGATGGACGAATGGGTCCTCTACCAGATCAGTGAACGCGTATCTGCTATAGTACCCACTGTGTAAAAACAAATCTGCAAACAACGAGGTTGAGGAATACTGCTAAATATGCAATCATAAAGAAATTATCGAACTTTTAGAAGGCGCAAATAATTTTTGGGAACCCTATATACCACCAGACGGGAAACTCGCATGATATATTGCAACCAGGCCAGTTTTATGGTCTTCGACCCCATTCACAGCCAATGAGGAAAGACAACAATGAAGGGATTCTCTCTCTCGCTCAAGTAAAACGAGACAATATGCGAAAGGCATGAGGGGGCCAACGGTGACCAAAAGACCAGAAGGGAAAAAGAGAAAGAAGAACAGGCTAGAAATCAGAGCCAGGGAGTGCAGGCGACCAACCTTAAGCTTGAATTGGCACTGAGCCAGATTAACGCGGAAGGGTACGCGTTGAAGATCGATACTGGTGTGTTCCGGTTCACCGGGTTTCTCCCGGAGAAGCAGCTGTTCGAGCAGGCCCAACGCCTCCTCATATTTGGCGGCAGCCTCGAACCACTTTCCCGCAGCATAGAGGTCGTTGCCCTCTTTACGCAGACTGGGCACCGTCTTGGCTTTCTCCTCCGGAGTCATAATCCAGGTCTCTTTGCGCGCCTGACTCGGCAGTATGACCCTTTAGGATAAAATAATGAAACAAAATCCGGTTACTCAGGCGTCCGCTGACAAGTCAGTTTTACGGTCTCGAAAACACATTCATGTACTCTTGTAGGTGGAAGTAGATCACACACGTTGCCCCACTTGCAAGTACACCAATCAGGATACCAGTTGTCTAATCTACATGGAAAACGCATAGCATTGCGGGCAAAACGCCTAATTTGCATGGGACAGTGGAAGAGGAACTCTGACAACCAGCCTATACGTACTGGTAGAAGCCCAAAAGGAGACAGTAAAGCACACAAGTTGTACTTTAAGGAGCAAAGCAGGCCGTTCGAACATTAGGAAATTCGTTACCTATTCTGAGCTTTCGAAGTCAGGTAATTTTGGGTGCATGCAGCAAGCGGCCGTCCTCAAAGCAGGCTATCGATCGGCTTACACGAGGTGAACGCATACAGGCAATCAAGCAATCAATAATTCAAAATTTAAACTGCATTCAGCCGCTGAGTCACAGCCAGTCGTTCTGGTAGCTAAGCCAGAACTGAAGCTGATTGGCTCGATGGGCCTAGCTTACATACATGAACACAAGTTGGCCGTGCGATGAGGCTACGAATTATCAAAAGTTGCAGCTTACACCTAAGAAACAGGCCATGAGTTCAACTTCGAGGCCGTCAAGGTACTCGTCCACGCGAGAAACAATACGAGCAGAGAATTGATCGAAGCCTGGTCCACGGACAGGAATTTAGTCAACAGATGTGTCGAATTGGCGCCGGCGTACAGAACCTTGCGAAATTGCATACAATCACAGCCAGACGTCCGTCATAATTAATTGGGCCCACATCCTCTATAATCGCCCCATGTTCATTGCTGACGTGGCCAATCGGCGCCCAAGCCAGACCGTTATCGATTTGTACACGTTCAAATTTTAACTGTTTTGTACACACGTTATAACCAGCCACTCTTTTGTTGCTGTCTCCTTTTCTCCGACGATGGAATTCTGCACGAGTTCGAAAGCTCAGAAAAATAAACAAATCAATCCGGTGTTTGACTATTCTTCTTCTTTACCGACGCAAATACCCCGGAAAACGAATGCCTCCTTTATTCGTATTCCCTAAGAAGTTAATTCTTTTTTGTTGCCAGCAAGCAGCTATGCTGCAGTGGTAAAACATCGGCAGTCCTCAGCGTTGAAAACCAAAGTCCCTTTCACGGGTCCGGTATAATATAGCGGACACCCAACTCCACCTCAGCCGCCTGCTTCCTCAGCGTAATCCAGCGCCGAAAGCTGTACAGCCTAAATCCTCCTGGTGTCAGCTTTCGAATCTTACCTCACCTCAACCTAGATTTAATGACTTCTTATAGACAGGATGAGAAGCAGTCGTAAAAGTACGTTGGTCTACAACGACAGCATGGCAGCTAAAGTAAGCTTACCTCAAAATACTAATTTGAGTAGAAGAGTGTAATGGGGAAAAGGCTGAATCTAAAATTTCCGCATAGTAAGAGCCCCCACGGAACGATGCTCCTCTGCCAAAGGATAGACGCCTTAAGTGCACCGGGTCGGCCAAAATTAGCAAGCGGTGGCACACACGTGTTCGAGGACTGATCATGGTTACCTCGTTGGTTTCAAAACGCGCCCACCCGATCGATTTTACTGTTTTTTTCTTCGCAGTACAATTCCAGAAAAAAGAATGAATGTGCACTGTGTGTTAATGCACCAGAAAGCTCTGTCATATGGCGTCCTGTAGATAGATCAACCGATTAAGCACAGGGAGGTACACGCTTCGTCGGAAGACACCCCTCATAGTTTACAAAAAGGTTATGAGAATCGCAAGAAACAAAGACCAGTACGAAAGACGTCAACCAGCAGCCCCTTTCTTTGATCGTTCGAGCAACGCAAAACAGTACACATAGGCGGCTCCAGGCATACTCTCAGTCAAAGGAGAAAGGGATAGAAATAAAGAGGTTGGCCAATTAAACAAGGGCGGCAAAAATAGCTCGCAAACTGAAGTTTTTTGTGAACAATCGCACTACTGTTGGTGGTGATGTGAAGTTAAGAGAAAGATGCTGGGGTACTAAAAACAGTCCCACTGTTCCTCTAGTGCTAAGAATGTAGGCAGGCGAATTGAAGAACGGCAAGAAACTGCCAACTGTACCAGGCGGTTTGTCAGCAGTTTGCTACCTTTGAACCGAAAACCGCACACTATTTTCATAGGACATTTCCAAACTTATGAGCTCTCATGAATTTTATGGAAAAAATTCTTGTTACGTAAAGTCAGTCCATGTTCATAAAATCCCCATAGACTCACAGCAATAATGGAACGATAGTTCTTATAAAGAAGGCAAATGACGACTTATGAATTAAGCTTACGTTGTTTAAAAATACCAGACTTATTTTAAAAGGGCCAAAATTCACAAAACGTGAAAAATCGCTGTAATTGAATAAAAGGTAAGGATAGGCTGTAGGAATCACGGAATCAACCCTAAACCTCAAAGTTAGCAGGATTTAACAGGACCGGCATTCAAACGAAAACTTTCCATTACGTACATAGAGACAGTATACCCATTGAGAAACATATTTCGACAAGAACCAAGCGTTATAACTACCAAAAAGCCAATGTATTAACACTATATTTCCGTTGTATCTTCGCATCTACATGTGCACCATGTAAATATTTTCATTGAACTTGCTTTTCAATAGTTGTAAAGAATCATTCACAGTAGACCAAATAGTAACTTTTATTTGCTATATCTACATGCGAAACGAAGATTTTGTGCATTACTCTCGCTTGCTTATTGCAGGTAGTTGGGGTTATGTGTTCCTATTGTGCTTATTATAAGCCATCGTTACCCAATAAAACTTGAATGTTAAATATCCTGAAAGCCAGCTAATGCAAAAAACGGAGTAAATAAACCAACTCAAGTATTGCCGAAAAAAGGCACTTTTCAAGTGCGCGAAGTTACGAAGGCTAAGACTCAGGTGTTTAAACTAGTCTCATCTCAAAGGCAAAAACCTGTTCCGATGCGTAAACCTAGTCCGGTAAATTAGCTACAAGGATACAAAAAAACCCCGGAATAAACGGTAACCTAGATTTTCCCTCAAATGTTCAAATATACTGAAAGATAGAATCATTTATAAGCATGATCTGCTACATGCAAATAAGAGCTAGACGAATAGACAAAATATGAAACGTTTTAGTTGCCGACAGATGATAATTATCTCAGTTTTGCGTCTGATCCTAGGTTTCTGAGACAGGTCACACATATTCCAAGTCTTAATAAACGTTCAACCCTCTCCCTTCTTGAAGGCAACTCCTACGCTGAAAAACACCGCCTTACCACGGAATAGGAAAAAAACGTCGAACAACCCCTTAGAGATGCGCTCCAAGATAACAACCGGTCAAAGTACTACTCCACCTGCGTAAGTGACACTCGAGAGGGAAAAAGCCCAAGTGCTGCTGAAACATGTAAACTACAGGGAAAGATGGTAGGATCTCTCTCTCTCCTTCTCTCTCGCACGCAGCACAGACAATACGAGACTTTCAAGTGAATCTTGCGCTGCAGTTGCAGGGAGGAAAGAAAATAGAAATAGTTATTCCCATGCTTAACTTGGAACGTCTATTCGGCAAACATATGTTTTCAGTAATTCGTCATAAGGCCAGTAAAATTGCAGCGATAATAAAAGTCGTACAGTTGCAGGGGGCTAATAAAGGTCCCCCGCTTACAACTAATTGTCTTCGCGCCACCCGCTTGCCAACGTGACGGGTGACCGGGGTGAACATGCGAAACATTACTGGAAAACCTTACGAAGAGACACCTATGAACCCTGTCCAACTGTACGCCTTTCAGTATCCCTGCAATTGCACTGGCCTGATGATCAAAAAGTATGTTTGCCGAATATACTTTCCAAGTTAAACATGGAAATATTCGCAGAAGGCAGACAGTGCAAAAATAGTTATCTAGACAGCAAACAGATTAGGTAATTGACACTAAGGGAGCGAAAAGTTAGGCATATTACGTGGGGGGGGGGGGCGTTGTGTGACAGACGCGTTCAGGGCAGGGCAGGGCAGTAACACAGATAAAACCTCCCAAAACCATTCAAGCCCGCGGCATATGGCCACACAAAAGGCACACTCATGCACACAAAAAACGGGTCAAAATACCCCAAACATTGAACTTAGGGTAGCCAAATTACCTCAGCTAATTAGGTGGTCACGGTAAACAAACCTTTTCCCCCACTGAATTAGTTGGTAAAATTCACCCCGAGGGCAATGCTGTAGCTGCGAAAAAATCTGCTGTATCATTTTCTACGCACTTGCGAGGGTGAGTTCAATCAAAAAAGCATGCGCCTCCTACATGTATGTGCCTTAGCCTGCAACAAGTAAGCACGGCCTTTCAAATTTTATACTAGTGACAGTTGGAGGAGGAGGAGGAGGGGGGGGGAGAGGAAGACGACACAGACGTTCAAGACGTCTCTGCTAGAACTGAGGACACTGTAGCAAGTGTTGGCAAAAGTCCAAATTGCATCCTGGAAGCAGGCCAGATTATCTGACATTATCGGCTCTAATGAGGCATGCCAGTTAAGAGCAGCTAACTCCTCGTTAAGACTGTATAACTTAATCGGGGCGAGGTAGACAAGATTTTCGGTTTCAGAGATTCAACAACGCACTGAACCGTGTGACCTGGGCTCTTGGTTTTGAAACACAAAACTTGCATAGGTTATGCAGAGTACATTTTAACACCCCTTGGGTACTGTCGGTCGGCTTATATCACATAAGCAAAGATTAAATCGACAGGGGTTTCCTTGGCAGCCCACGAATTTTCGTATTTATATTTAGATGTCTACTCAATGAATTTCTGTTAGGGTTAAGGTTAGTGTTAGGGTAAGGGTGGGATAGTGATATCGTACGTAAAAAGCCCCAAGGTTCTGTCTTACGGGAAGCGTGGGAGTAGGCATGTAAATATAAATAAGAACATTCGTGCGCTACCAAGGAATCCCCTGCCATTAATGCAAAATAATATTTCCTTAGCAGTAATAAGTTTCTACCAATTCCTTCAAAGGCAATAAAAAAGCGAAAAAAAATGTAAAAAATACTGGTGTCACTGGGGTTTGAGGTCATAGCCCTCGAGGCATGTGTTTATAGGACTGAATATTTGGCGAAGTACTTGGACTCTACAATATGCTCCATTTGATCATAGCCTGGGCAGAAGGAGGAAACTGATCTGATCTCTCGATCGAGCGTTGGAGTTCATCGAGATGAGCCACATTAGGCCTTGTGGCTGTCTGCCACGGCACCACCAGTTGCCTGCTTCCAACCGCATCCCTTAATTCATGCAACTTGTACAAACCCAGTCCCCTTACCACCCAATTAATCCGAGGTACAAAACGCGCAGCTTTTTCCACCTGGATTGTCAAATGTAGCTCTTTCCCCAAAAAACTTTCCTCAAAAAGATCCCACAAAAGATTGACTCCCGTAAAGGGGAACAGCGCGAAGCTTAACGGTGAGAACCGGAGGTGGGGACTGTACGGGCTGACGGCGATTACAGAGAAAATAAACCAATGTCGGGAAAAAGGCTCCAGCACTTGCTCCGAGGAGAAAACACGCACAAACACACAACTGACGTGCTTTTTCACATAGTAGCGGCACATTTTGGGATAGCAAAGAGCAGTCTGCGCTGCGCGACACTCAGCTGAAGACTGTTCAGGGGGGGAGGGGAAAGACACGGAAGCCGCGCTAATGACGCTAATCGGTGACATTGACTTCACAGAGCAACCGTGTAGCGGCTCGGAGAGCATTTTAATCTTAACTACGGCAAAAATCACACGAGAAGACGCCGGACACAAAAAACTGTTTCGCAACAGGATGCGAAAATACTACCATCTTTTTTGAAAAGTTGTCCGTTTGAAGGTGGCAAAAACGGCACAGTTATCGAGCCGATGACGGTAATTTAGAGTTTGAGAATACTGACCAAAGGGAGAGGGCAGGAAGAAAGTGTAGGATTGCTTATACAAAGGCACCGGCAGAACAAGGGAACATGAACGCACAACCCCTCTCCATAATACAGACTGCTTTTCGCAAAATTACAGAAAGGGTATATACATAGTCCCCTGTCCTAACCTTAAGCCATATATTAACCGTAAAGTAACTCATTAATCTACATCCAGCCTTTACTTTTAATCCGAATTTACCCGGAATTTAACGGAAAACTGCTCGAATGATGGGCGGCTACTGGTCCGGTGTCCTGATGAGGAGAGGACCTACGAGCGTCCTCAATGGAAGGAAATACGGTGGGAGTTCCTCGTATTGCCGCCTCTACAGGAGCCTAAATAGGTCAAACCTACTCCCAACTTTTCAGTAGGTTGGATTTCCGCCTACCTAAACACGTCCTTGATTATGTTAACCAATAGGAGTTGTTCTATTGGTTTACTTGGCACATAAGCTTCAGTTTCGGTCTTTTGTGCTATTTCAACAAACTTTCCACCTACATTTTTGTTTTGCTAAAACAAATACAAGCAGCTTTAATTTCTTTCTCAGTGCGCCCTTATCGCGCACCTACACGACCCCCAGTGTGCCCCACCTTGTCATTTCTCCTCAACGAAAAAATCGCCTAAACAGCTCGACGGGGGGGGGGACTCTGGCCATTCGGCGGCCATTCGAAAAACTCTTATTAGACATGCTAACAAAAAAGAGTAACATATCAGATGGCACCAAACTTCAAAGAGGAGCGGATCAGAAACTTTGTGCACATATGCAAACAGCTCAACCACCGATTCCGACGAGGTGAATTGTGTGTCCCGGAGAATAACAGGCGTAGGGATGGTGGTTTGCACGCAGAAATTAGATTGTAGTGATGGAAGACTTGCGCTGCATCCACCGCACTTCCTCCTACCTCAATAACATGGGCCAAGACATAATCGAGAAAACCGGAGGGAGTAGCGGGCTCAGATGGCCCTCTTTTCTTCCCACCCTCTCCCGTGTGAGCCCGGTGCGATGCCTGAGCCTGTGGGAATTTGCCGCACCGACTCTGTTTTCGCCCTGTCAGGGCTTACACCGGTGCTTAGTCAGCGACTCCGCGTGTTATCGACCAGCTCGCCGCTTCATACGCGCATTCACTCATAGTTAATCGATAATTCCGCCTCGTCTGATTGGCGGTAGACGATTGATTACTCTTCTCCGGCCCGGCAGGCAAGACTTGACTGCAGCAAACACACAACGTCGCAGACACAGCATACACGTATTGGCACTTGGCGCAAAACACAGCCTCTGTACTGTCTATTTTCCAGCAGTAAACTTTTGTCCACCAACACCGTCTTCTTTGACTTGTGGTTTGGGGGAACCTTCTGTTTGTCGACACTACCAGCGGCGACAAGTCAACCAGGCCAGAGGTGAGCGCAGTTGGCACGTTGATCAGGCACATCTGCTAAGCGGGTCACTTTAGGGGACAGAACACGTACAAATAATAAGGTAGCAAAGAAGTGAACGAAACTTCACACAACCGACTACAGCACAGCATTGCGAAAGGGAATATAAATGTACAAGCGGAGTGAAACGAATAGAGGAAACAGAAGCACAGAGATTAGACTCCATTCACCGATACGGCAATCATCAAGAGCCTTCGTATTCATGTCTATCTAGGCTTCGGGGATATGCAATAGGTTAAGTTGTGACCAAACAAGTGGTCCAAGTTCAACACACATACCATTTAAGGTACCGAAACAGACCAGAAAAGCTTTTCTCTAAAACGCCACCCAGATCTATGTGCGAACATCTCAGAAATTTAATGTTGTCCCCAGCGCCTGCTAAAATCACCGCCCTAGACAGCATAAACTACCATGATATAAAAAATGCAGACTTACAGGGCACAAGAGATATAGGCATCAGTGGGATTGTTCCAAGAGAATGACGGCTTTAGGAAACCCAGCTGAACATGCCTGTCCAAATGGTGCAGTCAGCCTAGTGCCCTAAGTCAAGAGTACATCCTTTCAAAGACGGGGGAAAAGTTTACCCATGGCTTCATGACGTAGGCGCATGTTCACCTATCTAAAGTCTCGGTGACTGACGTATCACATTTACGGCCACTCTAGTTTACTCTGATTACGAAAGATAAGGCAGCTTTTAAAAAGGAAAAGCAATGACGTCTGATTGCGATAAACGAAGAGTCGACGTGGTTGTTATGAGGACTCCAGGGGGGGGGAAATTGCGGCGCCAACAGAAATTAGAAAAGTCGAACGATAAGGGAACAGTTAAGAGCGATTAATTCTACTACCATGAAAGGATACTGTTAGACTAATCGGTCAGTTTTAGATAGGGCCATTTAACTACCCAACCAATCGTCAAAAGGCCAGCATGAGCACGTGGTTTCCGAAAAGGAGGACATCTGTGGCATTTAACCTTTCCTATTTAGAACAAACTCAGAAGCATTGCAGGTGGCATGGGAATAGACACGTTCCGCCCTCCCGTAATTTGGCACAATGCCGTTTGTAGTACGGGGGGATACTAATAATCGTGTTCGGACTTTCCTCCTTTAATATGTTGTTATTCATATAGCCTTAACGTTTAGGTCACCTTTTAAACAGAAGCGTCCACCTTATGAAATCAAAAAAGGCAAAATGCAAGGAAGACAGTGTCTACAAGCCACCACTGTGGCCAGTACTTAAACTGTTCGACTGTATCCCACCCTCATTTGTAATGGCTCAGTGAGCACTCGTTCTGGGGTCGCATTACAATCAGAGCATTTCTCGATAAAGAGGCTGTTTACAAAGTTTGTATTTGTGTATCCAATTATGCGCCGCGACCTAAACTTTGGCCGTCAAGTTCGACGATATCGACTGTATGCTCCACAACAGGGTGGTGCAGAAGCAGTGGCTTGCGCTGAATTACAGTGAAAGTACACTTGCGCAGCATCTACCTCACTCTATCACCACGCCCACCTGTGCCCGATGTCAAGTCACAGTCAGGAAGACTGGAGGTGGAATCGGGTGCAGGTGGCTGGTGTGGCCTGAGCCTGCACCTACGCGTGCCACCACACCACCCCTGCATTTTTGGCAGTTGTGATTGAAGCGCAATTCCAATAACGTCTGCCATACTCTAAGCTGGCCTGCGTGCTGGTCCAGCGCATCTGTTACGCGGTTCGCCTGGAGGAAGAAAATATGACAGGCCTGTTAAGAGAACCTGTGGCGGACAGCCACAATGCCTATTCCCCCCCCTCTTCGTTGTACAAGGCCCCAAAGTTGTGCGTCGTCACAAACAACTGTCCGAATGCTTTTTTTACGGGCGCCCCCGTCCCCCGAGGTTTGAGCTCGCAGTTGTTTCTGGCTAACTAATAACAGCTGCGCTAGCTCCCCCTGCCCTTCGGCTTCATGGCGGTCCCTACAGTTGACCTCAGCGTACTCAGTCCTGTACACACGTGCGCACACGCCCACGTGTACACGTGCGTCCAAATAAGCACGCCTGCCAGTTGAATACACCACCCCTCGGCCGATGCGGCAAAGACCTGTTGTGGTCGCTGCTGCCCGACGCCCTCCTAACTCCTGACGCCGTAGACGTGGTCTCGTAGTGACAATCGTGGTCGCTTAGTCGCGATAGACCCAGAGCAACGGCCCATGTCCGCATGCGAGGCGCGACCTTTGCCCTGGGGCACACAAACGCACTCCAGCCAGGTCTGGTCTATCAGCGACCTGCAGCTGACAAACACGCGAGGTCCACTCTGTGGCCCTTGTGACAATTTCCGCGCTGACGGACACTCTGGATTCCGCACCCAAGGGTGCGGGCGTAGGCAGCGTCACTGAACACTGTGACGACCCCAAGATTGAACGCCATGCCGGATCGAGTGGCAACTGTCTCCCAACTCCTGTGTACACAATACATTTTTCCTACTAATCTGGTTTCCCACCGACTTCTCTCCCCACCTATTGGAACCACGGGCATGAAAGATCGTAGCAGGTAAGGTTAACCATCTTAACCTTAACACCTGTTCGATAGACCTTTGCAGGTGACATCCGCTCAGGCAATTGCAAAACACCAATGACAGAACACGTGAACTCGCTTCACAGCCGTGTAAAAGCAAGTGTCATCACCCCGCACAAGAAACAGTCGACTCTCTTAGGCCTGGCTGGACGCAGTCAACACTAGCCCTGGCTTCGCCCGAGGCCACTGCCACCTGCGACAGCAATTGAGAGTTCTGTACACAAAAAATAACTCCTTCTGGTGACTTCTGCATTTTAACTTCCAACCTGGAATTCGGTCTGATGATTGTAGTGATCCGAGTACACCCGCTACTTCGACCGCTACAAACCTGAATCCTGGTATAAATGATTGATAGAAAAGATTCTTTGGTAAACAGGAACAAACTTTATTGTAAATTTTCGACGCTGGCACACCAGGTCGTCTTCGGACGCGAGGAAACATTCCTTATCTCCCACCAACTATTCCTCCATCGTCCGACTTTATCAACCTGTGTCAACGTTATAGTTTTAATTCTTAAAATTTCTATCCCAACCACGTCGACCCCCTGGTTACCGCAAACAGACATGGCATTTTTTCAGTTTAAAAGCTTTCACAGCTTTCACCATCAGAATAAACTAGAATGGCCTCAAACCAAGTACGGCAATCACTGCAGGCCAAAGCTTCTGAGAGGCTTTAGCTGAGCCACCGTTCGCCATTGGCATGTGGCCTTAACTAAAGGCTAACGTTGCTTTCGTCTTGGAAAAAATGCACTCATGACTGGGTAAGATAGAACTAGGAGGGGGAGGGGGGAGGAGAATTCAGTTGCTGCACCATATTAGCGGAAGATGTCTGCCGAATTTCCTAAGGCCATCATTCTCCGTGTATATTGCACTGTAGGCCATCTCTCTCGTGCACCCTCTGCGAAGGA
The DNA here is from genome assembly GCA_036362985.1 of Ligula intestinalis. Classification (NCBI taxonomy): domain Eukaryota; kingdom Metazoa; phylum Platyhelminthes; class Cestoda; order Diphyllobothriidea; family Diphyllobothriidae; genus Ligula; species Ligula intestinalis. Next base: position 18,285,156 of record JAYGXS010000004.1, on the reverse strand, counting down.
GGATTTGCGTTTTTTTAAGACGGTGGTTGCAACATTTGGTATGTTCGCACACCGAGCCAATGGGCGTTGGCAGCATGTGTTGTTACTTGCGCAGGGGAAGATTATTCAAGCGTGAAGAGACTTATCCTTGGTGCTCAGCTACCGTAAATTGTAGTAATCGACAGTGGAGTTGCTAGAAAACAAACTAGATGAAATTAAAAAGAAGTTAGTTAGTCGAAATTCGGCGAGTTCGGTACATCAGTGGACTTCATCTGAGGCCTTTTTGGACATCAGTCATTTTTAGAATGAGCAGTAGGTATCAGGCAATGACATTTCAGCAATATGAGACGTTGACAAGAAGAAAAAGAAGAAGAGATAAAGGCGATCACTGGAAGAAGATGATTAGCCCGATCTGTCGGATTCATGCGCGAACGCATAACAAACGACAGCATCCGATTCATGTAGAGATAACTCAAAATGAGCAAGGTCGTGATGGGATCATGCGTTAGTAGGTAGGCGCAAATTTGGTCGTGTTATTATGAAGGAAGTGGATGCTGAGAACGCCTTTTAGCGAACAAGAGTTGCCAAGAAATCTTGTACTGGGAATGAAAACGAACAGGATTTGAGCGAACACAGAGGTTGCCGGATATCCAAGAAAACTCTTACATTATCTAATAAGATAAAAATCTCCTTTCTTGGTAAAGAATTATCTCATTTTGAAGGTTTTGCTAAAACACATCAAAGAGAAAATCCAAATCGATAGGAAACGCTTGAAAACACGGAAAATCGTAAAAAAGTTGCTGAAAATAATTGTAATCTAATACCAGAAATACCAATAAAGAAATAAGAAGAAAAGCAAGTTCAGAAGAGTAGGTGGCGAGCATACGTAAGCCTTCGATGATATCTCACCGAGCCAGTATATTTATACGGTAACAGGGGTCAAGTTTAAACATGCAGTTAAACCTCCCCCTGGACCGGCTTTACCAACGCCTCCCGCTGCATAGCCAACCAGAGCCATAGATCTTCATCCCGCCTACCAAGCGCTCCGCATAAGGCTAACCTCTTCATGCGAAGGAAGATGCGCAGGACCAACAGCTGGCAAGCGCAAACGAAGGAAGTGGAAACACTCAGAGGGCATATGAACGACGTGACACATCGCATGGAGGTGCCCGCGAGGGCGAGAACAATTCAAACAGCCACCAGTAAGATATCAATACAATCGATCGACGTGCGAGCATTAGACACAGTTTGAACACGCGGTCAGACAAACCCACTTGACGCGAGCAGGCAAACACAAACTAAGCTCTGACGATGACAGTGAAAATGTTTTCGAAACGTCAGCTTAACTACAATCTGGTCTCAGAAATTGCCCCTTCTTCCTCTCCCGGAGAGGATAAAAACGATAGCCAATCTTCTTTTATCGATCCCTACGCCCCCTCCCCATTCCTACAACTCAGTTGTATGAAAAGACGAAAAGTATTGACCACATGTCTGAACTTTTACCCCGATTCCATATCAATGTACTGGTCCGATGAGAATTTATTGAAAGGTTACGTACGCTCGCCAATTACTCTGCTTAATTCCACGATGGAAATGTTTGCAATTTTAAAATATTCGAAAGCTAAGCTTACGATTTCACCTGGCACTTGTACTTACATTAATGTTTTACTTTAGTCGACCCAATTGTGAAAAACTCGCGGTGTCCGTGGGACTCGAACCCGCATAGCAGGGAAGGCCTTTAAGCGAAGCCAACGCTCTACCGAATTGAGCTACGACGCCACGCCTGCACCGTGAAGTTAATCAAACTTGGATCGATTTTACCGGCCTAACTTAACCGCTCATATGGAATCCACCAATACGGAACAGCAACCTAACTGCCCAAGCAGGATTTCCTAAGCAATAAAATAGAAAGCACCATAATGGTTAATAGGCTGACTTGGCGTCGTAGTTCAACTGGGTAGAGCGTCGACTTCGCATAAAGGCCTTCCCTGCTGTGCGGGTTCGACTCCCGCTGACGCCGCGAGTTTTTTCACAATTGGGTCAACTAAATTAATCAAATCTACCAAACCCCCTAAAATAATGATATTTATTGGTCAAAGTTACGGCGATTATTCACGTTTGTGAAATTTGAGGCTTTCTGAAAAAGTTGGTATTTCTGAACAATGTGATGGTATATGTCGCTTAAGGCTGTCCATAGTTATTTCACAATTTTCGTACATGCGTTAATGCCGGGTTGTGAGCGATTTTCAATCCTTTACAAATTTTGGCATCTTGCATGGGTAAGGCAAGCTGATGAGGATGAAACGTTCGGGCACGAATTCGAAACGCCAGGCGACTAAAGTTCGCCTACCCCTCATCCTCAAGTTGAGAAGTTTACCCAAAGGATCAGTCCTCGTTGGACAATTATAGCTCTCGAGTATGATAGTGACCTTCTGCTAAATCTCATGGGCGAAGATAGGGGAATGGGCTTCGCCTGGAATTCAGCTCAAGGCAACCTCTCTGACGGGGAAGGAAGGCGGGAGGGATGTACCAATTCTCGTGTCCTACTCACTCTCTTGCAACTGTTAGCTTGGCAGGGTTGAAAGGAGCATTAAGTGGCGCGAAGAAATGCACACGAAACATCAAATGTGTCCAGCCATTGAGGGAGTTTTCGAAAAGTAAATTTCAATACAAGAGCCAAAGCGGAGGAGGGGAGGGGGGAGGAAATCGAAATCAAACTTTACAACGCGTGCCAGCAGCAACCGGGGCGATGCATTCGAGGCTAACTGCGGAGAGTTGCCGCACAGTCCAGAAGGTTCGCAACGGCAAAGGAGCGAAGTCCACACCCTAGACAGTTGTCGTGTGTATGTGTGTGTGTGTGAGAATTCTGTCCTCATGTGGGTAACCGTTTGCTCATACATGCAGCCCAAGGGTGTGTGTGTGTGCAGCGCCCTTTGTACCTAACCGTCGTCGTCTCCCCATCAGCCCGCGCCTTTCGACAGGGAGAGAGAGAGAGAGAGAGAGAGAGAGAAGAGGGAAAGAAGGCGGTAAAAAGCTGCAACTTGCAGGCTCCAAACACACACAAAACAACACACAAAGTCAAGACTAGTTGCCTGTTGGCAAAACCCTTGAAAGTGGAATGAGCCTGCAGGTGGGTGCGTATCCCTCGCCGCAGTTTTGTTCATTCGGTGGCTAGCTGGGTTTTCCGTCTGCCGGCTGTTTTTTTTCGCGGAATGTTTTACCCAAACCAGAGCTTCTTGAACTACCGTGGAGGAGGAACAGAGAAAAAACGTTATAGGAACTGCCATAATTCCGCACATCAACTTTCTTAGATGAAAAGGCAAAACTGTGACTGACAGTTCGAAAGGGGGGGGGGGGAACCAGGCACAATACACAACTGGCGTCCATACATATTCGGAAAATCTGCCCTTAGTTCTGCGAAAATAGACAGGTAGCATCGCCAACAAGGACAAGGGAGACTGGAATGGCCATTTCTGGCTCATTGGCCGTCATCAGCCAGTCATATCCAGACCCTAAGAGCTGCCCCACTCGATACCCGAACGCTAACCACCGCACTTCAACAGCTCCTGACCGAAGCGACAAGATAATGAACTTGTGGCCCAATGGTAAGAACGTTAGACTTTTGCCAAAAAAGTCGTGGGTTAGAGCCTCGGGTGGGGCAGTACTTGGGGCCGGGTATGACTAGCTGATGATAGGTAATGAGCCAGAAATGGCCAGTTCAGTCTCCCTTGGGTTTGCTGATACTGCTATCTCCCTAGACTACTAACTGCTGTGAAGCTGCTGACGGGGCTCCGGATTGAGCCCCAAGGCAGAGCGGGCCGAGTTAGTTCCTTTAGCGATCACTGAACGTTAATCAACGAAAATTTTTGGTTGTTTAGAATTCACAGTCGAGCGTCCCCGAGTACGCATGCAAAATGTCTAGGGGAATATTTGATGGGGTACGAGAGTATGTGGACCAAAGAGGGGCCTCGTTGCGACTAACAGACGCAGCTTCATGTGAGCGTGCGATGAGGAAAAGAACTGGGAAAACGCCAGGCAGCACTGTCAAACTGTTGCAAATCCTCCAGACATTGCAAGTTGGTTGGTAATACATCAAATAGTAGGTTTGCTTAAGCTGTCTTTTGGTCGAGTGTACGATTTTTTTGGTTGCTACGTTAATTTGAAACTCCTAACACAGCTCACCTTCGCTAGTACAGTTCCATGACATGCCTTTTCCAGGGGCAGGGAGCGGAGCTGTTGCTTCACCGAGGATGAAACCTAAATCAGTAGATACCACCAGTCTACCTTCGCCTTTTTACGCACGAAAGGCTGACCGGGAGTCAGGAGCTCTAGGCATTCGGTCTTGGTGGTGGTCTGACCCGCACAACACACAGCGAGGACAGGAACGTGGTGAGATGTCCGAAGCAGAATGCACTACTCGTCAAAATGATCATAATCCATGCGGGTTTTCGAATCAGAGAGTAAAGTTTCGTGTATGGCTAAATTACCACGCCTAAGGCGATACAAGAAGCTTGGATACAATAGGAGATTTGTGTTAGATATCGAAGGAGGAATAGTAGCGTTGGCAGACGGGCAGAAGGCGGGCTAGCTCAAACACTTGATCACGATTGGTTAGTGATAGGCAGCTGTCTGTGGTTGGCTGGCTGGCATGAGGGGTTAGAACCTTGAGGAAGGGGGGGCGGGCATTGCGTGCCGATTGACTGTGGTAAAGCAACAGTAATCGTCGGGTTAGAGGGACGCTTTTTGGCGTTCAAAGCAATAATCGAGAGGATATGGGACTGAGAGGACAAGCGGAGGGACTAAATATTTGTCAAACAGTCGAATCGAAGGACGCAGATATCTAATTCCATTAAATGCTACAGAGCAGGTACAGCATAGCCGTATTATTAGGAGATAAATGTCGCTTAAATATTAGTTTCGCCTCTCAAGAATAAGAATAAGAAAAAAAAAGTATTGCCAGCAAAGACAAGGGAGGGCGGAATGCCCCCTTCTGGCTCATTAGCGGTCATCAGTCAGTCATATCCAACACCAAGTGGTGCCCTACTCAAGGCTCGAACTCGCGACCTTTTTGGTCAGAGTCAAACACCCTATCCATTGAACCACGAGCTCGCTGTCTAGCAAGTATAGGTCTGGGGCCATTGACAGTCGTTGATCGACGTTCACTTGACCACTAACGGGACTCATCTGTCCTGCCATGACTTGAGTCTCGCCAGAGGCCCTGACAAACCTAAAAGCAGACGCGTCTACGAATCGCGTTCCCACCCGCCCTCCCGGCGGCCAAGGTCTGCTACACCTCATCTCCCTACGTTGGATCAACTCTCCCCTCCACCCAATCCATGTTATTGATGACGGAACAGCCCCTCCCGGCCACGCTGCTCCGACTCCTCCTCCTCGCTGCCGGAATTGAGGCCAACCCTGGACCTCTCTGGTACTGCTCGTTCTGCCGAGTACGCCTGGGCCGCCGCGACTGGTCTGTACGTTGCGGCTCCTGTAATGGCTAGTGCCATCTCCGCTGCAGTGGCCTCACCACGGCTGCCGATTGGTCGCCCGCCTTCGCGTGTCCCAGCTGTCCCGTGCCCCCACCGATCTCCATGCCTCCAGCCCGTCCAGTCCTGAACCCAAATCCTCTGGTCTTCCACCTTGCCTCACCACCTGGTCTTAAGATCTTACAATTCAACGCCAACGGCCTCCTTGGGAAGCTTGACCAGCTCCTGGCCTTCATGCACTCGCACAGCATAGCTGTGGCGGCTATCCAAGAGACAAAGCGGTCTAACTCTATTAAGGTTCCTCCCTGTGCCGATTACACGATTGTCCGTCGCGATCGCGGCCACAACAAAGGCGGAGGTTTGGCCTTCCTATTGGACAAATCCATTGCCCATCACCAGTTACCCCTGCTTGGAGCCGATCCCACGGAAGTACTGGCGATTTCCCTTGACATTGGCCCGGCACCGCTAACCGTCGTGAACGTGTACATTCCTCCAACTTCCAGTTTTTCTCCTGGTTTCACCGCCTCTATCGCTCCCTACTTACCTTCTGGAGACAGTTTGGTGCTAGGTGACTTCAACGCCCACCATGACCTGTGGTGCTCTAACTTGGCAGCCGACCCCCGAGGAGAAGCTCTGGCTGATGAAATAGAACACGCCCCCTTTGCCGTTCTCAACGAGAATAGCCAAACGCGGCTCCCGACCAACGGCGCCTCCAGCTCGCCCGATGTTTCCCTCGCCAGTCTCAGTCTGGTAGCCTCCACCATGTGGAACACGGAAATCAGCCTGGGTAGCGACCACCTCCCCACTGTGATCGAAATGGCCACCGCCGCCGAGCGTATCAAGGCCCCCAACCGGCACTTCATTAATTTCAGTCACATGGGAAGGACTGGGCGCAACTCTGACGACAGCGGCCCTAATTGTCGAGCAATTATCAAACCTGCATCCGACGCGGACAAGAACGCTGTTGCAATTAATGAGCAATCACCGGACCAATTAAGACCTCTAGTGGTGGCTACAGGAACGGACAATTATAGTACGCATGCGAGTGAACGCTGTGAACTACAAAATACCGTGCAATCTGTGGATTTATCACCCCTTATCTGCGCATGTCTCAGACCTGTTGACAATTACCTATGACTAAGGATTCCCGACGGAATCCGAAACGTCAGGAAAATAAAGTCCTTGTTCCATTGATCGCATCTTCTTCAGAATTGCTGCCTGGAACTCGTATATTCTCCTCCATTGGCAATTTCAAGAAAGCCAATTGGGCAGCGTTCACGACCGAATGCGAAGCCGAGATCGATGGCCTACCGCCTCCCACCTGTGTCCACACGGCGGAGCGAGCCCTTCGTCGACTACTCCTGGCAGCAGCAAGTCACCACATCCCTTACGGCCGCATTCCCCTTCTCCGTCCTAACTATCCGCCCGAAGCCTCCCGCCTGGAACGAGAGAGAGACGAAATACGAGCGCGTGATGCCAGTGACCCGCGCGTTGGCGAACTAAATGGCTTAATAACTAAGACTATCAACGATGGCAAACGCCAACGCTGGCATGAACTAGTTTCAGATTGTAATTTCAGCGGCAACTCAGCTGCCACTTGGAAGCTTTTACGCAACCTTACCAAACCCCGGGCTGATAGATCTAACCAGTCTATTAGCTTCGGGGACATCAAATTCATTTTCAACAACGGTAAGATCGCCGCAAAGATGAACAAGCTGTTCTCGCCCCGCTCGGCTCCCAGTTCCAAAAGCCAGCGCCCCCTCCTTAGCCTCCTCTATAAGGCCCCGCCTCCGGACATTTCCTTCTCGGCCGATGCTATCCTCATTACCGTCAAGAAAATGAGAGCTTCAGAGGCCTTAGGACCAGATGGCCTGGCGCCTATCCATGTGCGCCACATCGGCCCGAAGGTGGCTGCCTACCTTGCCGCCCTCTTCAACCTTTCACTGGAAACTTCAATCATCCCTGATTGCTGGCGCCAGTCGATCATTATCCCCCTGGTCAAAGCGGGTAAGGATCCCTGCCTAGCGACCTCTTATCGTCCAACTGCCCTCCTCAGTCCATTGGCGAAGATCCTGGAACGGCTCGTCCACCCAATTCCGACGTCTGTGGCGGAACTATCTTGCCACCAACATGGTTTCCGATCGGGTCGTGGAACTACAACGGCGCTTTTCGAGCCCAGCGACGCTATCCTCGAGGGCTTCAATCAACAGAAGCCCACTTCGCGGACCGTGGCAGTCTCAATTGACCTGTCACGAGCCTTTGACTGCGTCCGCCACGATCAGCTCCTGCAGGACTTGGTCTCATTGAACGTCCCGACTGGCCTGGTCCGATGGTTGGCGGCTTACATCCGTGGCGTCACGATCGTGTCCTCTTCCGGGGCGCTCTCCCCAAGCCCCGTAAGCAGTCCTGTAGCGTCCCTCAAGGCGCTGTGCGCAGCCCGACACTCTTTAACATCTACAGGCGAGAGCTCCCACTCCCCCGGGCACCTGTGCAAGTGGTATCCTATGCGGACGATACTACGTTCTTCTGCCGGCACCATGACATCGATCAGGCTTCACAGCTCCTCACGGAGTTCATGCCTGTTGTCGAAAACTTTCTCACCCAGCGCGGAATGACGATCTCGGCAGCCAAGTCGTCCGTAACTGTTTTTACGCTTGATCCGAAGGAGTTCAATCGTCACCCGGTCATCACCGTCAATGGGGCGTCCTTACCGCTCGTCCGCAAGCCCAAACTCCTTGGTGTGCGTTTTGATCCGCTTTTCACGTTCGCAGACCATGCCAGGGAGACCGCAAGCAAAGTAAGCCGCTGCACCAAGGTCCTCAAGGCTCTAGAAGGCACATCCTGGGGCTGCGCGAAAGAGACTTTGTCGACTGCTTTCAAGACGCTGGCCAAGCCGCACCTCACTTATGCGGCATCAATCTGGTCTCCTTCGATGAGCTCTTCAGCCTCCCCCGCCTCCAGTCAGCACAGAACGCTGCCCTCCGCACGATCACGGGTTGCTATAAAATGTCGCCAATAGATCATCTTCATGCGGAGGCTTCTGTTCTACCGGTCGCCCATCACAACACTCTCCTAAGCCAGCAGTTCTGGTGGAGTTGTTTGCAACCCGGCCATCCCAATCATCACCCTTGCACCGCTCCCGAGCCCTGCCACAACGTCCGGCCGTCTATTCGAGCACTCCACAAGGAAGCTGTTGCCTCATCTCTCGCGGATCTACCTGTTGATAGCTCTGCCACCAAGACAGGTTTCCAGCGTCTCCACCAGAGAGTCGTTGTCGAGGAGAAACGAGGTTACCGTCCCCCGGTCCTTTTGGGTGGCTATCCACCTCCGATTGCGGCCTCGGAACGACATCTCCCGAGGGTCACCCACTGTACCCTGGCGCAGCTACGCAGTGGCTACAGCATGCTCCTTCGCCAGTACCAACACCGGCTCGAGCCATCCATACCCGACTGCTGTCCCGACTGCGGCGTCTTGCCGCATGACTGCCATCATCTGTTCGCCTGCAGGTCTCGGCCAGGCATCCACCTCACTCCCGCGGACCTGTGGCTCAAGCCGGTCGAGGTCGCGGCTTTTCTCCGTCTCCCAACTACTCCCAGTTTGGATTCCGGCGGGGATTCCTGATCCAACTATGGGCTACGACACACACACACACACAAACGTACCAGCTGTTAGTATAGGCAGATATTATTGATGGCAAAGACAAAGGAGACTGGAATGACAATTTCTGGCTTATAAGCCGTCGTCAGCAAGCCATACACAGACCCCAGTGGAGCCCCACTCGAGCCTCGAACTCAGAACTTTGTCTTTGCTGGCAATACTATTTGCCTATACCAGCAGCTGTTACGGCTGTCTGGACCTCTGGCGAGACCCAATACAGGGCGGGAGAGATGAGTCCCTTCAGCGGCCAGGTGAATGTTCACCCACAAATCAGAGCAAAGCTGTTAAGTTCCGCACATAAAAAGGGCGGTGTGTTTGCGAAAATCGTTCATGTTTGCCAAAAAAGCTGCTAACGCGTTCCACTGTTCACTGTAAAGATTCTCAACTGCAGAGCTGGTGCCCTAATCTACAGAGCGTCACCGGGGTCATTTCTCAAACGGAAAACGAACCAAGCGGCATTAATTCACACATGCCTACCCAAACGGGAGTGAGTTTGAATAAACCACTGAATACTGACCGACATAATTCACGTCTTGTTGACATGACAGCTAGAGATAACCACTTCATCTCCTCCCCCCTCTCTCGGCCTGTCTGCGTTCTCCCCTCGCCTCCTCTCCCTATTTTCCTCTTTCCCTTTCTCTATTTTTCCCCTTCGTCCTTTCCCCTTCGTCCTTTCCCCTCCTCCTTCTTCCTCTTTTTCTTCGACTCCATCTTCCTTCTACTCCTCTTATTCTTCTTCTACTTCATCTTCTTCTTTTTCTGCACGCCCACAATCGCAAAGTTCACTGACTGTCTCTTGCTCTCCTTTCAGCCTCGCCCACGGACGCCGACCGGCAACGGAGCATGGGTAGTGCCTTTCAGTCGCTGACTGACTGGTTACCCCTCTCAGGAGGGTGTTGGCCCAGGCTTCATGCAGGGCTGCTCTCACCCTTCTGAGATCCAATGGTCTGTATGCACATGCAATGCCAGTCTTCAGCCAACCACGGTCCCTGTGGCCTGGAAGGCGCTGGCACTTTCTCTCACTTCTGATTCCCTGTTGGTGACTGCGCTCGCGCTCCCACTGGGTTTCAGGCCCCACTGCGGGTGCCCGAAAAGCTAGGCGATCACTATGCGGTGGGGGAGAGAGTGAGGTCGACCTCGGCGCGATTCTTCCCTCACTATAATAAATCTGAATGCGTCTGAATCTATCACGGTGCGCTAAAAGCCGTGGCTTGGAGGGTCTGCCAACTGACGGGAAAACTCGGACCCCCTACGTAGCTGCTCCTTCTGTACGCGTGTGACTGTGTGTGCGTACGGGAGGAGAGGGAGGACTGAGAGTCAGGCTGCAATGGCTCCCTCTTAATGTGGCCTTTATGGCGCTCCCGCGCAGTCGGGAGCATACCTAGCGAGATGGCTGTGTCAAGTGTGCGCGTGCTGAGTGTTTATCGCGCCAGCCATCTACACCCTCCCTCATCCCCGGTCTTATTGACTTTGTCTTTACACCGGATACGGAGGTGGGAGTGGCGAGCGAGTGGGTAGATTCTGCGCAAGTCTGCCTAAACTCCTGTTTTCCCTCGCGCCAGTTCTCTGCGTTGCTCCTGCTAGCTGTCGCTTACGTATTGCTTGCCCAGCTCGCCTTTGTGTCAGTTGCGGCTTGCTTCTGCGGCTTGTTGGAGCGCGTGGTGCCCATCTTCGAAATCGACGGGGGAACTGTCGTGTGTGTGTGTGTGTGTGTGTGTGTGCACAGGGAGGAATAGCGAGGGGTCGATATATGCGTATACATGTGCGCATGAATTATCACGATCACCATCACCACCACTACCAACATCACCATCAGGGCATCATAAATCGGCAATCTTCGCAACCGTAATAGCGCAAAAACACACTTTGTTAGTTGTACATGCATGGCACAGTAAATATTTATGCTGCCACTGGCCAACTTAAACACGGCAGCAGGAGCTAACAAATGAGGTCTTGCCTAGCCACAATTTTCAACTGGAGGCAGGGCTAAATGCTAGACGGCATTATCAATGCGCGGTTTAACGTTCCATTTATTCACCGTCTACAAGGAGGAGGAGAAGGCATACATGCAGCTGCTTCTCCACCGAGCAAAAACAAAGGAGACGAGATTGGCCATTTCGAGCTTATTTTTTATCCGCGTGCTCTCCCTCCTCACGTTTTTTGGATTTGTCTTTATAGGAAGTCCAGGTGTGGGGAGTGGAGAGAGAGAGAGAGAGTGAGAAAGACGCTTCGAAAGTCGCCGCACTTGACTTCAGCCTGCTGCGGCCAAAGGTGGTGGAAATTGTCAAAATGGTTGACGGTCGAACTTTGCTATCTCTACAAGTTGGTTGGGATACAGTAAATTTGCTGTTCCCTGCAACGTGCACCGAAGTTCTAAAATGTGTTTGCGTTTCAAAAAGATTACTTAAGATGTGTGGCATAATCCCAAGATATTTCACAGTCCTGTAAGGATACCGGCATTCAAACGAGCTCCTTTGCGGCCGTCTGCAAAAAGTAAACTGTACAAACCCTAACCACTTGAAAAGTATGATTCTCTCCCACTGCTTTTGGATGACCTTTGATAGTAAAAATGTGCACTAAAATATTCGTTTTTGTACGCATTCGGTAGGCAATTACATCCTCAGTATATCTAAGGTCTATAAGCATAGACTAAAATCGTAAGTGTATAAGTGGGCTGAAACCCTTCAACCCCTGCGTACTATACAGATGTACCTGAGCTGTTACTATGGTAAATTACAACATCAATACATACTACTGCAGTATGTCTGTTGGCAGCATGCGTATATTGCGCAGTTTTTGACGGGTTTCAGCCCAAATGTACATTTACAATTTCGGTTTATGCCTGCAGACCTCAACGACCGGCGAGGCAGCGAACTCGCGGCCGATTGGTTAGGACGTTTGTCTTTGACCGGCGAGACGCGAGTTTGAAACTCGAGCATGGCAGCAATTTCAGCGGCTACACTGGAGTTGGCTACCCATAGTTGACGACGGCCAAAAAGCCAGAAATAGTTATATTATGGTGCCTGTCTTTGCCAGAATACTACTATAACAGAGTAATGCATACCACGAACAAATAGTAATTTCTGTGGAAATAAAAAAACTAAAATTACGGCCTCTACAAACTTTATACTTGATACTACATACTGTATACATTCTGCATAAGGAAAATCACGCATTCCCCCACGCTGCGATGAGGAAGAAGGGTCATAGTATTCATAATATTTCGCAATTTAGAAGTAGATGATGCGATCTCTGGAACAAGAAGTTTATTTGCCTGAGGTGATAAATAAAGTGCGCCTGCGGTCGCGTGCCCATGACGAGCCATAAATACTGCGCGATCTGTGCATGTATCACTTTGAGCTGTGCATGTATCGCCCTATTCTACGGTTACCTATGATTAAGGATTATCGACAAAATGCGAAACGTCAGGCAAATAAACTTTTTGTTCCAGCGATCGCATTTTCTACTTCTTCTGAACTGCTTTGTGGAACTCGCGTATTCGCTTCTATCGAGACTTTGCAATCACTGCAGACAGCGCTGGGCACTTTAAAGGAAACTTTAACAAATGCACATTTCATAGTCTTAAGAACTCATTGATTAAAAAGTATTTCAAAATCGAATGATGCCATTTACTGAATTTTAGAATTTGAATATGGACGTAATTGTCTACTCACTGCGTACACAAGAAAGAATAGCTCTCTTGCACGGTCGGCATGGAAAATGCAGTAGGGGAAAATCACACTACTGAATAATTCAATTCTGACAGAATTTAGTTTGGACGGGTGGCTGGAATGAGGCTGTAATCTAAATCCTTACGTGACTAAAATATCTCGGCACACAAGGCCGTAGGATAAGTTTAAAATTCACTCAGGTAATTTGTTGGAATCAACAGTTATTTCAGATTCAATTGACCGTATTGTGAAACATTTCGTGGTCTCGGTGGGGCTGGGACCCACATCAGCTTTTGTACAGCCAACGCGCTACCATTGAGCTACGAAGGTACACGGAAAGGGATTAATTGAATCACACTTGGGTTGATTTACCTGTCCAGCCTACTGCATGGGTGGAATCCACCATTACGGATACAGCAAGCTGACTGCCCAGGCAGGATTTTCTGAGCAATCATCTAGTATCCACCACAGTGACTACTAGGTTCACTTAATTATTAGGAAGGGTTTGGCAGATGCGAATAATTCAATTGACCTAATTATGAAAAGTTCGTGGCCTCGATGGGGTTCGAACCCACAGAGCGACGACCGAGACGCCGACAAAATCGCCATGAATAGCGCGGGGTGCGTCAGCTAGGGGACAATGGGAAACACAGCAGACGCGTCTTTGCCGCGTTCCCACCCGCCCTCACGGCGGCCAAGGTCTGCTACACCAATCTTCCTACGGTGGATCTATCTCCCCTCCTCTCCGTGTTTTGGTGACGGAGCAGCCCTTCCCGACCACCTGGCTCCGACTCCTCTTCCTCGCTGCCAGGATTGAGGCGAACTCGGGGGGCTCGCGATACAACAAGGGCTACTAACTAGCCAGCTAGTGGACAGCCCTGCTACACACAAATATCTCAGGCAGAGGTGGCTGGTAAGTCCTTTGGTAGGTGGTTAATGTGTAGAGTTCGCAAGTACTTTGTTAAGGTGAACAGTGCCGATCATATGATGACAGTTCGATCTTTGATTAAGCCGACGAGGTCCACCATGTACCCTACAGTAGGGCGGCACAGTGATGGTGACTTGAGCGTGAATTAGGTTATAGAACAAGTAGACTTGCCCTGTATCTATCGCAGTCTCCCTGCCCCTATCCTGCCAGGGCCCTTGTCATGACCAATTCAAGAAAAGTGCAGGCGGACGAAAGTGCAGGTGGCTGGCGCGACCGGAGCCACTCCTGAGCGGGCCGCAACTGTTAGGAGGGACAAAACGACTAGCGTATAGGCAGCGGCAGCCGCGCTCACGGTGGGCGATCGATCGGTCTACACGCGAGGGAACGCATCGTGCCAGATGATCAATCAATAACTTAAAGTTCAAGCTACATTCGGTCGTTGAGTCACTACCAACAGAAGTTGATTGGCTCGATGGACATCGTGTTACACGCGTTTTGTGTCCTAAATATGTTGTACCTATTACACTCAAAGACTTCTGCTCTCGCCTTTTTCTTGTCGTATTCTTCGTTGGAGGTTCACACAGGAGGCAATTAGGCGGTGACATCTCGGCCTGGGCATCCGTTACAACAACAACACTAGCCCGGATCCTGAAGTTGCCATGATGACCACATTAAGAAGGAGTCGTTGCAGGTTGACTCGCAGTCTGCCAGTCAGCCACTCCACTCAAACACACACTGGGCTGATTGCGAGGTCTGAGTTATCCTATCACTTGGGGACCTTCCAAGTCACGGTTTTTAGCGCATCGTGAGATAGCATCAAGCGCATCAACTTTTTATAGTGAGGAAAGTGCGCTGAGACATTGACCTTACTGTCGATTCCCCATTCCTAGGCTCCAGCCACAGTTCAGACCGGTCAGTTGTATAATGCGGAAAGAGTGCAATCAGTGACTGAATACAACCGTATCTGTTAGGACGGACCTAACGAAAAGCCGTAGCAAGCAGTTAGCTTGCAAGCGCTAGCCGCTATCGATCGGCCTACACGAGGCAAACACAGACTTGCAGTCAATCAATCAATAGATAATTTGAACTTCAAGCTACAGTCAGTCGTCGAGTCACCAGCCAATCGTGCCGGTAGCAAAGTCAGAGGAGAAGCTAACTTGCTCGATGGACATAGTTACACGCGTTTGTTGCTGGAAATATGTTGTATCTATTACATTCAAAGACTTCTGCTTTCGCTCACTTCTTGTCGTGTTCTTCCTTGAGGGCTCACACAAGACGAACTTAGACGGTGACATCTCGACATCTACACCTCGACAGTATCCATCCCCGGAACCTCATTGTTTCGTTCCCAGATAAAGACTGTAACAGACCAGAAAAAAATTACTAATAGCGTGCATTCTACGGTACATGTTCGTAATTTTGGAACACCCCCGAGCATGCTCTGTATGAAAGTCAGATAATTAAAACGTCTCTATCCGTAGGAGGAAGATTCGCGCCCTAGTTCGCCAAAGGTTCTAGATCTATAGACCTATCGAATCGAAACTCTTTTCTCCCCTCTCCCAGGTTGCATAGACCCCCTCCAAACATTATAGGCAGCTTAGGCATCAGACTTACGAAATGAGTTCAAAAATAAATTCCAGAGTCTTGGGATTGGTCATCAGGTCGTCCAAATCGGGATATCCGAGACCGCCCTGTTCACGCAGGCTCATGAAACCACAGGTGTGCTTTGGGGGTCCACCTGCGCTGCCAGGAGCACCCTTGTCCAGCATATAGTCCCGCAACTTCTTGTTCACCGCGGGGAAGGAGAGCAGACAACGCGGAGGGACCATGAAGGAGGCTACCTCACCTATCAACATGGTGCCCAGACATTGCTCCCAAAACTGCGGGCAAATGGAAGGGATAAGATTAATTGAGAAAACATGGTCTCGAGAGAAGGGTAAAAAGACAGTTACTGAAAAAAGTAAACACCAGGAGAAGTTTTGTACAACTGACGGGTATTGGCTGGGAACGCCAACCTACAGAGACGACAATAATTGGAACACCTCACAGTTAATCTCTCTCTCTCTCTCAATAACTTAACAGATACTCGTTGTCTGGCCAACGTTCTGTTTTCGTCACATCTAATGTGAAGGAATATATAATACGAAAGATATACTTTAAAGGAACTAAGATGAGGGAGACAAATCAGGTCAAAACAAACTGTCGTTGGCCGTTATCACGTATTGCTACGTCAAAATATCCTACCACGACAAATCTTACCCCAGATACAACTTAAGTCTAAATGAAAAAAACGTTCCCTATTAGTAGTCACAAAAGTAATAGCCCTGACACGAAAAACCGAGTGAAGAAAGACGTAGAGGTCTAAGTCGTGGTTGTACTCAGATCACTACAATCATCAGGTCGAGGTCCCCAGGTAGAAGGTAAAAGGCAAGAGTCACCAGAATGAGGAGTTTATTGTATACAGAACTCCCATTTGCTGTCTCAGATGGCAGTGGCCATTGGTTAGTGTTAACTGCATCCAGCCAGGCCTGAGAGTATCGGCTGTGTGTTGTGTGGGGTGATGACAGTTGCTTCTACATGACTGTGAAGTGACTTCAAGTGTTCTGTTATCGGGGTGTTGCAATCGCTCGAGGGGATGTTGCCCGCAAAGGTTTGTGCTGCATCGGCCGAGGGGTGGCTTAGTCAAGTGGAACTTAGGCAGGCGTGCTTATTTGGACGAACATGTATACGCGAGTGTGTGCGCACGTGAGTGCGTGACTAAATAAGCTGAGGTCAACTGTCTGGTCCGCCGGCACGCCGAAGAACAGAAGACGCTGACGCAACTGTTATTGGTGAGCCAGAAGCAGCTGCGAGGTCAAGCCTCGGGGGCGGGGGTGCCCGTGAAAGAAAGCATTGAAACAGTTTTTTGTGACGACGCATAACCTTGGGGCCTTGGACAACGAAGGTGGGATAGGCAGTGTGGCAGTCTGCCACAGAGACGAAACCGAGTTCGTACAAACAAAAGTCCCTGCATTACCCTGCCGCTGAGAAAACAGCGGACCTCATCGAAATCGAAGGTCAAGCTGTCGTGAAGCAATCAATATTCTTCTATCAGATGAACGTGTGAACCCCACATATCAAATGGTTTAGCCACTAATAAATTTGCCGGTTGTCGAGATTTTGAACTATATCAAGTTTTTCGCCCAGGAGTCTGTTGCTTTCTAATCGATTACCCAAGTACCCACTGGACTCGAGAAAATTATTATAGACTTCAGTACAGAAGTTAACAGTTGGCAAAGTTTTCTTTCGAGTGAAAAATTACTGCAAGCTTCAAGCATCCCTACAATCATATTCTAGCAACAAAGAAATCCAGAACATCTACAAGATTTGTTGACTACAGCTATCGCCTATCCGTGAGAATATTCATGCGGTTTACAGCAAACAACGGTTTGAGGTTGATCTTTGTAAGTAAGGAGTAGTTGGATACGTCCAAGACTATTTCCTGTTTTGCCAAATTTGCTCAACTGACACTAAAGACGGATCCATAGTTACTTGAAGCTCGAACCCCACAAGACCAGTTCCAAAAAACGACAAACAGCTCACTAAGCGACCTCCGGAATATCACAAATGGGTCCTCGCAATCAGATAACGCGACCCCAATCTTGTCTTTTCCCTTTTACTAATACTGCTTGTAATATATACTACGCGGTCTATATTTACCGCAAAAGCCCTATACTAAGTCTTCTTGATAGCGTTAATAAATGTAGGGTTTTCCTTACACAGAAAATATAAAGTTTGTCGTTTGGAGACCGTCACGGAGGCGGGATCCTCTATGCACTCACGGCAGTCGCCGAAAAGGACAGACAAATTGTGTCATGCCCGCAGTCCAGGCTCCCCCGGTGCGTCACACCCACAAGCATGCCGCCCGCGCCATGCGTCGAGCAAACCAGACGACCACCTACATAGCGGATGGAGTGGTCGTAGTCGAGCTGAGTATAGAATGCCTGCTTGCATACTATACCCTAGGAATATTCTGGAAAGACCGGAGCCACATAAATCTGCCGGAGTGGACAAGCTAAAGGACGACTCCACAGACCCCGCACGCCGCACAGTCTTTATGTACTGTTGAATACAGCCATTGCCTATCAAAACCACTCTGTTGCCTTCTTCTGCCCGTTAGTCGGGTTCAAAATACTGGGTTATAATAGAAACCCTAACCGCAGGTTTAACAATTGGCCGGATAAACTCGTTTGAAAAATCAAAAAAAGTTTTTAAAACACTCAAAAATTCAATTTTTCAAATACAAAAGGCGAACAAAAATTTGTAATTTGCTACCAAATGAGTGCAAGGAAGAATATTTTTGTATGGGTTTTTCTATAAACGTTTTTCAAATGTTTGCGTTTTTATTCTATTTTGATTTACGAGGGTACTGGCAGTGACTGCAACGAATGCATACTATGTAAGTAGTCACACTTTAGAGAATTTATTGCTTGAAGTTGACTGGAATAAAGCTTATTTTAAAAGCCAGCATATGGACGTGACTGAAATATCTTGTATGAGACCGCAATTTAAAACCAATTTAGGAATTTCCGTATATGTTTCGCGAAATAACACTTCGCTGCTGTTTTTCCCTATGAACCCGGAAACGCACAGCTTCGCCCATATGCACTCAACAGCGCTACAAATCGAGAAGTTGGAAGATATTCTTTGTGATAAAAAGTAACCCTAATGGGTCAATTTTTGAGTTTGGCGCCCCAACTCGTATTCGGATTAACAGGAAAATTGCAGTGAACAAATAAGATTTCAAACCTGCCGAAAAATCAATAGTCATATGGGGTGAGAAGTGATTGGTAGGTGTGGCCTCAGTTAGTCTCTGTCGTGCGGCCTGTCTTTTCCATCTTTATTTGACGTGCTTATAAATACCAACCAACTTTACGTGCCGGTTGATGCATAAATCGTCGGAGTGCATGGCTGCGAGGAATTCTCGGCCACTTTTGGAGGGACAAACTCCGACAATGCGTGTCAAAGAAGAATGGAAGAGACAGACGCCGCACGACAGAGACTAACTGAGGCCACACCTAATTATCACGTCTCAGCCCATATAACTATTGATTTTTTCGGCATTTTTGAAAATTTAGTTGCTAATTGCACTTTTCCTGTTAGTCCAAAGACGAATTGGGGCGCCAAACCTGAAAATTCACTCATTGAAGTTACTTTTAATGCCAAAGAACATTTTCTTCAAATTAAAATTTATTGAGATGCGTCTGTTCCAGTTTATACGAAATCGGGAAGCATTTCCTGCCCTGCCCCGTACAGAAAGGAGGGAAGAAATTACAAACAACAAGCACCCACCTCTATTTGAAAATCCTTGCCCGAGTAAAGCTCCATTCGCTTGCCGTACTTCTTAGTGTCATCCAGGAAGACCTCGGGGTCGTTGGGGTCACGAATACGGTAGTCAAAGATGAACTTGGTCTCGGGTGGATAGGCGATGCCGCCACCCGGCGCCCGGCACTCCTCCGGCAGTGGCGCCTGGCTGCCGCCACCGGTGTGCAGAGTGCGTTTCATGATATTGTTCTGCATGAGATAGGCCAGCGCAGAGGTGGGCGCCTTCTTCCTGGCCGCGTTGGCCGCCGTCGGATGGGCCCGGGCTCGGGCCAGCGCCTCAGCCATGCGCTCCGCCAGCTTAATGGTCTCCTCTTTCTGCGCCTCGGATTTGCAGTGGCTGCCGCCGCCGCCGCTTCCGTCGTGGTGACAGTCTTTGGCACTTGCAGTGGAGCTCTCCTCAGTGTTAGAGCTTTCACTGTCCGGGGAGGTGGTCTTGGGGGCGGTGCGAGAGGTCATCGTGTCGCTGTAGTAGAGATGGGGGGGGGGGGGGGGGGGGGGGGGGGCGGGGCGATTAAAACATGTTGCGTCAAGAGCGGAGCAGAGCAAAGTAAAGCAACGCAGGCACATCAGTTAGGATAGGGGAACTGGAAGGACCATGTGGGATCTGTTTTCCTTATCCTCTTCGTTGTCTAATACGTATAATCAAACTCTAGGTTAGCGAGGCCTAAGACGCTAACACAATGACAGAGGGGTGCTCACCGATCGTTCCGTTGCGCACAGGAGCTCACTCCACCAGCAGCCGCACAGTGGCCCTGATATAGACACCCGTATGGTTGGCTGATGACAATTAATAAGCCAGAAATGGCTGTTGTAGTCAGGCTTATCCTTGTCAGTAATAACCTTATATCTATTCTAATACAAGGTCAGTTGGCTACTGAGGCTAAAGCTCGTGCAATGAGGGCTCATGCTATATTTCCTATGTTATGGATTACTGTAGGCCGCTTGAGAGGGACAATCGACCACTAGAACAGACCATAGGATAAAACGCGGACATTTGGCTTACCCTAGAACTCTTTTTTCAAGTCCCCACAGGCGATCGACAAAACAAAACAAATATAACCCGACAGTTCTAGCTTACCTACGATGCAGTCAGGCCTACATACTCCGACCCAACAACGGAAAGATATACGAATTACTTTAAAGTTAAAATCTCATAATATGACCGACCTAAACAGGCAGCATGCTATACTTGTTCGAATGCTCAAAACAAATGAGGAAGCATCGCTAAAATCAAGTGGTAGGACGGGAAGCAGCACACTGTCGAAAAAATCAGATGTAGCCAGCAACGCGGCTCAACAGGGTTCCTATGAGGATACAGTGGTAACTTGTAGGTGCGTTTGTTTAGAGTGACGCGTAGCCTCTACTACATTCCCCACCTTTAATAACTACTCGAGATCAAGGTGACCGTCGGAGATGGACGTTGGTGCAGTAGCTGGCGAATCTAAACAGCCCGACGACGGGTGCCACACATAGGACGCACCATATGTTAATGCAGTTACAACGATCTCGATCCTGGGGGATGAGCGAATTATGCCCTCGGGTGGCGACCTTCGAATGACAGCTGGCAAGGGCATTGCAAGTTTTTGTAGCCTTGAAAGGTCATGAAACAGGAAGCAAGTACAGCTCACAGACCAAGTGAGCAGCAGGAAAGCCTGATCTCCATCATGAGAGCTACTTCGTCTAAAAAACTCAATGCTGACAGACGTCAGTGCAGTCCGGCTGCCTCGCTCTGACGGAAAATCGTGATATTCCTATGCCTATAATTGGCGTGAACTCGAAGGCTGGATATCAATCAGCAATAGTCAAATATCGGATGCAAGACGATGGCCTCAAATTGTCGGAAGATTGAGCTTAGAGCACTGCTTTGCCGGACTATAGAACAAAAGTCGGTAGAAACTGCATTTGAAGAGCGTGTTTTAATAGCCCCTGAGTCCCAAATAGCGAAGTTAAGATACTGAAACAGAAAAAGAAGTAACATTTCGCATTTACATGCATTCACTGTCCGCAGAAAAATGATTGCGTCTCATCAAGCCCTTATACTGCACGAATTAACGAATTTGGTTCGGTGTTCATGTTAATTAGGAGTACCAGGATCGGGTCTTAACACTGGATCTGTTCACCCTCCTCCCCGCAGCTGCGCAGCAGGTCGATAAATTGATTGAACCCTAACTGCAATACTCGCGCAAACACAGATTACCTCGCCTCAAATGGAGCGCCGCGTAGACACAGACTCGGCAAATGCAACAGCCTCCTGTTATGGGCAATACACAGACAAATTTACTAACGCATTTTTCTATATTTTAAATCGGTTAAAGATAATAAAAATCTTATCTTGCTGGAGACACTAATAACCACGAATCTATGTCACACCCAGGCGACAAGTACAACCGGATTGGCTTAAGGCTCTTGTTCATCATTTTACTAATAAATAGCGTGTAGCGTTGAAGGTTGGCATGACAGAAGGTTTATTGGAGACTTTCGGCTAGATACAGTAACTGATAAATATGCGTGCTGACAGGTTCTACTATACAGTCCACATTGTTGGACGTTTTTCAGTCTGACATAACCTTAACATAACTGCATCCGACAGGACGTCCTAGACGTGGACCAAGTCACAGAGAAGTTACCTTAAAAGACCAAGCGACCGAGTGGACGCAGATTCATACCTCGGGTAGGAGCGTGGCTGCCTCTTGTCGGCGAAAAAGGCTACTCAATGGTCATTTTAGTCGCCCCTCTACTTGTCGATAAAGTCCCCATTGCACGCAAAAAAACAGAATTCACAGTTTCACGGGAGCAGTTGCCCACAACACTGGAACACACAGTTGCAAAGGGTGTCACTGAACACCAACGCTAGTGGTCCAGGGTCAAGTTCTGTCATGAAGTCTGCCTCGTCGGGCCCTTTCCAGCAATCGGCCAGCTGTGTCTTGACCTAATCTGACATAATATTATAACCGGGTATCTTTTTTGATACATTGTCCTCGGTTAACTAGTTTAATCCGTTCCGGCACCGAACTCGTCACGGGGAACGCTCGCCTTGCGAAACGAAGCCAACAAAATTGAAGCAGTTCACTGGTTGGATGCGGACGACCGAGGACCCACACCCTGGGACTCTACGCTACGGCGGACAGAGGCACACCCACATGCACCGACAACTCGTTAACCGTGCGTAAGCTCGTGAAGTGAAAGAAATTTTCTGCCAGTGGGTCGCTCGTTACCTGAAACGTTCGTCAGCTCATCAGCTGAGGCCTCACTGCTAATATTCACTTAAATGCACTTCAATGGCAACACACAAATATGTGCAACACTATCTTGGAACTTAATATCAAATACCAAGCAAGTGAGTTTATGTCGTTGTTCATGTGATATAAATTCTTGGACAGTACTTAAATATAACGTATATAAAAAAAGGTTATTAAGCTGCGCTATGCTCATGCTATTTTCTTCACTCGATTATTTGCCTGGAATGTATTTAAGTACCTCCGGTTTTTTCTAAGATAATCCACTATTAATCGATAATTTTGGCCGATGAAGTTCGGCTGCTTTCCTATTGGTTAGCGTATCTTCGTCAATTAATACACCTCCCATGAACTGCCTCATCACCCCTACTATGCATCACAGGACATTGATGTGCATTCACTGTGTCAAGACACTCCGTTTAGAGTCAAATTTCTCTAAAGATTACTCGCATTTTTTTTTAAATTCACGAAACCATCGATAAAAAATTAGCATAAATCGAACACAAACACGCAAACACAGAGCTACACACACATGTTCCACGAAGGAACCTCAAGCACAGGTAAGCAAGCAAGCAAGCAAATGCGGAAAAAGAAGTAGAAAGTAATTGTCGAATAGACTCAGAAGCTTCAATTCTTATTTCCATTTTTTCAGATGGATGTGAATGCAGTTGTAGGCAAAAAACAATGGTGGTAACTGGGGCGCAGGATACGCGAGCGATGATCAGGCAGCCGCCAAGGGGCAGGTGAATGCTGAAGTAAAATCACGAACCCGGGCCAGGGGGGGGGTAGGCGGAGCAAGAAAGAGGCGGGAAACATGAGTTAACATGACGATAAATCACAAAAGAATGGAGAAGCAACGAAATAGACCTTTGGCAGACAGTATACTCATATGTGTATAGCTGTGTGTATTTGTGTGCGCGTGTGTGTGTGTTTGGAAGCGGCTCCTTTGCGTCTTCTTCTCCAGGATTGGAGGTATGTGCGAGGGGGAAAACGGTGACCAAATGCGCGTGAATGTCTACGGGTTGACAGAGGCGGTTTTCGCTTTGTCCTTCCCTTGCGACGTGGTTTTCGAACAGTCGCTATCGTTCGGGTCTGATTGCGAGCGACTCAGTGACTCCAAACGTGAGATACGCTCCGACATGTCGTCCAATTGGCGCTTCAGGCTATTCCCCAGGTTTTCGAAATTCGAAGATAGTTGTGAAATGCCTGTGAAAGTGAGTACCGAAAGTAATAAGAAGAGGAGAGGAGCAATGCGAAAGGAATGCAACAATGAAAAAAAAGATTTTCAAAACAAGTCACAACATAAACGTTTGGTATCCCCGAACTGAGAGCGTGTACAAACTATTCGGTTCAGGTGTTAAAAAAACGTCGAGCAGAGAGAAACATGTTAGCAGCACAGTCAACCACAATAAGTTTTAGAACAGCTATCTGCAGTCGAGCGTGTTAGATGCAGTTTCAGAACATCGAAAAAAAACAAAACAATCTACGATGGCGAGTCCGGAGTCTGAAGCGTCTACTATGATGAATTCTTTTCGAAAAAAAGACGAGGAACGGCGAAAGAAGAAAGACAATGAGTCAAACAAGTACCAGAGAACGTTAACAAAACCTCTTTCACAAACATCAACAAAACTATCGAGGGGGAGAGGGAAATCCTCACTATTAAGCGAAAGCAGTTTAAGAACCTCCTGGCAGTTTAGGATCCTCCTTAGGCATCAACCAGTCACTGGCCATGACATGAGTCTGCTTAGAGGCCTTCTGGAGGCACGTCAGCCCCTTTAACTCAGAAAAAATGTCTCGAAAACGAACCTTACAATTATCGTCGCGAAAAAAGCATGGCATGGCATGGCTGGCTATTCTCCAGAGTTTAGACGGACCTTAAGGCAGCGAGAATTGCTCCAACACTGGCATAGTGGACTGCCTGTCGTGATCACCACTGCGCATCTCAGCACAGTGATTATGGCAGGTATGATGGACGACAGCTTATCATAATTATGTTTGTGTACTATGGTAGAAGTGGTAAACGAAGTACCTAGAGCATTCACAGCTGGGGGGGGGGATTAAAATGGCTGGACTCTCAGGCATTTGAAAGGTGAGGGGAAAGCGTGTTTGGAGTGATGGCAGATTAGCATTGAAGGTTGTGTATAGCCTCAACAGACAGTCTGCGTTACGGTGACTATGGAGCTGCCTGACAGGAGCTAACAGTGAGAAGAAAGTTCGTTTACACTGAGCGAAAGCTGAGACAAATTCCCAGGTGATGCTGACATTCAGAGGGACTGGCGGTTAGGAGGATAGCAGTGAAATTGTACGACATGGGTAATCGGTCAGTTTTGATGTCATAAACCAGATCTCAAGAGTCAAACCTCTGCTGTGCCATCCTCCTCAACGTCACAACTAAGGTAAATTGGAGTGAGGTCGTTGGGAAGAAGAGAAAGAGTTACGAAAAACAAGTGGAGACGATGAACCAGCATCAGCCGGAAGAAAACGATTCTAAAATCAGCAACAACGGCCCTCTGGCATCCATATGCTGGAATCGATAAGAATGCTCGACATTCCTAGCAAGGCTGGAAAAAAGGTGCATTTTCGACTTAACTGTCCTCCCGTAAGCGCAATAGATACACATATATCGAAACAGCTCTTCCGTGGAGTGCCCACTGACAAAATAAGACAGAGCAGCATATTGCTTGATGGAACGGTACCACAGTCCCTACACTGTCCTTCACTTACTGATGAGGAAGACGTGGCCCCGGCTGTACTGGTTAGAGTGAGAAGAAGACGACTCGATCGCTGGGACAATACTTTTATTCGCCTGACGTTTCGAGATCCGTCGCAGATTCGTCATCAGCGATATAATCACAGAGCAGTAGCAGATACAGGTAGTGTGTGCGCAGGCGTTTGCCGTAAAATTTCGACGTGTAGAAAAATCGATAACTGACAGAAGTGAGCGCTGAATGGCTACGTCAGCCATGACCATCTGGCCCTGCGGTGTTGGCTTTGAATGATGGCCTGTCTATTCGCCTGTATTGGCAATGGTTAGGCTGCCTCTACTTTTTTAACTGTTATAGCCTGAAGACTTTGTGTTAAGCTACCAGATGGTTAGGGTAACAGCAAAACGAAACAAAAAGACGGCATTAGCAAGCCAAAAGAGAACATCTAGAGCATAAGCATGCACGAGAGTCTCGTAGAGAAACCAAAATTCAATCCATCTACTAAACAACTCTCGAAAATTTTCAACTGCGGAGACTATCAACAAAGACAGGGGAAAACTGGGGGTGGCTATTTCTGATTTATGAACCGTCAGCCATTCCCAAGCCCAGACTTACAGCACCTGAGCCCCAATCTTGCGTCCATTGTTTACTGAGAATTTTACGTCTAACGCTCTAAGTATTGAGCCAAAGACTCGCACTGAACTTACGGCTGCAATGAGAGATATCAAATTATATTGGAAGGACGTCTGTGGCGGATAGCCATCATTGTTTTCTGGCTTCTTCTCGTTCAATGTCCACTGCTGCCTCAACGTTATGCCACTTCGCAGACAGCTATTTTACGATTCACTGACCTGAACACCCTCGACTAACTAGCGCAGAAACACCCCAAAGGGCCACTTGAACACACAACCCCTCGTAAGATGCAGCATGTGTTGTAACTGTAGCCAAGGCCAAGATATCACCACCTAAGTTCGTCCTGTGTGAGTCCCCAAGGAAGAACACGACAAGAATAGGGCAAAAGCAGAAGTTCGTCTTCTGAAAAGCAGAAGTCTTTGAGTGTAATAGGTACAACATATTCAGGACAATAAACGCGTGCAACACGATGTCCATCGAGCCAATCAGCTTCTCTCCTGGTGAAGGCGTCGGCACGATGGGCTGGTGACTCAGTGACTGAATGTAGCTTGAAGCTTAAATTATTGATTGATTGTCTGGCACGATGCGTTCGCTCACGTGTAGGCCGATCGATAGCCTACTGTGCGCGCGGTTGCTTGCTGCCTGTGTGCTAGCTACCTGCTAGCTGGCACCTTACAGGATCTGCCCTGCATCCGACACGCCCTCGGGCGCTGCCAAACACCAGTCGTTCACCACTTTAACTTGCTCCACAATCATAAAGAAGCAGCTGCTAGCACTGTCGCATTCTCTCCCCCCCCCAGGCCTGGCTGGACGCAGTCAGCAGTAGCTCTGGCTTTACCAGCAACTTAGGGTGCTGTGCAGAATAAATCCCCCCAATCTGCTGCCTTCTACCTCTTAACGACAACCTGGGATTTGACCTGACAATTGTTGTGCTCGGAGTACATCCACCTCTTGAACGCTACACGTCCACCGACTGAGTTACGTACCAGTGGGTCTAGAGCCAATCAGTCAGTCACCACAGCAACTAGTAGTGTAGATAGAGACGTTAACCCGATGGGTGAGCGCACTTGCAATTTTTTTAAGAATAGTTTACCAAAACTGGGCACAGGAAACGGACGCATAAATAGACAAACAACTTAAGAATACTGCAAACGCTGGGACAGGGCTGTTTCTTTGCGCACTGCTCAGATGGTCATGACTGAGTGAGACGTAGATGGAATTGAATCTAAAAGTCCACACACAGAGCAGTCTAGTCCGCAATAGCCCATGTTCACTGCGCACACAGCCGGAGATGGTGAGAGGTGGAGCAGGGGGAGGGGGGACGGGGGGAAGAGATAGACAGGGCCACACGAGCACCTCACACCGACACGCACACCGACATGCATGTATCAGCACAATGTTGCTGTTGAACCGCTGCAGTGCAAACACTACAGTTAGTCCACAAAAAACGGGCAGAACGGGAGGCGACGAAGTAGGGGTCGACAGAGAAAATCAACGTACTCCCAATCTCAAAATGTGACCTGATTCAGAGAAAGGCAAAGTTAGTATAAGTTGATAAAGGAATTAATATAAAAGCCATTCCACTCGAGAAGGAAGGAGAAAGGTAGGGGAAAAACAAGAAAATAGTACAAAAGATAGGCGGTCGACAGTGACTCGTCCTTTAATACTCACGCAGACTTTATGCGTCGGATCATGGGCTGGTTTTATAAACGCGCCACACAGATATGGCGCGGAAAAACATCGTCCCGCTAGCGGCCCTAACGGCAAGACACGGTGACGAGCCAAATTAGTGCATAAAACATGATCCAGACGAAAAAGGAGACTCGATCGCTGGGACTACCGCCGCTAGTGAGGGTATTGGTGAAGCAATGCATGAAGTTAGTAGGCAGGACGTGGATGCAAATAGGGGGCGGTTCGCACCCCTTTTGATCATCTTTCGACATTCTTTGCAAGTATCGTTGGGGTAATTATAGGGGTAACAACAAGTAACGCTTTTGGCGTCCTTCTAGGTTAAAAAACCTCTAAAGTCAGTTGCCCTATTATCCCGTAAAGGTGACGACAAAGCCAGCTGACGCGGGCAGTCTACGTGCACTAATTGTGCCCTGTCTTATTAGCCCACACCGAACAACTGAAGATGACGACGGCACAGCAAAGAAGGGGCAAAAAAGGGGGGGATATACTAAAGGACGAGTTTAATAAATTTAAATTAATAGCAATGAAGTCCGCTTCAAGGTTTGACTAGCGTGAGTGTTTAAAGGTTGGCGCATAATTGGCTACCGCTCGGCCCCGGACTCTTGCCCTCGTCCGCCTCCTCACGCGCACAAGACGTAATTGGCCATTTTCGAACTTGACGATTCGACAGGTCGAACTCCAGCCATGGGCGCGAAATTGATCGCTACTTTGAACTAAAATGGTGATCTAATCGACGGACTAACTAAACACAGTACGCCTATTTTGTGCGTGCGAGGAGAAAAGGAGTCAAGGAGACCTTGAAGTGCTCTCACTGCCCGAAGTTCAACCAGTAGGCTAACTCAGTCCGCCCACTTCAGGTTGAATGTTTGCTACCCCTCTCGATCTGTGGGACACTCGCCTATTAGAGGTCTGAAACTTAGTACGTACGCAGTTGGTGCAGACGTGGTTTTAGCCACACCTCTGGTGGCGGTATAGACATTACTTTGCCAGGGAAAATACCCACACAGAGATGCACTCAGAGTATCCAACAATAGCCGGGGCAACTCCCCACGAATACTTGGCCATAAAAAACTAGAGGATGACACGGCAAAGACATAAGCACTTCCGACCAAAGGAAGCGCGGCTAACAAGGTAGGAAACGCCCTAGGTTAGTTTTTAAGACACTTTCTTGCATCCTTAATTAAAAAATGAAACGAATCGCAGTAGATGTTACAATCGCACTGCAGATGTGCAGTGATGCATGCAACATCGCCAGACATAAGAGGAAGTATATTTAAACATTCTTGTCCCGGAAGTGCCTTGAGGCCCGGGTTCGAATCTCGGGGGTTCCGACCCCTGAGATTGGGTATGACTGGCTGATGATGGCTAACAAGCCAGAAATGGCCATTCCGGTCTCCCTTGTCTTTGTCGGATCCACTCCATATATATATATATATATAAGGGCAATAAATAGCCGCCCATGTGAATGAAAAAATCAAGTTACAAAAACCTAGAATATCACGTGGAACCAATTTAATCAACCCACCGAAGAAGATGGAGGGAGAAATTTGCATAGAGCAAAAGGTCCGGGTGCGGATGACTTGTATGACCGCCTAAAGCGAAGTAGGCTAGAATACATGTAGCTAGGCACCTAATTCCAGGGGAAATAGGTTCACCATTAAGATGAGGCTTATGTTTAGGATATTGATTATATAAAGGATTTGTGAGGGTTTGGGTTCGTGCTACCTATGGGGGTTTAGGTTTAGAGTAGGGTCAAGATAAAGGTAACATTGGATTGTTTAAGCTCAGCGATGCTACCCACTTAAGCATTCAAGAAGTCAAGATAGGCGAGATGATGAGCAGACAGTGACAACCGGTGTCAAGACGCCGCGACCAGTTGATATGAACTAATTATAAGACATATTTTCCCCTCCCCCTGTTTCCCCTCTTGATCTCTTAACAATTCCCCCTCCCCCCTCAAATACCGTTGATTGGTTGCTTAAACTTTTGCTAGCTCTACCCCCTTTATATTATTGTAAACGCCTGATGATGAATTAATCGAAAACGTTCGGGCGCCTATCTTGACTTCTTGAATAAAGGTAACAGCTTAGTTTTGTTTTACGATTGAGACACGGGGCAAAAGTAGCTTATGTAGTCCCAGTCATATATCCTTAGTTCCGGCATTTTGTCCTACGAAAAATGTGGTTACAAGGTTTTGGGGTAGGGAAATAGGATGAGCAGAGAAGGAAATTTTTAGAAGTATGTGCTAAGTAAAAAGAATGTAGTCAAAGTTGTTTACCACTGCCGCCAGGAGTTAGTTGCTGCGCATGGAATTTCAAGGTGTGCGCTGTGCTTCGCGCTGCGGGCTGTACTAATCTAATTCCAGAACGGTAAGTTAGACCTCAGGTAAATTGAAGTAGACAACCTCCCAATCACCATTTCTATTTTCGGGGATTTCAAGAAACATGCAGTTTGATAATCGGGTTTTTCCGCAAAACGTTAAAAGATAATACAGATTAGGAAAATCTACAGATACAAATCAACAACACTTCCGAATACAATAAAATAGAAATGCATATAGCAGTTATTAAAGTATATTTCACTGCGTATCCTAATTCCCCACCCAAAAAACCCTACAAACACCGTTTTCGTAGGACAAAATGCTGGAAGTAGGGATTACTGAAGGGGGCAACATAAGCTACTTTTGCTGACATGGGAATATTTATCCTGCCTGAAACCTTTTGCAAAGCCACCAATCTTAAGTTTGGGGTGGGCGTCCCGATATTCGCCTCTCGTTTTGGCGGTCACAGAAGTCCTCCTCACTAAAATCCGAGCCGCGCCGCAAAGCATCCAGTAATGTTAAAATAGCATGCAATGTGTTTGTCAGGATGTCCATTTTGTAGTGCTCTAAAATGACAGCAGCAAAGCAAATACGGCGGCAAGAGATTCGCTGGTGAGTGCTTCGGCTAGTCCGAGTCAGTACATGTTTTTGAGAGCCCAGCACATCAGCGCTTGCCTCAGTTCCCCCCCTCGCAACTCTATTCATCAGGCTGTGTCGTGTCCTGGGTTAGCGTAACGCTACTAAGTAATATCTCAAGTGCTATCAAGCCTTAACGTCGCATGGTGATATTTCTCTTTTCAGGCCACGTTTTTGTCTTACTGCAGTATCTAACACCTCTTGAGTTTTTGGAGACGTCTCCTGTCTACTAAGAGTTAAATCTGCTCCATTATCAAATAACATTGCTGTCCTATGACTATGTTATAAGCTCAGTAATAATGAATAAGCAGAGTAGATGGGAATATGGACCTACCACCTTTTTCGTCATCGTCTGGTGTTTGTGAGACACCCGGGGGTTTCCCGCGGGCATGCCTTCTGTCTGGAGTTGCAGATCAGCAGATACAGGCAGGCAGATGTCTCGTGACTGTGCGGCAGATGTGGGTAATTAACAGACATGTAGAGCTTGATTCACACTATAACGGTTTTCGCGCGTGGTCGACTAACCTGCGCCCCGCATGAAACAACAGCAGGCTACCCATGCTCGGTCAAGTAGAACTTCACTGACTCTAAGCCCCCCTCCCCGAACACGTGGTAGACAATCCAAACGTTAACACCTCCCTCCCCTCACCTATCGCCACAGGAGTCAAGTCACCATAACCATCCCGCCCAATCCCACCCCGTTCGTTGTAACCTCTGCCCCAAAACCCTCTAGTGCGACACTCCCAGCCCTCACTTCTCATTTAGTCTGACGACGGACAAGAGATACCCGTTCAAAAATTCACGAGTACAACTCGAATTTCTGAATATCTTCTTCCTTTTCATCATATAATCTCGGGATGCAACTTACTTCACTCATCCAGTATCCTATGTGTCTATCAGTATGTCCATTTTGTAGTGCTCTATAATGAAAGCAGCAAAGACAATGCGGCCGCAAGAGATTCGATAGAGGTGTTTCGGGCCAGTTATAGACACAAACAGGCCCAATCAATTAACTTTCTGTGCAGTCAGTCTTTACTTAGGGTTCATCTTAGTTGGAAACGCCTTAAATTACCCTCGGGCTACAAGTTAATTTGCACGAAATTCATAAAAGGGAGTACCTGTGTTCGGCTCCAAAAGTCGGTGGCAGTTTATTAAAACTAACACCACGGAAACCAAAAGCTCTAGAATTCTGTGATAGGAGACCGGTGATAATGGTAATCTGCTTTTTATTTTTTTATTAAGTAATTGAATTTATTCAATTTATTATCTAAATTTATTTTCCAACTATCGCTAGCTTTTTCGTTGGTATTTATTAGCTTATCATGATAATTTATCTATTATTTCCTATGTTTGATATATTGCTTTTATTCCCCCCCTTCTCCAAGTTCTTCTGCAGTGCAATGTTGTCTGACCTAAATATAGTTGGTTCCCTCTTACGAAATTTGTCCCCCTTTCTCCGAGCCGCGTGCCCGTGAATCTCTTCACACCCGTTGACCCGTTTCCAGTCGAATGCACACTGGTGCTAAAACGAGTCCCCCCAACCCCCCCCGTTTGGCGCCTTTGTTTTTAATTACTTTTCCCATAATGTTTTCGCCCCGGGCTGACTCAGGAGATAACTGTTCCGTTTAGCCAAGAGGAAGACCCATACAGTGACTTTTTGGCGGCGAGCCAGCTGTCCGCTCCCCCCCCCCCTTCTCGACCCAATTAGCCGCGGCTGCTCCAAGAACAACTCGAACACCCCTTTACGCAAATGAGAGAAGAAGCCACATCCAACTGGCCCAAAAGTTTCGTGAGCTCTTCCGTACGTGAAGAATGTATCGGAAGTGGTCAGCCGCCTATTCACCCCACTTGTAGTTGGAGTTGTACAAGGGCAAGAAGCAACCATCAGGCGCCGGGTCATGAGACCGAAAGACCCACTGCCACGGCAGGAAACGACTGGAGTCGTTTACCGGATCTGGTGCAGTTGTGGACAAAGCAACTTCGTCGGAGAAATCGGGAGATTACCCCGGACGCGAATGGCCGACCATGAAGCGGCGGTGAGGAAGAAAGAGGCCATCTCCCAGGTTGCAGCTCACTCGATGGAACCCGGCTATATTTTCAAGTTTGACGAGGCCAAAATCCTCGCAGGAAGTGACAATCGCGTGAGCCACGAGCTGCTGGAGTCATGATTCTCAGGCCCCCAGTCCATCAACAAGCACAACGATTTGGCGTTCTCATACGGTGAAGTGAGAGGTTTCCGTAGCAAGAGAATTAATCACATGGGAAGGGCCGGGTGCAGCAACAACTCTGACGACAGCGGGCATAATTGTCACGTCATTATCAGGCCCACATCCGACGCTGACAAGACAATTGTAGCAATTAGTGAGTCGAACTCAAAGTGTCAAGCCAGTACCGCGTCAATTAAGATCCAAGCGGTGGCTACAGAAGTGAATAATTATCGCACGCACGCGGATGACCACTATAAACTATAAATGACGCGCAATCTGTGCATGTTTCAACACTATCTGCGCATGACTATGACTTTGCTACCATCACCTATGATTAAGGATTCCCGACGGAATCCGAAACGTCTGGAAAATAAAACTCTTGTTCGAGTGATAGCGTACTCTTCTTCTAAACTGCTTCTGGGAACTCGCGTATTCGCCACTATTGGTATACCTTCCTTTTTTGCTGAGACAATTATGAACCAGTGTACACGAAACCCGCCCTTTTCGCGCACCATATCAGAACAATCAGATGCCATATGAACTACTTCATGAAGTCATATAAAAGCAACCGTCGGGCCCCCCTCTCACTGACAAACAAACGTTCCTTCCAAGACTGGTTTCGCCTTGCCTAGACTCAGGCTATTTGGCCGACTCCATTTGTTCTTGACAGTGTGTATCCATTGCTGGGGCTTGCACTTCGTTTATCCTCCACTATTTGTTTAATAGAACCATACCACATTGATAATTGTTAGCATTGGTGTTTGGCGTACGCGTTACTGCTGGATACAGAGTCAGGGGAGTTAGGAAACAGTCCCTGTCCCCTATCTTCCGCGACGTGGAGCTCGATTCTAATTGTCTTTCTCCTGCAATAACCATCGGCGCCAGACTCAGGTGGTTTGGCCGACTCCATTTGCTCTTGATAGTGTGTATCTACTGCTCGGGTTTTCACTTCGTTTATCATAAACTATTTGTTTAATAGTACCGTACCATATTGATAGTTGTCAGCATTAGTGTTTGACGTAAAGTCTGCTTTAACACTTGTTCTTCGTTCGAGGTAGTTCGCTGCGTTGTTTCCGCTTGCTGTAGCTTTCGTGCAGCTTGCCCAGCTTACTTCAGTGTCTGCGTATGCTTGCTTCAGCGTTTTCTGCGGCTTGTTGTTGGAGCACGCGGCTGCCCATAGTCGAAATCGACGGGGGAACTGTCGTTTGACGTACGCGTGACTGATGGATACAGAGTCAGAGGAGTCAAGAAACACGAAACAGCCCCTGTCGTCTAAATTCCGTGACGTCGAGGTCGATTCTAATTGTCTTTTTTCCTGCAATAACCATCGGCGCTTTGATTACTTTTTCGATCTACTAATGTTCATGCAGGAAACCCTAATCATTTTTGCGCAGGCTGGCATTAAACATCACCGCTTAAAAGCACAATGAGGTTGAGTGAAAACCGGATTATACTGCATATCCCCCTTGGGGTATTAGGCGCTGGGAAATCAGTCCCAGTGATAATTTCAGCTCACTAAAGGAGGGAATGTTACACGTTGTACAGATTAAAAGTAAAAGTTTAATAGGCTGAACATCACCGTGTTGAGGATGACTGATGACCGCGTTATTTCCTTTGGGGGGGGGGGGGGGGAGGAGAGTACTGCATGCTGGAAGATCAGTTCCAGTGATAACAATGCTCCTGAGGACAAAGTGTAACTAACCCAGCAGCTCAGAAGCCGTACTAAAATTAGATTTGCAATTGAAAGGAAAGAAAAATTGACAAGTAGAGGTTCTTACGAGGTCTTGTGAAAGCACAGAAGGAACAATCAGTCAAGAGGAACTTTTCCTGAACTGAGACTCATGTGCGGACCACAGAATCTTATTGCACAGAAGAAGGGCATACAATCAGCAGCACGATATTTGTAGCAGACTGAGATTTCGAAGTTATGTTGGAATCCATCTCCGGAGAGTATGGGAGAAGAAAAAGAGCTGGGAAGTTCTGTAGTTTAAAAAGGCCGGAAGAAAATGGAAGAGGGCTGGATGTTCTTGACTTGAAACTGGGCAGCGACATCTTGAGCGTGAAGGCTACGCCTGACTTGTCTTCCGACTTATATTTGAAGCACAAATATTTTGGGTAACGCGATTACTTGGTATTATGGACCGATCGAGAAAGAAGGAGAGGGAGGCAAGGGCAGAGGGCAGGAGAGTTCCTTACCGAACAGTTTAAGAAAAACAAAAAAAAACATCTGGGACTATCGAGTGGCCTGCACCTCCTGCTAACCCCAAGAATGCCTCTAGTATAGCGGCCGAGGTATGGTGTCTTACATCACCGCACTCGGCCAATGAAGTGCATACCCCGTCTCAAGTGTTGCAAACTCTTAGTTTCGCACCCGCGACCTGTTAGGTAGAAGTGCAAAGCCCTAAACATTGGACTCACTGTGTCTCAGAGCTTCAGGTAGCTGGTTCACGACAAATACAGGGTGACCGGAGCAACAACTGCCTACTTATTTGTCTTCATCAACCTAAGTATTGGGAACAGGAGGGTTCTCCACCGAGTTCTTTCGTCATTGAGCATCTAAATCAAACTCTTCAACACTGCACAAAGGGCTGACTGTCTCGATCGGCAGAACGCCGATTGCGGGGGGGGAGGAAGGAGGGGGCAAAAGAGAATGGCAGTTGGGCGCCGTACAGTGGAGGCTGGCATGGTAGGCAGAACTAGCAAACCGCCCGAGCAAGCAAGTCAGAAATGAGAAGAAGACGACTCGATCGCTGGGACAATACTTCTATTCGTCTGACCCATATGTGCTCCTCCTATCTAACTATGCCTCTGATGACGAATCCGCGACGGATCTCGAAACGTCAGGCGAATAAAAGTATTGTCCCAGCGATCGAGTCGTCTTCTTCTCAATTACTTCCTGGGACTCGCATGTTCGCTTGTATTGGCAATTTAGGAATGTGTGTCCCAGTATGCCTTGCATGGTCAGTAACCTAAGTGATGCTCTTCTATCCATAAATAACAATTGGTCGTACATGTGAAGCTGAACGGAACTATAACAGTTGAAGAGTTGAATTCTGACAGGCTTGAAAAACCATTTAGCTCAGTCGCACCGAGCTCATCCACCTTCCTCCGGGGGCATGAAAAAATCAAGGTGACCGGAGATGGGCTCGAGCACAGTGGTTGGTCGTATGTGTGTGTGTGTTACACACGGCCTGGTTTCAGTAGCATGTACCAAGATGCTGTAAAGGCGGCTCGGACTTCATGTGCGTGAGAGTGCCCTAGGGGTCACATTAAGAAGGAGCCAGTGCAGTCTGACTCTCCGTCCGGAGCGAAGGGCCGACTTATCTTGTCACTTTGACAACCCTCCAAGTAACGATTTGCAGTACGACATGATAGATTCCAGCGCCTCTGATTCATTGCAGTAAAAACCGGGCGGATTTGCGGTCAGAATGGATCTCCCCTCCGTGGCTGCTTCATTCTGCCTGCCTCTGGGCTTAATTTACACACACGCACACGCACGACAGTTCAACCGTCGTTTTTCAACGAGGTCTACTTTTTTTACTGCGCAACAGGATGCTGCAGGTACGGTAACTTATAGTGAGAGTAGACTTTCACTTTATCTACCTCACTCCCCTCATCTGTGACCGGTGTCAACACAAATTCAAGAACGGAGATGGGGAGGGAGGAGGCCCACGTACAAACACACACATGCAGCAACCGATTGTTCGTACCTCGCAAACAGCTGACGATGACAGTTGAGCGTGGTGACTGAGACGGTGTGAGGCCGTACGCCTAGGGCGTACCAAGGTGGGTGACCGACCAGGAATACCGGGCGTTGCTAGCATCGCTCTCTCTCACACACACGTGAAATTTCGACCGCCTTTTCTCTGCGACTTCCCCCATGTGCTCCACAGAAAGGTGGTGAAGGAAGGGTAACTTGCGCTGCATCTACTTCACTCCCTGTCCCAATCCTCCACCTGGGCTTGTGGTGTCACGACAAAATCAAGAAGACCTGAGACGGCACAGAGAGTGAGGGCCCATGCACACACACGCACACATGCTCCAACCGACTGTCTCCGTTCGTCGCAACCACCTGACGATGACAGTTGGGCGCGATGGCTAAGGCGGCGTGAGGCCTCCTTACGCCTAGGGCGTAACCAGCATCGCCCGATAAAATTGTGTCATCAGCCAGTCTGAGCGACTGCACTTCCTGCTGCTAATCGGTCAGTGCCCACGCATCTCTACAGCTTTCTCGACATGATTTACCGATGGCTGCCACTCACTGTCCAAGTCAAAAGGCTCAATCTTCCAAAGGTGACCATCCTTACTTTAAACGCACAACATATGTCTGCTAGTGCGGGTTAATTGTCTAGCAGCTTTGGCGCCATGATGGAGCACAGGGGATGCCGACGAGAGGAAGAAACAAACAAATACACTTTATGAAAAGAAGAACAACAGGCAATCACGTAAAGGATGAGTCTTGCGGTCGCCTCAACAGCACACGGCAACCGGAACTGTCCACAACACATGCGGCTTTGTGCCCAGTTCCGGGAAGAGGAGGTTTAAGATTAAGGCGAGAGTTAGAGTTACGTTTAGGGTTGGGGGTCACGATCAAGATTATGTTAAAGGTCAAGGTTTGAGTTCGTGCTAACTATGAGGTTTAGGTTTAGCGTAGGGCTAAGATAAAGGCAGTTTTAAGGTGAGAGTTGAGTTTTTTGTTAGGGCTAAGATGCGGGAAATATCCCTCCTCTCGGCCTGAAATTGATCGTAATGCTATTTCAAGTCGGATGGGGCGTTCCTATTCCCTGGCCTGTTGAGGCGGTCATACAAGTTATCCTCACTGAATCAGTTCGCATAACAGCAATTTATTAACAGCGCGTGTCAAAAATAAGAGCTATTGACCTGTGAAGTATTAAGGCGGCCGACAGCTTGGCGGTTGCCTGTTGCTGCTGGTGGGAGGAGAGAGTGAGGTCAACCCTCGGCGCGCTTCTTTCCTCACTATAATGAATCCGATACACTAAAAGCCGTGGCTTGGTGCGTTTCCAGCTGGCGGGTTAACTCGGACACCGCAGTCGGTCCAGCGGGTGTCTTGTTGTGTGGTGTGGCTGTCGGCGGGCTGAGAGTCAGATTCGAGGGCTCCTTTTTAATGTGGCCTTTATGGCGCTCCCTGTCGGGGGCGTACCTAACAAGACGTGCTGTTTGCTACGCGTGTTGAGTGTTTGTCGCGCCAGCCGTCTGCGCCCTCCAGCATTATCGGTCTTCTTGACTCTGTCTTGACACCGATTCCCGGTACGAAGGTGGTCAGAGAGTGGGGTAGACCCGGTGTGTTTGCCTTCATTATAATCAACTGCAGTCACTGCGTGCTTCAACTCGTTGATGTTCACAGTGATTATCGTCGAAATCGCCGGTCGAAATATTAACGCAGGCTTAAACAAACACCAGAAATCCATTGTAGATCTAGTAAGACGGCTGGAAAAGCAATGCATAAGCCAGACGCTCCAGTGATTTACCAATTGACTGGGCTATTGGGAGGGCAGAGACGGTGCTAACTGAAATTCCACCGGATTCCGGCTAACGTGTAATTAGTTCGAGTAACGCCGCCGGTAGCACGCCTTTTTGACTAACTGTCTTCAGCTCCCCCTCGAGCAAAGCAACCGGTTTTCTTCTTCTTCAAACAAAACTTTGATGAAATAGTTGGATGCAAACACGCCAGCCCCCTTATTGGGACAAAGACAACCAGTGTTTATATAAACAAGAGCGGTGTGATTGCTCCTGGGAGGGAGATAAACTAGCCGGTTATTGCTGAAAAACGGGCCTGTTGATGAACCCTCCCGCGTGAGGCCTAGATGAACGCTGGCGCCAACACGGGGGATGCAAACCAACAGCACACACACGCATGCCTGCACGCACGCCAGCCGCTTTTTCTGTGTGTGTGTGCGTGCCAATTAAAACAGTTTAAAGAGACAACAATTGCTGCTGATAAGCAACACACACACACAAGACTGCAACAAACTCAATCAACCTCAGAGGAGGTTTGAAAACAATAAAACGCATAAAAGGGGAAAGGGAGAGTGAACACTCCATGCTTCAGTCCTTCTCACAAGGAATATTGACTACCACACAGACGCTGAGGCGGACGCTTGGGACGTCATTTTTAATCGCAGAGGACAGCAAACAGGAACGCACGAGAGGAAACATTCAGGATAGTTTTTGGGTTGTATGCAGTCTGGCACAGCCGGCAGTAGCAGCAACACTTTGTCGGCGAGCAAAAATAGACGTGTGGGCGGTGGCACTGCGTTGACAGCCCATCGCCACCGCCCCCTTCCAGCCTTCTACAGCAGACGATGAAGGTAAGATGGGACAGTCGTTTACACATGAAGATGAGGGGTGAGAGTATGGTGTAAACCAACAGGGAAAATTGGAAAAGCGAGCATGAGAGACACCTTGTAAAGCAAACCTTGCAGCATTTTTCACCAGCCAATTTTGCACAGAAAAGGCCAAGATACCGGGGGACAAAAGTTGCTCAAAATTTTCGGCAAAACAAACCGTCAACTACGACAGTCGGAGGCTGATTCCCTGCTACTCACTACTGGGAGAAACAGAGGCAGAGAGAGAGAGAGAGCGAGACAGACGCAAATGAGACTCCTTCTCTGAAGTCGTAAAGATTGCGTCTACTCCGCGCGATGACCCTGAAAAACAGTCTTCGGACTAGGCTGGCTGAGAATTTGTCGTTGAACATGTACAAGCGTCGCAAACCAGACAAACGTCACTTCTCAGGCGCCCCTTTTTTACCGACTCAGGCGAACGAACAGACGACAAATAACGCAGGATCAGGATATATTCCAAATATATTCATGCAAAAGACAAGACGACCCGGAGGAAGCAGGAAACAACAAACTAATCGGAGGCTGGATGACATACCAGATAAAATTTTGCCCTGTGGCAGCACAGTTGCGGCTGTGGTGGACGGAGTTTTTCCGTTTGCGATGTTGGTCTCCTCGCCGGCTGAATTTGCCGCAGAATCCAACGACGCAGGGGCAGATGGCGACACGTAGGCCTTCATAGCGTCTGCCAGGACTGCGCGAAGAACTCGTTCTGATTCCGCTGATGATTGCTCCGTCGAATCTCGTACCGACAGACGTACCACAGCTGTAAGAAGTGCCGCAGCCTAGTGGGACAAGAGGCAAGTAGAGGCGTTAACTTTCTCTATCTTAAAAGTACTGACCTTCAGGCAAAAATAAAGCAGCTACTAA
Source organism: Ligula intestinalis (assembly GCA_036362985.1). NCBI lineage: Eukaryota > Metazoa > Platyhelminthes > Cestoda > Diphyllobothriidea > Diphyllobothriidae > Ligula > Ligula intestinalis. Next base: position 18,245,410 of record JAYGXS010000004.1, on the reverse strand, counting down.
CGAAGGGGGGGGGGGCTGGGGGAAAGAATATTGCAGCCAGTGTGATGCCCTTAAATAAACCGCTGTTCGGGAGTCAAGCTCGCAAGGAAGGATGGATGGAAACAAAACGATACATTCCCGTCAATCGCGCACACTCGGCTTTAGAAGTTAAGCTTTTCACTGAAAGCCTCGAGGAAGGGGAGAGGGGGGAGGGAGGGAGGGAGGAAAGTGAAGTCAGAGCACATTGGAACTTCGGCCAGCCAGGTTAATCCGTTCCGACACAGAGCTCTTCATGCTAGACAGTCGTCCTTGAGAAAGCTAGCCCATCAAACTGCATCAGTTCACTGATCCGCGCTGCCGGCGACCGAGTACCCACGCCCTGGGGGACAAGACTCAATGGCGGATACAAGCACTGACAGCTTGTTAGCTTACGGGAAGCTCGTCAAATTTGCCGCAAGTGGTTCGCACGTTACCTGAAATGCTCGCAGATGGAGCTGCTCATCATCCGAGGTTCAAGTGCACATCAAAGGGGGGAAGAACTAACTAACAAAGGCGACAAAAGGGATTGAAATAATGTGGTCACAGAAGACCTACTTTCCAACTGGCTATCCTTATCTGGAGATGACGGAAACAGGCACAAAAACGGACAGGCGTTAAAGCCATCTATAGACAATCTGCTAACGTCCAACAAAGACACGACAACTCGCGAAATCAGCTTTAACAAAACTTATAGTGGTAGGGTTTTGTTGTTTTATTCACCTGCAACATGAGAACTTGTCTTAATCTTTTTTTTGAATTTCTAAGAAAAATGTATCCACATTCTTTAACCGTTTCTTTGGCCATTTTCTACTGGTTGGCTTAGAGACAGCACACATCACCGACAAGTCCCGTCGCTTGAAATATGCACCAGTTGAATTTCCCTGAAGTTTAACCCTATAACAGAGCTCCAGCCGGGTTTTTTGGCTGTCCAGAGAGAGTCGGAATTGGTTACACCCACGCTTATAAGCAATTCCATTAGTATACATTTTAACTGTTAGGGGCGCCAGCTTTACTGCCACAAGTTAAACGTTTTTCCGTCCTCTGGGACAGATGACTGGCTTGGCTTCTACACTCAGTGCAAATGTGTAAAAGCCTTTAAGTCACCTGAGAGTGGCATAAACCGGCGGCAGAGAGGGGACGGGTTGTTTTTGGCGTGGGCCACAGGTCGTAACCAGCAGTACTGTTGGGAGACGCGTAAGGACATCGTCATGGCAATTACCGGTAGCTTTGCCATCGTTATAAGCTCCCCCAGTAAGACCCACAATTAACACAGGAGCAGCAGATTTGTTCCAGTACTTGGCTCTCCGTCAAGGAATTCAGTGAAACTGCGGTGTACCACCGAATATATAGTAGCGGTATTTCATATCAGGTCAGGATTATTAGGGAAATACTTTTGAACTCCCTCTTGGTAGAGAGCACCTATGATGCAAAACATGTGGCGTTGCCAGTTATGGAACTACGTAAAAAGGGCAGACAGGAAAAAACTACTCAGGCATTGTCCAGAATTCTAGGGGTTTGAATACCATTTGCGGGATTTTAAGGAGAAAAACTGTCGCCCGTGGGGGGTGGAGGGGGGGTAGAGTATTTGCAAATCGGATAGCCTGCTGCTAAAAGTGTTTGAAACATGTCAAGAGGAGCCCATCGCGGTTTTTATCAATATCCTAATAATCACACGAGAAGATAGCAGAGGTCATGAGAACCTCACCAAGTGTCGGAGATGCGCCAATCGTACGCTCTTGCTTACACATGGGCAAACTCAACAGCATTCAAAAGAAGCGATTGCCATGCTGACTTTTAATAATGGGAGATATGAAATCTTGCGCATAAATTGCCTAAAAGCGCCTTTCAGGAACAAAATATCACTTCACAGGCAGAAGATCATTAAAGACAAAGACAACAGTGATTGAAATAGCCATTTCCGGCTCATTAATCGTTTGGAGTCAGTCATACTCAACGCCAGGTACTGCACCATCCGCGACCTATCCAACGCGCCTAGCTGATGACAGCTAATGAGCGAGAAACTTTCATTCCAGTCTCCCTGGCCTTTGACCGCAATTGTCATCTACCGCTGTGCGGTTACTGGCGGGGTTCGAGAGTGAGTCTCCCCAAAGAAAAACGGGACGAATGATTTCCTTTAGCAATCGGTGAACGTGCATCAACGAGTGCAGGGTTGCATTACAACCACAAGGTAAATTCAACAGCATTCAAAATATGTGACCGGGAATTTTGTACAGACAATACGGACAGGTTCTCGCTTGCAGTCCTCCTAGGTGACCATCCCAAGAACCGAAAGGTGTGAGTGAGTTTTATCGCAAAGGGAGCGGATCACGAAAAAAACACGTCTCTACCGCCACCGGAAACCTTTTCTAGCGAATCTAACAGTGGCGGCGTCCTTTGAAAAGGCAAAAACGCAACTTTGTAAGGCTTCAAGGGACTTCAGTTCGGCTTTTTATTGTTTGAAAAGTCATGTTGGCAAAAGATCGTTTTCGGTCATTCATCGTCAGGCCAGTACATGACATGGGGAATAAAATTGGCCAATTAATTACAGCGATTATATAATCGTCAAATTTAGGGAGGGGGGGGAGGAAAGGGTGAGGGTAATTAAGCAGCTGAGTTTTCCCTCGTCTCCTGAACGCAGGCGCCTGCACGGGTAGGACGCTGGTTGCCATGCCCAGATGAGACAGGGGAGATGTTCTCGCGGTCCGCGGATTGAGTTCTGTATGTCAGCCACGCAGCTTGCGTTTGACTATTCTCCGTAGCTTCGTCTTCTTTGGCTTCAGTAGGTGTTGGATTTCCGCATGCAGTCGGCCAAGGGAGGCCGATGGCTTGAACCAGCGCCTTTTGACAGCATAGAATGGGTTTTGCTAGCCGGATTGCCACTGCTTCTGCTGTGGCCAACACCCGTTTGCGCAGGCTTTTGGAGTAGTGCATTGGCGTGCGGTATAGGACTCGAAAGGCTTCACTCGCGGCCACTTGGTGGTTTGTATCAATTAGGTGGGCGAGGATTGAGCTTGAGGTCGGTCTATTCTCCCCTCTGCTGAGCCAAGCTGGTATGTGCTCACGCATTCTCTTCTCCAGACGTCGCGTTGTTCGGCCAATATAGCCCGCTCCAAAGGAACACGTGAACGAATAGATGCACATAGATGTGGCCTGAAACGGCAGTCTGTCCTTACCCCCCCCCCCCATTCGTATAAGGGGAG
>JAYGXS010000004.1:18223151-18242092 GCA_036362985.1 Ligula intestinalis | reverse complement strand
TGAGGGTAATTAAGCAGCTGAGTTTTCCCTCGTCTCCTGAACGCAGGCGCCTGCACGGGTAGGACGCTGGTTGCCATGCCCAGATGAGACAGGGGAGATGTTCTCGCGGTCCGCGGATTGAGTTCTGTATGTCAGCCGCGCAGCTTACGCTTGACTATTCTCCGTAGCTTCGTCTTCTTTGGCTTCAGTAGGTGTTGGATTTCCGCGTGCAGTCGGCCAAGGGAGGCCGATGGCTTGAACCAGCGCCTTTTGACAGCATAGAATGGGTTTTGCTAGCCGGATTGCCACTGCTTTTGCTGTGGCTAACACCCATTTGCGCAGGCCTTTGGAGAAGTGCGTTGGCGTGCGGTATATGACCCGAAAGGCTTCACTCGCGTCCACTTGGTGGTTTGTATCAATTAGGTGGGCGAGGATTGAGCTTGAGGTCGGTCTATTCTCCCCTCTGCTGAGCCAAGCTGGTATGTGCTCACGCATTCTCTTCTCCAGACGTCGCGTTGTTCGGCCAATATAGCCCGCTCCACAGGAACACGTGAACGAATAGATGCACATAGATGTGGCCTGAAACGGCAGTCTGTCCTTACCCCCCCCATTCGTATAAGGGGAGAGTTAGTGAAGAGAACCCGCAAGTTTACAGCCGGGAAGGCATTCATAACCGCTGTCCTCAGGCGCCTTCTTACTAGTTCACTCGTTGCATCTCCAATAAACGGCAGTCCTATAAACAGACCTTTCTTTTCCGCCGTTGCAATTGCGACCTTTGAGGCACGTTCCTTGATGTTCTGAAGGATGAAACGTTCCGGATAACCGTTTTTCTGGAGCGTGTCCTTTAGTTTGCCAAAACGCATAAAGAGCTTTAAGTATGCTATCAACCCCCAAACAAATTGCCCAAGGTAAGCTGACATGTGATCAGCTGAAGTCGGTTCATTGGCTCCTGGCGTTCGGACTTTCAAAAGAGACTCGTTTTTTTTTATCAAACAGTGCTAAGAAAGCTAGCCTCAGGTGAGCAAACCAGGTCGGAGTTGAAAAAAACAAACAAACGAACCCAACGCAAGTAGAAGGGATAGGTTAATGCGGCTTCTGCTCCAAAACTAAAAGAAGGTCCTCGCCCCAGCGAACGGAAGCGTGAAAGGTGGACGTAGGTAGTTGACGCCACCACCGCCACCTCCTGCCCATTGCAATTTCATAAAGCAAAGTGCATCAAAAGAAAGACAGCCAGAATGCACACGTCTTTTGGGACTAAGCTGTCTTGAAATTGAGCAGTATTAACGGAATTTGACTTTGGACAGCGAGAGCAGTCTCCTGGAATAACAAAGCCGTGTGAAATGGCCACTAGTAAAAATCCCAAGTGCGAGATAGCGGAAGTTGCAGTGATCCGCTATCCTGCAATTGGGAGCCCGAACTTCCTCCGCCCTCCGCAGGCTTTTTGTCCGCGTTTAGCAGCTAGTTAGTTGATAATTAAAAGCCCGTCAACGTGCTTTATGAGGAGGTTCTGAGGTCATTTAATGACATAAAAGCAGCAGTTGGTACAGCAGCTCTTCTCTTTCCGAGTCCTACACACTGCCATACTGGCGATGGCAGACCGTTCCTGTAAACAGTAGGAGACCTTTCCAAAACCTCGTATTCTTTTTGCGAGAGACTTTAACATCGGTTAATTACCCCTAAAATGCGTTCGGAAGACCGAGCTTGGTAGCCTGGTTAATCTTCCCAGTATCTTTGAAGATAATGTTGGTGACAACCCCCCCCTTTCGCATATGAACACTCCCATATGCTTACTGTAAAACACAGTATGGTAGGTGACCTAACTCATGGAAAATCATGAGCGAAATCGGAGTTCACAGTCAAACGTACATCCAATATCCTTATTTTGATCTGTCGAGGTGATTCGATCAGCAGAAAGTCTTTTACGCAGGAAAAATGCATGTCTAATTCAGTTTATTTTGAAGAAACGGGCAGAATTTCGGCAAAATCGAAGGGTACCAGATATAAAAGAAATTTCCTAAGACAGAGCTAACATTTGTTTGCTTTTGCGCGTTATGCCGTGTGGGGAGAAACCCAATGTATGCAAGAGAAACTCAAAAAATAGCTCTTCCAGAACTGGAAAGTCCAGTTGTAAGTTGACGAAAATCAGCTGAAGGCAAGTTAAAGGAATCGCGCTGCTTTTTTCCCAAAGAAGGAAACATTTTAATTTTAAAATTTACTGTTACCCAATTGTACAAAAGACAGCAACCTCGGTGGGATTCGAACCCACACCAGCAGCCAACATTCTAGCCAACTGAGCTACGAGCCCCCCCCAGGAGCCAGGAATTAATTCCAACGTATGTCCATTTACACACCCCAGCCTACTGCAACGCATAGAATCCACCAATTCTGACAGAGTAAGCTGATTGTCCAAGCAGGATTACCTACGCAATCAATCTAGAATACACCAGATGACTACCAGGCACACTTAATTAGTTAGTGAGACGGGGGTAGCAGACTTGAATAATTCATTTGACCCAATCGTGAATAAACTCCACAGCTTCAGTAGGAGGCCGTTGGGTTTTTCAAAATTGGGTCAAATGAATCATTCAAGACTGTCAATCCCTTCCCCTCCCTTCCTATTAAAATTATTGTTTGCTAGAGTCTGAATTTTTCGTCACAACACTCAGGAAAAACGTTTTGACTGTTCGATTGAATTGAAGATCTGGGACCGTAAACAAGGGGCGTACATTTTATCCTGTACATGGGCATTGCAAGTACTCTTGTTAAATTTAAAGCATGGCACAGGACACTTTCTGTACAATATGGTTTGTGCTAACACGCAATTTATTAACGGAATAGGAAGAATATTAACTGTTTTTTGCAAAATCTTACTATCTATTCGGCCACACTTTCGTGCATTTGCCAGCCTGCAAAGGTACCAAAAGTAACCGAAAACGATGAAAAATGCTTCAATAAAAAAAGAAGGTAAGTTCGTTCATTGCCAGCTAAATTTAAATCATTTATTGTCAGGCAAACGAAAAAAAACTGGTCAAAATTCTCCATGTTCACTCTGAAGTTACCTTAGATCAGAGTAAGATGCACAGATATTCGTCAGCTGAATTGCTTTTTAAAGAGGTAACCCATCACAGAAAGATTTCAACTGGTCTTAGGCATTAGAAAATCAGACTTTTGCTATGGACGTGCTTTTTGATCGAGTAATTTATAGATATACCCAATGTGGCAATCTTAAACGAATTAATATCCAAAAAGCCACGTCTTCCGGAAATGCTTTTGAGCAAAAATATTATTTTGCAGGTTTTGATAAAAAATGCCGACCAAAGTATACAGTTATGAACGAAAGCTTGAAAACACCGCAAATAGTAAAAAATGGGTAGAATTCAAAGGGCAATCTGAAACTAACTGTAATGCAAGATCTGAAGAACTAACATGTTTGAACTTAATCTCTCACTGGGGGAAAAGCAGTACCAACCTGGCAAGGGAGAACGGTAATTTTAAGCCTCTGTGGCATACCTAAGTCGGGGTTGGAGGGGCCGGATCTCTAGGGAGTAAGAAAAGCAAAACTCCACATTGAGGACTGCAGTCACATGGATAAACTGCAGATCCCAGCCGCGTTAAGGGGTGCCACGAAAGGTTTGAAAATCGGCAAAAATATACTGACAACACATCGATGCAAATTAGTCACAAGTTCGCGGAAACGCTCTAGGTCACTACGGGATAGGCAGCAAAGATAAAATAGACCTGCCAGAGGACACCGAAAGACCTTAGTCACAGAGGAGTGGGCTCGGACCAGACTAGTAGCCCTCGATGGAGTCATTAAGATTATGAAGGAGTAAGAATGCTATGAAAATGCGCTCAAGTTCTAAGAGTGTGCTGTTTAGTCGACTATGGAGTGAGCAGCATGTGGACTTCTTGACGACCCACGTGTAGAAAATGAAGCATTAATGCACATTTAAATGAGCAGATAAACTGTTCGCCTCGATCGTATCCATAGATCAAAGGTGCAATCAGAGGACAAGACGTTCAACCTCAGGAGAAGTAGATCACATAGCAAGTAGTAGTACGTCCCAGTTATACTGCTCAACAGTGTTATAACGGAGGCCCAGGCCGAGACATTACCGCGTAATGCGCCGCCCAATTGTTGTAACGGAGCCCAGGCCAAAATATTCGCCGTCTAACTACACCTCATGTGAGCCCCCAAAGAGAGAACACGACATGAAGTGGGCAGAAGCGGAAGTCTTTGAGTGTTAAAGGTACAACCCATTTAGGGAATCAAACGTGTGTAAGATAGGTCCACGAACCAATCAGATTGTCGTCTGAAATAGTGGCCGGTTGCATTGGTTGTTTGGCTCAGTGGATGCCTGTAGTTTAAATTCTGAATTATGGATCGATTGACGACTTGTGTACGTAAGCCCGTGTAGGCCGATCGATAGCCTGCTTAGAGTGTGGCCATAGCTTGCAAACTACTGTTTGCTAAGACTGTTCGTGAGGCCCTCCTTAACAAACAGTTCCGCAATTTACACTCGATAGTACCCACAATTGTACAGGAAATAGTACCATCGATGATTGGACAACACTAGAACGAAATGCACACCGGACTCGCTCACCCTTACCAGAAAACGTGAGGCATCAGTGACAGAGACTATTCCCGAGGACGAGTAGACCACGCTGATTGCCCCCCACCCTATCTAGTACAGCGTCTTTGGTAAATCCAACGCGGTGTCTCATTAATAAATAATTGAACGTAGCTATTACGAAGTCCATTTCCACGTACGGTGATCATTCTACAAATTGTACAAGTGTGTCGTGTGGCATAATTCCATGTCTGGATCTACACCCCCCCCCCAACTGCTCGACGTTCACTGAGATTACTTACTGCCCGAAACAGAGACGGGTTACCTCAAAGCAAAGATAACGGCCACAACGAGGTCACTTCCTTGTGACTTGTCGGGAGTCCAGGAGAAGTGCATATTCAGGATCCTCTACCTGCGTTTCAGAGGATTAGCCGGAAAAACATTGGCAGGAGTAACAGTCCGTTCAAGTCTGGTCTGAGTTTCGAAAATCGGTAAGCCGCTGACGAAGTGCTTGCATGTGCTTAAGGCAGCAGGAAGTGTTGTTTAGGCACCACCAGTGAAAGAATACCCCATTATCAGAAAACTGCAAAAACTGGGAGGAAAACGCTTGAACGACAAGTTTTTGAAATGTAAATTAAAGGGAAGACAAAAAGGCATGCAATACCTTGATGAGCGTTTTTGCATGGAAGGTGGAAATAAGGGCATATCAGCCGAAGGTGCATCCAGCGGATTCGGAAGCAGCATTTTTAACGGAGAGATAGCGAGGGAAGCATGGTGTTATAACTTAAAAATCAAGATAGAAGACAACGAAGTTAGGGTCGTTGAAGAAAGTGAACCACTGAACCATTATAGCAAGCACATACTGTTAGTAGGCGCTTAACGGACAGCTAGCAGCGAGCTAGCGTGCAGGTAGCCAGCGCGCTCACGGCAGGCTATCGATCGGCCTACAGGCAGCGAAGCATACTGACAGGCAATCAATCAATAATTTAAAATTCAAGCTACAGTCAGCCATGAGTCACCAGCAAATCGTGCCACCAGCCACGCCAGACCAGCAGCCGAGTGGCCCGATGGATATAGTTTAAAGGCGTTCGTTGCTCTAAATATGTTGTACCTATATCACTCAAGGACTTCTGCTATTGCGCTCTTTTTGTCGTGCTCTTCCCCTGGGGACTCACACAAGGCGTAATTGGGCGGTGACACCTCGGCTTTGGCTACATTTACAACACAGACCACACAGGATATCCAATAAATTTATGCGGCAAAATTCGCTTCCCGTGGTTTTTTGATCTTTTTCTGTAAAACAGGAGGCAGCAAGAGGCCGGTGGGATGTGCAGTAGGACACACGCTGAATTTAATCTGATTAGAGGGGTATAAACTACCAAGAGAAGCTACTGTAAAAGGTTTACGACGATACAAATCACTACTATAACTAGCTGTATGATGAAGACACTTCAATTCACCTCCACCCAAAACCTACATGTCACCTACGGCTCCAAAAAGTGCATTCACCAAACCTGAGTACCCGTTCAAAAAGGCAGGTAAACTATTTGATGACGTGTTCTCTCCTCGTCGGTGACACTGAGCAAGTGTTCTGCTTCGGCCGTAAGAGAGATGCGAGACTTGTTGAAACAAGCGCTGAGACAAGCTACTGCGTCCTTACTCATCTCAATTGGCCAATGGATCGCTACGGGCGTTGAAAAGGGATGGGAAAGTCGATGCTGCGTCCGAATATCAATAACATCTCCTAAATTGTTGAATCCTTTTACAAAAGCCAGTCTCTAAACACACCTGAAGTAGGTTTCCTTCGTCTGCTGATTGGACTTAAATTTACTTGAGCAAATTTTGAACTCGTATGAGAGCCGTAAAATAGACAGACGGCTAGCAGTTTTAACGAACTCATAGTATAGGTTCGGACACTTTGCTGTCTGTTTGAAATCTTACAACGAAATCTTAAAATATACAGGTATGAAGAGAAAATTGGTTTCCTTCATTTCCAGCAGAGATTTTGTCACTAATTTTCCGCTAAATCAGAAACAAGTCAAAGTTTCCCGTTTTTACTTTGAAGTAACCTACAAAAAAGGTACCTTTCGCAGATATTCCTTAGCTGAATATCTAATTAAATTGCTTGCAATTCAAATGCTTTTATAAGTTATTTTAAATTCGTCTTAAGCATATTAGTAGTTGACTTTCGCTGTGGATGTTCATTTTTCTCACAAATTGGTTTTCATGTTTTGACGAGTCTACAAATATGGCTAAAACGACTATCTTCATTAGAAATAATATTCAAAAACGCACTTCTTCGATAAATGACTTTACAAAGCATCTTATTTGAGAGGTCTTAATAAACACATCGAACAGAAGCTAGGTATATTCAAAGAAACTTTAAAAATCGTAGGACTTCGTCGGAATTTTGAGGGAAATCTGAAACTAATTGCAATCCACTACCAGAAAGACCTATGAAGAAATTTTATGAGGGAAAGTTCTTTTCATATATACAAAATGATATGGTAAGCAGTTTACCTGACAATTATATCGCCATTTATTATTCACAGTTACAGCGCATTTGAAAGTTTTGACGCTTTTTCGAATTTGGTATTTCTAAACAATGTAATAGTATTTCTTATACTTCGCTTAAAGTTGTCTATTATTATTTCACGGTTTCGTACATGCTTTAATGCCGATTTGCGAGTGATTATCAACATATCGCAAGATTCCGCACTTCGCAGGAGTTAGGTTAGAGTCTTAAGCCGTGGCTTTTGAAAGAAAATATATATTAATTCATAAGCTGATTACGTGATTACTTTGAGTACTTATGGGGCGTCTGTTAATCGTAAACAAGAGCCGAAAAAATTGAATCAAACCACATTGACGTTCGTCCGGCGGTAGTGTGTTTTCATCTTCTGCCGAGGGTTCACAGTTAGTGAAGAGACTGAGAAAACAAATGCGCACTGCGGTACTTTCGGGTTGGAACTCAATTTGTCTTTTACAGTTATATTCGACTGATAGTATAGTAAGCAGTATACAGAAGCCCCAATTTCGGCTCTCAGTGTATTTTACTCGTTTTAACTGTGTGTTCAAGGAAAGGCATGGCGTCCAAACATTGCAGGCATTGATTCACTTTGGCAGAAACTTATTCGCTGCATTTCAATTGTCCAGTATGAATGCTCTCGATGGTTACATAGACTTCAAGCAGACAATAAATCGAAGTGCTGCCCAACAACGCAAAAGACAATCACAGAGAGTAATTTCGAAATTGAACAGGTTCCTAACACACGAAATTTCCTCCGTCCTTCTCAACGACGTCAGCTGTGCGCCCCGCAACGGGGAGGGTAACTTGTGCGGTAGTTAGCTCATAGTAATAGCAGATGGGCATATAATCTACCAACCTCCCTCACCCCTCATCCACTCAGACCTAATGTTTAAGAAGAGCACAGATAGGATCGAGAGGCGGTTAGCGGAGTTAAATGGTCCCCTTACGCGGACCATATACGACCTGCTTCCCCAAATAAAGGATGCCAGGCTTTTAAACAAAAGGGACTGGAATGTTCGGATCTCACATACGTTTGTGTCACAAAGGCCACGAGGAGAGGGAGGTAAAGGACACACCTCCCGCTGACATGAGAGGCAAGCTTGTGGAGAAGGTTGAACGAGTTTGTGTGTGATGTATAAGTCCGTCAGATGTGTGGTGATGTGATTTGACTGGCAGGGTTTCTTCGAAATGCATGTGGCCGAGTAGGACTATCCAGCGACCTTGTGTGTGTGAGCAATGCGGTCAGCTGTCGTAGATGCGATAGATGTATGCTGGTTTTCCTGGCACTGATTCCCCGGCCGCACTGCGATGGATTATCAAGCGACCAACCAAGCCCATGCGTGGTAGCAACATGGGCAGGATAGGTTAGGGGCTACCGAGTAGGTTGTGGTTGTCAGGGTGCTAGCGTTCACTTTGCTAAATTCCACTGTCATGCATAAAACTGTGGCTGCGTAGACCTATACGTTGACTGGATATGCATGAGCAACTGATTCGGATGCAGCCGGTGTATGCTGTGGGTCCTGGCACTGATGCTTCGACCTGAGCACAATAGATTCGCAACGAATACAGCACAATAAACGACCGAATATGACATCTTTACATCACTTAGAATTGCTGATCGTTCGTGTGAGTAGTTTGGACAGTTTATGGAATGAATGGGTAGCGCAGCGACAGGCAATTGGTCAAACTCAGTGGAAAAGGCCAACTGACTTACTGATAGTCCATTTAAGCGCCCGGTCTATATGTACGTGCACACATTTTAATGCATGGGAGTGACTTTGTAACGGAATACTGGTACAGAGAGAGCCTTCCTGAGGAGAAAGAAAGATAACATTTAGGTGCGTGAAGCGGTACGCTACCACCTAGCGAGTCTGTCACCTACGTTTATGAACCCCATTAATAGAATCTCACACCAGCTAGCGTCTCGTTCACGTAGTGAGCACTTGCGTACGTGGAGAAGACACAGGTGAACATTCTTCACACACACACGGGTACTGCCAATTCCGTCTGTGGGAAGTTTGCGGGGCGTTGCTACACGCATTTTAGGTACAAGGAGCAGTGTCCAGTACAGAAAAAGAAGAGAAAAAACCAAAAACCTTACGTACGGCGATCCACAAAGTTCAACTTTAACTGCAAAGTATTTTGAGCGCATCAGCAAGGAAACCATATAGTTCGACGGCCCTATTGCCGCTAAAATTATTTCTCAAGTTGCCAATACAAGACAACATGCGAGTCCCAGGACGAAAGTGAGAAGAAGACGACTCCACTACTGCTTTCTGCTTATGTCTCTGTTGGTGAATCCGCGAGGGATCTCAAAACGTCAAACAAATAAAAGTATTGTCCCAGCGATAGAGTCGTCTTCTTCTTGATTTTTCAAGTCTACAATAATCCTACTTGTAGATCAAAAGTACATACAATGCTCGCATTTCGTTCTGAAGATTTCGACTAACCACTGCGTGCTAAACGACCGAAATCGATGTTCACACAAAGTTGCTGGAATAGAATAAAACAGATAAGACCCCTGTTCCTGCCAAAAAAATTGACACGCAGAACAAGAAGCGGCCGTTCGTGTACGAAAAAATGGCTCAATTAATGATTCCCTAAACATGCAAAGACAGCTCACATAATGAGCAGTCCAGCGAGGGCCAGTGGATTTTCTACTCAAGCCACAACTATCGCGACTTCTCAATTAATAATGACGTTGATTCACAGATGGAGGGTGGTAGGAGTCAGTTATATGTAACCTGCTGTGGCATTCTTCACTCCTCACCGCCCCCTCGGCAGTTCTAATCGATTAGGGTTCAACAAACGCACGAGGTTCAGAGCAAACATTCGACTGGCGTTTACTAGCTCTGACACTTAATGCATCTCTCAGTCAACACGTTCTATTTCCCACTAGGGTGCGTGAGAGGCAGCAATCAAACTGTCTAGATCGCATACTTACGAAATCGACGAGGTGCAATCTCTACCTCCTCTAGGTAAAAGTTATAACATCGTACTTAATTGGGACTATTCTATATTTTCGGTACCCAAACAACCCACCAAGAATAGAAGGAATATTTGACGTGGTGACTTTGATCAAATGAAGGCCGAAATAAACAACATAAATTGGGATGTGGTTTTTTCCGGCAATATAGCTGCTGATTGGGGATGGTTCAGTGAATTATTGCATACTCTCCGGAGAAACCACTGTTCGATTACACGGAAGAAGCTAAACAACAAACCTTAGTGGCTGACTCAAGCGCTGAAGAAAGAGATAAATAAAAAGGGGAGATGGTTTAGAAAGTATAGAGCAGATATAAATCCTGTATCCCCAAAATGCATACAAAACGCAGAGGAACCTCGTGAAGCGACTTATCTTCAAAGCGCGTAAAGACTTTGAAAAAGATTTACTAAACCGGGCAGTTACAAATACGAAGCTATTTTATGGCTACTTAAGAAAGACAACACGAAACCGGGACCCAGTTCCCCTTCTGAAGCCAAGCGACGGAACAGAAATGAGTGAGGATGCAGCAAAAGCTGAGCATCTTTCACAATTTTTCAAATCGAACTTTACGACTGAAATCGGATTCATCCCTCCCAACTATGGCTTAGACGACAGTCCAAAGATTGAGAAGTGGCCTTCGCCGAAGCAACCGTTCTTTAGGAGTTAATGGCACTAAACGACTCGAAATCATCCGGTCCCGATGACATCCCGCCTAAATTACTGAAAGAACTTGCTGAGGAGCTAGCCAAACCACTTTCTATGCTTTTCACCACCTTGTGTAATGCAGGTTGTTTACCCGCCGATTGGAAATCCGCACGGATCACACCGTTGTATAAAGGCGGCAGAAAGGTTTCTGCAAGCACTTATGGACCAATCAGCCTCACTTCGATCTGTTGCAAGATTATAGAAAAAGTAGTAAAGCGAGAGCTGATGCGTTTCTTAGAGCAGCATAACCTTCTACCGGATGCGCAACATGGGTTCCGCAGATGCAGGTCCTGCGTGACGATCCTGCTCTATTGTTTGGATTGCTGGACTCAAGCAGTTTATGGAGGAAATCCGCTTCATGTAATCTACATCGACTTCAAGAAGGCTTTTGATAGCGTCCCGCATCAACGACATTTGCACAAACTCAGCCAAATAGGTGTTCGAGGAAATCTGCTGAAGTGGATTCAAAGCTTCTTACTTGGCCGCTCCTAAACTGTCCATATTGATGACCAGCAGTCAGCAGACGTTGCAGTTGAGAGCGGTGTCCCCCAAGGCTCTGTCCTTGTCCCTATACTGTTCATTATATACGTCAATGACTCCGTCCGTGAACTGGACTGCGATGTGGCTATGTTTGCCGATTACATTAAGATTTTGAACGTCATATGAAATTCAGCTGACGAAGAACGTTTGCAGATAAACCTAAACCGCCTTCAAACTTGATCTCAAAACTGGCTTTTGCCGTTTAACGAGAACAAATGCAGTATCCTACGAGTTGGCCGACCCAGTTCTCAGAACCCCATGGTTTACAGCCTAAATGGCATCCAACTGCAAGAAGTGGACGCGCAGAAAGATTTGGGAGTATGGATCTCTACGTCTTTCAAGCCCTCGCTGCACTGCGCCGAAATTGGAGTTCGCAATTTAAGCATGAAAACCCTGGACCGCGAAAGACCTAAATTCCCTCGAGAAGGTCCAAAGGCGCGCGACCAAACTGGTTACCGGTCAGAGCTTTTTACGCTACGAAAGACGTTTAGCTAATCTCGATCTATTTCCGTTAAGTTACAGACAGCTACGTGGCGATCAGATACAAGCATTTCGTATAATGCGCGGGCAGGACTATTGTCTTCTACCTGGCGAATTTTTCGAGTTAGCAACGACGAACTTAAGAGGGCATCTCTTCAAACTACACATAACAGGGGCCAGACTAGACACACGCAAGTTCTTCTTTGGTAATAGAGTATTTGAAGCTTGGACTGCTCTTCCCGAGGATATTGTTATGTTCCCATCTGTGAATGCATTCAAGAGAAATTTAGATTTGCATACCCGAAATGCCCACTGAAATTAGACCTGGCGAGGCTGAAATTATTTATATATATGTATATCAACATACTACTCACTGATTTTCAGTAATATGTTAGTTAAGAATAACAAGAATAGCAAGCGTCGAGTCCACAAAACGTTGTGATCCGCGGCTACGCGGATTTGTAAAACTTTTCCCAATTCAGGCCCGCGGACATTGTCATGTCGCCATCAGAGAACACGTTTACGATTAAATCAGACCCATCTGTAGACATGTTGAAGACACGATTAAGTTAGACCAAATAGCCACTGAGCCCCAGAAAATAAACTACCAGTGCCGAAAGCGAATTGCAGAATAATAACATTATAAAAACATACTACTCGATACTTTTCAGTAATGTGTTTGTTTAGAAAACTAGCAATTACATTTCTTCTGTCAATTAGTAGGCAGACTCGTTAAACCAACAAGGGTGCACGGTGGGCGCATCGCGACACTCGATGAGGTTCGCGTGCTCTCCGCAAACTTCTCTTCGTGGGACCCTGGGTATTATGGCGAAAACCGCGCTGGACTCTCCCTGACATGCTTCAAACACTCTTAGCACAGGCCATCCGCTTCAAACATATTCTCCATCCCCCCTCCACCCCAACCCCCTCCCAGGCGACAGTTTTTCTCCATAAATCTCTCAAATGGCATTCAAACCCCTAGACTTCTAAACAATGCCTAAGGAGTTTTTTCACTGTCGGTCCTCCCTTACCCAAATTCAAATTACTGGCAACGCCACTGTTCTGAAATGTTATGCATATCAAATGCATTGAAAAAAGTGTCCTGTACCAATAGGGAGTTCAAAGGTATTTACCTATGTTTCTCTCAATAAAATCTGACCTGAAAGAGATCGGAGGAGAACTCGGTCAATCGATCTGGCGTCGGCATACAAAGCCCTGCGCGGACACCTCAACAACGGCGTGACTGACCTTTGATTGGCAGCCATTGCGTATTACTTTCACCTCGTTTGTTTCTGCTTTTAACTCTGACGGTGAGTTGGAGGGCCCAAGTAAATAAACGAATGGTTCTGCCCATGGATAGAAGCCAAGAGGCAATTTCAAATAAGCAATTCAGCAGGAGAAGATATGATCCCCACAGCTGGCCAAACTGCCGAGTAATTATCACGCCAACATCCGAAGGGATGATAAATCACGGCCATTAGCGACTCACATGCGGACTGCCATGCAATTATCGCATTAATTTTGACCTCCAACAGTGATCGTGGGAATCGTTATAGCTGGAAGCGTGTGCATATGGCCATGCGGTAACTAAGTGCTATGAAAACTATACGCCCTTTATCTCTAAGATCCTTATCTGCAAATGTCTTGGATGATGGGTTCGCGTTTGAATTCGAAATGGTAGACAAGTCGGTTTATTGTTCAAGCGATCGCATCTTCTCCTGTCGACTAGCTGGAGTATTGAGTAATTTATGAAGGAAGCAAGGCAATACTGTGCATTTCGTGCCTATATCTACTCAAAATCGCGGTTTAAGTTAACTGTTTCCGCCCTCTTTCTGTCCTATATGAAAAGTATAAGGTAATTGTTTTCATTTTATCCTTTTTTTAGTCAACCGTGGCTTTTCTGCTATACATTGACATTGTGTATAAATTCTTTATGCAAAGACCGGCTCCAATGGTCACAAACCGTTTTTTGGAACCAATGCATACTCAGGAAAAATGTTTCCAATAATGCTTATGGTACATAGGCGCTCATCGATATGTCAGGGAACTGAATCGGCTCAGTGTGCCTTGGAACTTGCTCTCGAGTCCCACCATCAGCCGCTCAACAGCTAACATATTATGGGCAAAAACACATTATCGAAAAAGCCTAGAGGGACCGGAATGGCGATTTCTGACTTGCTGGCTGTCATCAGCCAGCCGCACCCAACCTCTGGGGTGGTAACTTCCGAAGCTCGAACCCGCGACCTTCTTAGTCAGAAGTATAACGCTTTAAGCTCTGTGCCAAGGGCTCGCTGCCCTAGACAACGGAACGAGCAAGTTCCTTAATCGATCGGTGAGCGCCTGTCTACCAGTGTGTATATTCCCGAGCAAAACTGGCCAGACAACGAGCCCGTGGCGTAGTGGCTTGAGCGTTGGACTTCTACCTAACAAGATCACGGGCTCGAGCCTCGGGAGTCGCCACCCTTGAGGTTTGGTATGGCTGGCTGATGACGGCTAATGAGCCAGAAGTGACCACTTCAGTTTTCCTTGTCGGTCTGTATTTTTGTCAATAATTATTCTTTCCCTTATTCCGAGAAAAACACCGGATTAAGCAATGCAAAAAAGTTAGAAGAGTTTTGGAAAATCTTCATGTAGCAAAAGATACATGCGAGTGCAAGTAAAAATTGGCACGAACACTAATCCGAACTACAATGCTGGCGCAATTTCACCTGTAATACGGGTGGCACCTGATATAGTGCCCTACTCTTGGCCGAATGCCTTCATGAAGTTTCCCCACATTATAAAAGTTAAACAAGGATGGAATAAATAACTGTATGCAACCTGGGAATGTCCGCATCCTCCCTGTTTGAGGACATCGAAAAGGAACGATAAAGCAGTGATGTACGCGGCCTTCAAATCATTTAACGTCAGCACTTTTTCAAGCCTTTCAGGGACGAGACGCTATTTTCTAGACATGCTCTTTGCTTTTTGGCTTGGAAAAGGTTCTAAGCTGACCTCAAAATGTTAAAGGAATTTAAAAAGTCAGTAATTTGAGTCCAATTTCACAAAATATGCAAATTTTCATTCATAAATACAAAAAACAACTTAATCTACCATGGATATTCTAGAGAGCGATCTTAAGTGAATGATATCTAATGCGTTTTGGCTAAACGAATATTCTATGTGCGTAAAGGGAGGCATTCAGTTTCGTAAGCCAGAATGGCGTCGGACCCGCTTTTCTGTGATTTCTACCTCAAAGGGAAGGTGTGCATGCGTATCTTCAAAAATAGCAGGACTTCTAAAAATGCGGGTGGTCGCGTGGCCACTACGTACTTAGAAACACTGCACTCCTTGTACCTCCACAACCATCGTCTGCGGTTTTCTATGATGATGGACTCAAGAATCCAAAATTTCAGGTAAATAACCTTCTTTTTGATGTACCAGCGATCGCATTTTCTCCCTCGGAAATGGTTCTGTAGCTCGACTCCCACAGAGACAAACACCCGGAATACGACCATTCGCTTTAGCGGGAAGACTTTCTCCGCATCTATAGCATCTTCCCACTTTTCGCCAAAACTGAGGCAAAATTGGGCGAGGGGGCATCACGTAAATACTGCACACGACAGGTCGGCCGTCAATTTCGACGATATCCACTACGAGCTTCAACGAGTTGATGCATGCGATGAGTTCCACAATATATACAGCGAGGCAGACTTTCGGAGCAACTACCTCACTCTCTGACCACTCTCGCACCGGGAACCAGTTGTCAAGACAGAGTCAAGAAGGCCGGAGGGCGCAGACGGTTGGCGCGACAAACACTCCACACGCGTACCAAACAGCACGTCTGGCTAAGTAGGCTCCCGACAGGGAGCGCCATAAAGGCCACATTAAGAAGGAGCCACAGAATCTGACTCTCAGCCGCACAGACAGCCACGCCACACAACAAGGCACACACTAAACCGAGTGCGGTGTTCGAGCTAACCTGCCAGCTGGCAACCCTCTAAGCCAAGGCTTTTAGCGCACCGCGATAGATTCAAGCGCATCACATTTATTATTAGTGAGGAAGGAAACGCGCCGAGGGTCAACCTCACTATCGCCAGCAACAGGAAACCGCCTAGCTGTCGGCCGCAAGAGAGAGAGAGAGAAAACTCACCAAGGGTTGCCAAAAGTCATCCGGTGAGTGACTGAAGCTTCTGAACAGGATCTGGGAGCAGAGCTCGGGCAGGTTGCCGCTGCTGGTGGCGGCGGCGTTCTGTGGGCTATTGGACCGCCGCATACAGGGGCTGGACTGCACGAGGGACGACGGAGACTGACTGACTTGCAGGGTGCGGTTGACGGGCTTGGGGCTGGGCAGTAGGACAGCAGTGGTGGAGGAGGTGGAAGAGGAGGAGCCGTGAGAGCGTTGCCAACTGCCCCTTGAGATCTGGTCCGCCGATCCGACACAGGCTGACAGCTGGACGAGCTCCTGGGTGTGTGCCTCGCCGGTGTCAGCCAGGGTGTCCGCCGCGATGACAGTAGTGTACACGCCAATGTGCCGAATAACCAGGGGCTTTTGATTCTGCGTGTCGGAGAACTGGGCGTGGTGGAAGTACGTGATAAAAAACAGTCCCATCAAAAACACAGAATCATGCAGGGGGTTAAAGTCTACCTGCAACTCAAAACGCCATAGACCCACTATTGTAATACCACCCAGGTAGCGACAAAAAGGGCTGTCGGTATGGGACTTTGGAGGGATGAAGAGGCTTGCGCCACCGGGGAAACAATGCTTCTAGCTTTCTGGGATATTTTGGTCGTGAAGGGAAAAGACAAAAGATTGGGAAGGCGTGCGGGCGCACACTGAAGATTGGATTCCAGGTGCTGCTTTGTAATTTCAGTGAGATGCTGCAGTATAGATGCAGAGAACGCATTAACCTAATCAAACGAAAATCCTCTTTGAGTCATGCAGATATGAGGTTTCTCGCCCCGCCCAGATAGCAGGTCAAAGGCCATCGTAGACGGCCGCATACTGCGAGGCAGTCAGCTGTCGTGAGTTGTTATAGACGAGGAGTAGAAAGACTGAAACAGGAGGCAAGTTTATCTTTCATGTTTTTTTTGCAAACATTTCACTGCTTGTCTGCGTTGGGGCCCTAACCTCAAAACCCCTGTTGCCACGAGTTCCCCTTCACACGATTTTGGGGGTTAATTGTGGCTAAACGGGTTTACATAACCTACCGCCGACACGAGTACAAAGCGCACATTCCAGTTCCTGTTCACCGATAATAGCTGAAACAGCAGCCAATTATTTTCAGAAGGCGTGAGCTATAAACTACTACGACGACCTCGAAACGAAGCTTCGTTTTTTGGAGGGGCTGCTTGACTGTTGAGCCCAAAACATCGGCTAGTAGGAAATTTCATCACTTAATAGACTAACGTATCGAAGTACGGGGTTCACGCGTCTGTGACGGTAACAGTCAGACCGATGGTTAAAAGGAGACAAGAATGTTGGGTATCAAAATAGATACACACTCCAGCCCCCCTCTCAAACCCAGAGAGGGAAGCACATTTTCCTGCATTCTACCGAAAAACAGCATCAGGTTAGATTTTTAAGTTCAATGAAACAGCTGGTTATTAGTTAAAGGTAAGCAGATTAATCAAACTGAGCAGAATTGAAGGTTACAACGCTTCCCCCCTCAGCCTCGTATAATTACCCGCTATGTAATAAATATTAAAAGCCAACAAGCGTATCCTGGACCGCGTCTTCAGGAACTCGAGGAATCGGAAACCACCTCCTTCCAGCTCTCAAATCCCACGTTAACACGTTTACAGGCAATACTCAAACAGACTTAACCATCTCATTAGGGGAGGACGGACAGGGCAGGCGCCATGATGAGGAGGAAAACGCCCTGCCTAAACATACGGTCTGACCTCAGCCCCCCCCCCCCCCCCCCCCACACACAAACTGCATGTTCCAGGACATACGTCATGTGCCCGGCGTAAACCCACTTGGCAGATGCACATCATTATATGAATGAGGAGGAGTCGGTGGTGGGTTAGGAGGAGGAGGATACAGAGGAAGAAAATATGTCCATCATCACACGTGGAAAGTAAAAAAAAGACCAAAACCACTCACATCAGGGTTTCCCTGTTACCAGCAAATGATGTATGGCAATTACAAACCGGAGCCCTAATTCGACACACAAAGGGCCACGTTTAGGAGGAAGCTTTGGGGCAACAGGAGTTTACGCGGTGCACCTCATATATCCCTAGTCCCAGAATTTTGTCCTATGAAAACGGTGGTTGTAGGGGTTTTTCGGGGGTGGGGAACTAGGATAGGCACACATTTAATTAACATGTGGAAAAACTTGCTCCCAGCGGCCGCAAGAAACAAATTCAGATACATTTTTTTCACGTTACACTTACTTCTACAAATTTCCTTGCCTGCCTATCCTATTTTCCCGCTCCCAAACACCCTATAACCACCGTTTCCGTAGGACGACATGCTGGGACTAGGCGTCTATGAAGCGCACTACTTACACGATTTTTGCCAGCTTTGGAATCAATTATCAGCGATACAAGGGGGATTAGTTCGATCTTCACAAGTTCGGGAGACTGCAGACTCAATCTGATGATCACAAAGTGCATCAACTTGAGCGATACTTTGAGCGCACGGACGTTCTGCGTACCGATTGAAGAGGTGTTCCAACGCTCACAACTTCTAGACATGGTAAAACACCGCTTAAAGCTGAGACAGTACAGTCAAGTCACAAATTAGTTTTTCTCTGAAACTTACATTGAGAATATAGGAAATGTTTATCTAGTCATAAGGAATTCTTAATGGAAAAAAGGAAACTTATGTAAAAGCCGAAGATGCATGCAACACAACCTGTGTTTATGAGGCGCCCAAAAAACGAGGATTATTCATTTGAGCTTCAAGGACCAAGATCCCACCTAAAAAACATCAACCTTTTAAAAAAATAATGTTCATTAGATGGCATACACCAGTGCCAACTGGTCTATATTCTTCTGAGTTAATGCTGTTCAGCGCCTCCAGCGATTGTCCTATCACCTCTTTTACCTTCTAAACACGCTTTTTCCTCCACGCTTTTCTTCACTTTCAGGAGTAGGAAAAGTGATAGATGACTGGGGCGGGTCGGACGACTAAGGCGGGGGGGGGGGGGGGGGGGGGGGGGGG
>JAYGXS010000004.1:18209963-18223051 GCA_036362985.1 Ligula intestinalis | reverse complement strand
GGGAAGAGGGGAGGGGTGGGGGGGGGGGGGGGGCGAGGCGGGGGGGGGGGGGGGGGGGGCGAGGGGAGGGGAGGCAGGAGCAACTGTTTTCATACCGCTTTTCGCCAAAACTGGTTGAGGACGTGTGTGAGTAGGCGTGTTGTCATGATGAGACAGTCAGTCCGCCGATCGCCACATTTTAAGTCGTGTTGTTTTTTTCGTTCCCCCTGCTTCAGGCGATTGCTCTACCACGTAAAAATAGCAAGGTTTGCCTCGGTTGGTGACATGAGGAACAACTTCCGAGTGAGCGACCCCTTCGATGTCGAAGCCATCATGGATGCGGTGCTCTTGAAAGTTGTAATCGCAAAATCACCGAGCGTATTTGGAAAGTAAGCCAGTCATTCCGACCGCTGCGATGGATTGCCACGAAAGTTACTTGGACAACTGGGCAGAAATAATTCCTAGCAGAGGGAGAGAGCAGCACCGCCAATCTACTTTCGGGGGAGGGGGGCGCCCCTTCTTTACAATAATAAGATTCATTCAGATAATACACGTATAAAGCAACCAATAGTGTGAGAATATTGTGATAGTGATATTTCATGTTGGGTTTTGTTAGATGCAAAAAACGACACAGCTGACTAACACAAAGAGGCCTTTGTTGTATTGGGATGCCTGCCTTCCAGGCCTTTGCTTTTGCGATAATTTTTGAAATTACTCTACATTGGCAGTAAAGGTGGCGAATGACATATATCATGAGGAATAGTCGAATCTGTGAACAGAAGCCGAAGACTAGTAGCGCAATTTAAGGGTTCATTGGAAAGCAAAAATTCGAGAAATCCTATGGCATATTCACATACCCTTTAAGAATGTTTATTTATTCAGTAAAATGCACCGTAGCTGTCTGTGCTGTTCTACTTTCGTTGGTTAACCAACTGCAAAGCGCGTCCGTGATAGATCAACTAATCCAGCACTAGCTGCACTGCCTACCACAAGGGACAAGAGGGCCCTGGTTAGACAGGGATAATATTCGTGTACTTAAAGCGACAGTACGACCGTGGAGAAAAAGTATATTCACGGTGTGCCCCAAGAAGTGGGCACAGGATTGTGAATTGCCCGCGGTGGAGGTGGGGGTGAGAGTGAGGTCGACCTCGGCGCGTTTCTTTCCTCACTATAATAAATCTGAATGCGTCTGAATCTATCACGGTGCGCTACAAGCCGTGGCTTGGAGGGTCTGCCAACTGACGGGAAAACTCGGACCCCCACGTAGCCGCTCCTTCTGCACGCGAGTGTTTGTGTATGCATATGGGAGGAGAGGGAGGACTGAGAGTCAGGCTGTAATGGCTCCCTCTTAATGTGGCCTCTATGGTGCTCCCGCGCAGTCGGGGGCATACCTAGCGAGATGGCTGTGTCAAGTGTGCGCGTGGTGAGTGTTTATCGCGCCAGCCATCTATACCCTCCCTCATCCCCGGTCTTATTTATTTTGTCTTTACACCGGATACGGAGGTGGGAGTGGCGAGCGAGTGGGTAGATTCTGCGCAAGTCTGCCTAAACTCCTGTTTTCCCTCGTGCCAGTTTTCAGCGTTGCTCCTGCTTGCAGTGGCTTCGTGTTGCTTGCCCAGCTTGCCCTCACTGTCTGTTGCGGCTTGCTTCAGCGTTTGCTGCGGCTTGCTGGAGCGCGTGGTGCCCATAGTCGAAATCAACGGGGGAACTGTCGTGTGTGTGTGTGTGTGTATCCAACTCTCACTTGTGGCTCCCCGGAGCTAGGCTTTGCCTGGCGGCCACCCCCGGTTCCCCGCCTCGATCAGCGGGCTAAACCAAGCGAGGGTCTCCGGTGTGTGTGTCCCCACGCCCGGTATGCCCCCGGGTCGCAGCGGTAAGTACCCTATTAGAGGTAGGTGGTGACAGGAAGCTTCTCACTTTATACCGTACCATTGTCTGTTTGTGTTTGATTTTTTTATGTTCCCTTACTCTTTATTACCCATTTGCTACACTTGCTATCTCTAGTTTCTTTATCGCTACTACCATTATTACAACCTTCCACGATCACTTACTTGTACTTGTTACGGCTGTGATCATGCCTGATCTAGCCGGCCTCAATGATGTCACGAACGGTACCTCTCCATGCGCGGCGATTGGCGGCAGCGGATCTCGAAAGCTCCACCCAGTCCCTTCTTCAGCGACGGAGGTCCAAGAACTGCTTCCATGTCTTGACGGACGGTGTCTAGCCAAGTCTTCAGTTGCCCTCCTCTTCGACGTTTCCAGGTGGGCTGCGGTGCCGGGTCGAGGGCAGCATAGGTAAGCTCGAGGGGCGGACGACGGAGAACGTGTCCAAACCACTCAGTCGCCTTTCTTGAATGGCCTGAGATATCCTCGGGATACGATCGCAGCGGATGTGGACTGTCTAATTTGAGATAAAGTCGCTATACTTGACTCGCAGGATCGTCCTCAGGCACTGGTGGCCAAAGACCTCCAGTCTTCGCTCATCTTCAGCGCGCACAGCCCAGCATTCACATCCATAGAGGACTGACCGGATGGATGCACGGTATACACGAATATTCGTGACAATGGAGATGTCACGTCGGATCCATAGGCGCTTTCGAAGGGTTGAGAAAACCCAGCGAGCAGCATCGATACGGGAGACAATGTCGTTCTTGCTCTGCCCATTCGGTAGCAGCCTCTCCCCGAGGTATTTAAAGCTGTCTACTTCTTCAAGTTGATGGCCATTAATCCTCAGGGGTGCCTTTTCCTGGTCAGGGATGCAGCTCGAGAACAACTTCATCTTTATGGAATTTATGGACATGCCTACCAACCTAGCGATCTCAATTAACAGCAAAACTACCGACTGTAGACCACAAAAGCTTGAGGCTAACAGCACAATATCATCGGCGTGGTCAAGATCAGTTAGCCGGCATCCGGGTGCAAGCTAAACACCATCCTCTTCATGTAGGGCTTTGCCGAGAATCCAGTCAATGACGTAGTTAAACAGAATGGGCGAAAGGACGCAGCCCTGTGGGACACCAGACCGGATATCGAACGATTGAGCGAGATTGTTGTAGACCAGGACTCGTGCGGTGGTAGACCGATAGTAGGCCTTAATCATGGCAGTGAGTTGAGTCGGCACTCAATCCAGTCACATTTTTCACCACAGGAACCCACAATGGATGGAAACGAATGCAGCGGCGAAGTCGACAAAGCAAATGGCAGTCAGTTGCTGGTAACAATGGCGGGATTCTAGGATGCACCTCAGTGTGAATATTTGATCTGCACATCCACACCCAGCTCGGAATCCGGCTTGGTTGGGTCGTGTCCGGGAGTCACGTACAGACTGGAAGTGCCTGAGAAGAACAACAGCGAAGATCTTTGCAGCAACACCAATAAGACTTATGCCACGGTAGTTCTCGCATCTTGTCTTATCTCCCTTCTTGTGGACAGGTACAAGGATACCTGAGCCCCAGTAATCGGGAACGGTCTCTTCTCGCCACGCCTGTACAATCACTTTATGGAGCCGAGGAGCCAGGGTGTCGACACAGGACTTGTCAATTTCTGCAGGAATACCATCCTCTCCGCACGCCTTGTTGTTGCGTAGCCTCTGCATTGCATCGGTAACTTCGTTTTCGGAAGGGATGTCACACGACACTGCGTAGGGCGGGGAGGATTGAAAATCCGCTGTGGAGAAGAGGGAGGGTGTGATGGATTGTTCGTCAAACTTGAGTAGGTGCTCGAAGTGTTCACGCCAGCGATCGACCTTGGCCGAGTTGTCGGCAATAAATCCTCCATTCACATCGCGATCAGAATCACAGAGTGTCGGGGGCTTTCCACTAACCTGGCGTATGATTTCGTGCAATTTTTGAGTGTCACCAACATTAGAAGCCTGCTCCATAGAAGTCGCCGTTTCGGACCAATACTTCTGCCGGTCATCCCTAGCCAACTTTGCTGTCAGCTTTCGAAGTTGGCGTAAAGAGGCATCGTTTCGGGACCTGGCTCGAGTCGTCTCGGCCGATAGCTGCTACTCATGTCTCTGATGACGAATCCGCGACGGATATCGAAACGTCAGACGAATAAACATATTGTCCCAGCGATCGAGTCTTCTTCTTCTTCTCAGCTGCAGGGTTCTTCCGCTGATCCAGTCACTGCGGCGCCGCTGAGTGTATCCCCGAATCTTCTCAGCTGCCCCATAGATGGATGTCTTCAGTGATGGCCACTTGCTACTGCCCTCATTGTCAGCCTGGGTCATAAGACGGGACTGGATTTCTGTGCTTAAAGCCTCGGTAGTGTTGGTTTGCCGGAGCTTCGCGACATCAAGGCGTCTCGCACGTGGCAGTTTGGGCACAGATGAGAGGTGAACCTTCAGGCGCGTGCGAACGAGAACATGGTCAGACCCGTGGACGTTACCAGTTTCGGCACCTTGCATCGACCTGCTATCGTGGACCCAGCTGCGAAACCGTGAACCAACTAGAATGTAATCGATCTGACTGGCGGTGCGGCCATCGTTCGAATACCAAGTCAGTAGATGTTCGTGATGATGCTGAAAGCATGTGTTGGTAACAAACAGTCGGTTCTGTTCGGCAAACTGCAGCATCCTTTCACCATTGTCCGTTCGAGAGCCAAGCCCAAAACGACCAAGAAGGTGGCTGTTTGTCGGGTCACCGGGCCTAGTCCGGCCATTCCAGTCCCCGGCAACAATTAGCAGATCTCGACGAGGGAGTCGTTCAGCTAGCTCCTGCAGCTGCGAGTAGAAATTATCTTTCTCTTGCTGTTCAGCCGCCGACGTAGGTGCATACACAGATACGACCGAGATGTTCGTAAAATGGCCTTTTAGTCGAACATAGGCCATTCGGTCGTTGACTGGTTCCCATGCTAGTAGTGCACGGTTAGCTTCTTCCAAGAGGGCAATAACCACACCATGTCTACCAGATGAGTCACGCGGACCGCTGAGATACAAGGTGAAATAAGAATCGATCCCCGGGATTTTGATTTCTCGGGCGCCTGAGTCGGGGAGTCGGACCTCTGACAAGCAACAAACATTCACGTGATATTCATGGAGACTGTGCGCTATCAAACTTTGAGTACCAGGTTCCAGAAATGTTCGCACATTCCAGCATCCAATACCAAGAGTCCGTTTTTTGTCAAACAGTCCAGCTTGCACATTATTCGCCCGCACCACCGGATAAGGGTTGCGGAGCGCGTCGGTTCCCGCTGACGCGGTAAAATCGTAAGTTGACATGCTCATGAGGTTTCTTGGGAATTTTGAATAAAGGCGGGTCCCCAACGGCCGCTCGGATTCTTTGTTCGAAGTTGTCTCCTCTAGCACTTTGGCTCAAGAACCTCACCACAAGACAGTGGTGGTGGTGGTGGCAAGCAAACCTATTTAATGGCGGTTCACGCTCGCCATGTCACAGTGTCGACATTGGGACTTGCGGCATTTTAAAAGGCAGTCGGTGCGCCAGACCTCAGCCCACCGCGCCCTGGTATCACTGTCGCTGCTGCGTCCGCGACTGCTTATTCGCCAGACCCGGGAGCCTGCTTATTTCGCAGCTAACCTTCACTGAAGGCCACGCCACTATCCGCCACCCGCGGACGCGCCAGGTAGCCTGCAGCTTGGCTAACGGGTAACCCTCCTTTACCGGGTAACACGCCTTCATCTGGAGCGATCAGTGCTTACCTCACTAGCTTACGCATTTCAGTACTCTTGCGACGTTGCCTTATCTGCGTTATCTACTTGATATCCGGTAGTCTTAACATTGCATCCATTGTTCTTTATGATTATGTATGCCAGATTCCACATCTGTTTCATCTTACTATTTTTTTTGTTAAATTGATATTTTTTATCTGTTACTCTACCTGCTACTTCTCCCATGTTTTCTCTACTGTCATATCTATACTATTCCATAACATTACTTCTAGTCATCTCCAGTGTAACGATGCCTACCCATATAGTCGTTCCACCGCCATGATTAGCATTCTTAGTCCTAGCAGTGCTTGCCTCCTTAGTAACATCATTGACGATACTACTCGAAGCAGTTACTCTAACAGCAATCAGATGTCACAGCATTAGAATGCGTAGCAGCAGAAATAGAGACTGTCGCCTTCACCTCTACTGCTACTAGGATAGGTACTGCTGCTCCCTCCCCCTACTCCCCAAATACCTTCCCCCCACGGTCTAAAAAGTCCTATGGCGGCGCGACAGCAAAGTTGTGGGCGGCTCGTAACCAACTGGTCGTTCAACATCAAATCAATCGTGGCCCATGGTGTTGTTCGGCAGCAGTTACTTGTGACAGGCAGTCCTATTTAGGAGTAGCGCTGCCGCCCCTCGCGAGGGGGTTGATGGTCCTATAAAAGATGGTTCCAAACACGCTGAGTCACGACATCTGCCAGCTGACCGTGGCTGTCAGACTGCATACACGCGGTCGAAACACTACAAACGCAAATCAAAACTTCTCTCTTTCTTACCCTCCCTCTAACCCGTTTTCTTCCCGCAGGACAGCTCCCAGAGCTCACAGAACAGCTGAGGGAGCCCAGGTAAGTCCCATCATCTTCGGCACTTGGAACGTTCGTTGGTTTTTAGATAACCCGAGGAGCATCCGACCGGAACGAAGAACAACGCTCATCGCCCGGGAACTGGCGCACTTCAAGGTGGACATCGCCGCACTCAGTGAAACCCGCTTCTCCGGCGAAGGTTCCATGGAAGAGGTGTGTGCCGGCTACACCATCTTCTATGTGGGCCGGCCGACGGCAGAGCGACGCGAAGCCGGAGTCGCCTTTGCCATCCGGAAGGACATCGTTCGAAGACTACCCTGTACGCCGCAGGGCATCAACGAACGCCTGATGAGCCTCCGCCTACCTCTCTGGGGTGGCATATTCACCACCATCGTTGGTGTCTACGCTCCTCTGATGACCAGCTCCCACGAGACAAAGAACAAGTTCTACGAGGATCTGCACACCCTCCTGGCCTCTGTGCTGAAGGCGGACAAGTTGATAGTCCTTGGTGACTTCAATGCCCGCATCGGCACAGACCACGCCGCCTGGAGGGGAGTGCTTGGACCCCCAGGGCCTACGCAGACTCAATGACAATGGCCTACTCCTCCTTCGAACCTGCGCGGTGCACCGTCTCATACTGACAAACACCTACTTCAGCCAACCGCTGCAGCACAAGGCGACCTGGATGCAACCCAGATCTCACCAGTGGAATCTTCTGGATTATGTCCTCGTGCGGCGGCGCGATCAGCAAGACGTGCTGGTGACAAAGGCAATGCCGGGTGCCGATGGTGATACCGATCATGGTCTCATCATCTCCAAGATGCGGATCCGTCTTCAACCATGCAGGAGACCTCAAGGTAAGAGACTCCCAGGTAAGTTGAATACTGATCTGTTAAACTTGCCTGCCAACCGCTTCCGTTACAGCAACGAGCTGACTCACCAGCTTAATAACCTCCCAATCGCAGAAGAGAACACCTCCGTGGAGACCCAATGGTGTCAACTACGGGATGCTGTTCAATCCACTGCAAAACGCATCCTTGGGCCCGCGCCCCGCCCACACCAAGACTGGTTCGACGAAAACGATGCAGCCATCAGTACTTTCATCTCTGAGAAGAATCGCCTCCGCAACGAATATGTCGCTCACCCTACCGACGCCACGAAAGCAGCCTACTACCAAAGTCGCCGTCTTGTACAGCAGCGGCTGCGGGACATGTAGGACGCTTAGGTGGCTCGTAAGGGTGAGGAAATCCAAGGCTACGCGGATCGCAAGGAATGGAAGAACTTCTTCGCAGCGCTCAAAGCAGTCTACGGCCCCGTAGTGAGGGGAAACAGCCCCGCTTCTCAGCGCGGACGGTACCACCCTCATCACTGAGAAGACCCAACTTCTGAGCCGCTGGGCCGAGCACTTCCAAAGTGTACTCAACCGGCCCTCTACCACCTCTGAGGCTGCCATTGACCCGTTACCGCAAGTGGAAATCTAACGCTGACCTCGACCTCCCACCCACCCCTGAGGAGACCCTCAAGGCTGTGCAGCAACTGTCCAGTGGGAAGGCACCCGGGTCCGACGGGACCCCGGCGGATATTTATAAATATGGTGGTCACCAACTCATAAATCACCTCACGACCATGTTCCAAGAGATGGGGCGACAGGTACAAGTTCCTCAGGATTTCAAAGACGCCACAATTGTCACGTCTGCGGCAACCACCGCGGAATCTCGCTGGTGAATATTGGCGGTAAAATCTTCGCACGCATTCTCCTCAATCGTCTGAATAGCCACCTGGAACAAGGGTTTCTGCCTGAAAGTCAATGTGGTTTTCGACGTCACCGCGGCACCACTGACATGATATTTGCCGCGCGTCAGCTGCAGGAGAAATGTCAAGAGATGCGGACCCATCTCTACACTACGTTCGTAGATCTGACAAAAGCCTTCGACACCGTGAACCGGCCCGGACTTTGGAAGGTTATGCAGAAGTTTGGCTGTCTGGAACACATCACCCACATGGTTCGACAACTCCATGATGGGATGATGGCGCGCGTCACGGACTACGGAACGCTGCCTGAAGCCTTCGCAGTGACCGATGGAGTGAAGCAGGGCTGTGTCCTCGCACCCACCCTCTTCAGTCTCATGTTCTCTGCCATGCCGACGGACGCCTACCGTGACGAGCGTCCCGGAATCCCCCTCAACTACAGAACGGACGGAAACCTCCTCAAAACTCGTCGGATGCAGGCACCCACGCGCGTCTCCAAAACCACAGTTCATGATCTGCTGTTTGCGGACGACTGCGCTCTCAACACCACCACCGAAGCGGACTTGCAAAGGAGCATGGACCTCTTTGCAGCAGGTTGCGCCAACTTTGGCCTCACCATCAATACGGACAAGACGGTGGCTATGCATCAACCACCACCAGGTGTTGACTTCAACCCCGCACGCATCAACGTCAACGGAGCCGAACTGCAGAACGTGGACAACTTCACTTACCTCGGCAGTACGCTTTCCCGCAACACTAAAATAGACGATGAGATTACCCGCAGAATATCCAAAGCTAGCCAAGCCTTCAGTCGGCTCGGAGCCTCCGTATGGAATCGTCATGGTCTTCAACTGTCAACGAAATTGAAGATGTACAAGGCTGTTGTGCTGTCAACACTCTTGTACGGAGCGGAGACTTGGACTGTCTATGCTAGCCAAGTGCGGAAACTTAACCACTTTCATAGCAGCTGCCTACGCCGCATATTGAAGGTGAAGTGGCAGGAGAGGATTCCGGACACGAAAATCCTGGAGAGCACGGGAGTACTCAGCATCCAGGCCATGCTCAGGCAGATACAACTGCGCTGGAGCGGTCACGTGGTACGTATGAATGATGAACGGTTACCCAAGCGACTGTTCTATGGCGATGTCGTCGTCGGCACTCTTCACAAAGGAGGACAGAAGAGACGTTACAAGGATACCCTGAAGAACTCCCTGAAACGTCTCCAAATCAACACACTGAACTGGGAGGAGCTTGCCCTGAACCGAACCACGTGGCGAAGAGCGGTCAAAACGGGCGCCGCAATCTACAAAGCCATTCGGATCGCCGCCGCCAAGGTAAAACGGACGCACGCAAGTCTCACAATCCACGGACGCACACTGCCAACACCCAACCCCTCCCAACGTGCCCGCGCTGTCAACGCACCTTCCGTGCACCTATTGGCTTGGTCGGTCACCTCCGGAATCCATGCAACCCTCCGACAGCATCCACGTCTACTGCACCAAACACTCCACGATACCCTTCTCTGCCCTCCACCTCGACGGCAATCACCGACGCGAGAGATGCCTCGTTGCTCTCGTCCACCGACTCCAACTCACCCACAACTTGTTCCACTCCCTCCGACACATTACTGCCGGCAACAACTTCCACACTTGAACCCCCCACCAGCTCTGAGGGCCTGATATGCCCTCACTGCAATCGCACATTCACCTCACACATCGATCTAATCGGTCACTTGCGAATCCATCGCAGAGACTGGTGAACTTGTGCCTGGAGCACCAACACACAGACGAGACCACCGTCTTCACTGCCCACACTGCCCCCGATCATTCGCTCATCGCATGGGCCTACTAGGTCACATGCGCATTCACGACAGCGGCATTGACCATGATGTCGGCACACCCAGCACCTCACACATTCCCACCACCAGCCTCAGCCACACTCACTAGGCGCCTCATGTCCCGATTGCGTCGTCAAGTTTGTCGGGAACACAGGTCAGTGCCTCCTCCCTCAGGTAAGTGGAGGCCGTTCTTGCTGAATTTGTCGAACACTGTATTGCCTTACTGCCCCATAATAGCTCCTGTAGTTTATATTACTCTCTCCATTACCGCAATCATACTCATAATAGCGGCGCCTGCAGTTCTGTCCTTAGCACAAACGACAGCCTCAGTAGCTACTGAAGATTCTCTGCTGCAAGGTAAGTTGAGATTTTGCTCTCATTGTTCTTTTCTATACTTCATCTCCTCACCTCTCTCTCGGCCTGTCTGCGTTCCCCCCTCACCTCCTCTCCCTATCTTCCTCTTTCCCTTTATCTAGTTTTTCCCTTCGGCCTTTCCCCTCCTCCTTGTTCCTCTTTTTCTTCTACTTCATCTTCTTTCTACTCTTCTTCTTCTTCTTCTTCTTTTTCTGCACGTCCACAATTGCAAAGTTCACCAATTGTCTCTTGCTCTCCTTTCAGCCTCGCCCACGGAGCATGGGTAGTGCCTTTCAGTCATTGACTGACTGGTTACCCCTCTCTGTATGCACATGCAATGCCAGTCTTCAGCCAACCACGGTCCCTGCGGCCTGGAGGGCGCTGGCACTTTCTCTCACCTCTGATTCCCTGTTGGTGACTGCGCTCGCGCTCCCACTGGGCTTCCGGCCCCACTGCGGGTGCCCGAGAAGCTAGGCGGTCACTATGCGGTGGGGGAGAGAGTGAGGTCGACCTCGGCGCGATTCTTCCCTCACTATAATAAATCTGAATGCGTCTGAATCTATCACGGTGCGCTAAAAGCCGTGGCTTGGAGGGTCTGCCAACTGACGGGAAAACTCGGGCCCCCACGTAGCCTCTCCTACTGTATGCGTGTGTCTGTGTGTGCGTATGGGAGGAGAGGGAGGACTGAGAGTCAGGCTGCAATGGCTCCCTGTTAATGTGGCCTTTATGGCGCTCCCGCGCAGTCGGGAGCATACCTGGCGAGATGGCTGTGTCAAGTGTGCGCGTGCTGAGTGTTTATCGCGCCAGCCATCTACACCCTCCCTCATCCCCGGTCTTATTGACTTTGTCTTTACACCGGATACGGAGGTGGGAGTGGCGAGCGAGTGGGTAGATTCTGTGCAAGTCTGCCTAAACTCATGTTGTCTCTCGCAAAAGTTCTCTGCGTTGCTCCTGCTTGATGTCGCTTACGTATTGCTTGCCCAGCTCGCCTTTGTGTCAGTTGCGGCTTGCTTCAGCGTTTGCTGCGGCCTGTTGGAGCGCGTGGTGCCCATCGTCGAAATCGACGGGGGAACTGTCGTGTGTGTGTGTGTGTGTGTGTGTGTGTGTGTGTGTGTGTGTGTGTGTGTGGGGGGGGTATGGGGTGTCCAGCTGGGGGTTCACGTGAAGGTCGTGGCAGATCGCATCATCTTCCTCGCGTAGATGGTGGCTGCGCCTAGCGTCCCTGGCTGGCATCCAACTCTCACTTGTGGCTCCCCGGAGCTAGGCTTTGCCTGGCGGCCACCCCCCGGCTCCCCGCCTCGATCAGCGGGCTAAACCAAGTGAGGGTCTCCGGTGTGTGTGTCCCCACGCCCGGTATGTCCCCGGGTTGCAGCGGTAAGCATCCTAGTAGACGTAGTTGGTGAAAGGACGCTACTTACTGTAAACGATACCTTTTCTGTTTGAACTTTACTGTTTACTTTCCTCGTTTGTTTGCAGTCTTGCTACACCTGCTACATCTAATTTATCGTATTACTTTTCTGTTTGCTATTTGTTATGTATTACTTTGCCTGATATTTCTAGTGTTGACTCTACAACCATACCTATACCTTCCATTACCGTGCTCTTAAAGTGAGCCTATTCCATCGTAGCGATTCCTACTCAAATAGTAGCCCTACCGTCATGACTAGCACTCTTATCCCCACAGAGCTTGCCTCCACGGTAGTACCAATAACACCTAACTCATAGCAGCAGTTCTAACCACAGTCAGATGCCGTAGCTTTAGAACGCCTTCCATTTATATCTAAGACACAGCCCCTTTCACCGCTACTGCCTCTAGGATAATTACTGCTGCTCCCACCCCCTACTTCCCAAATTCTCCCTCCCCCCTTAAAGTCCTCAGCAAAGCTGAAGGCAGGCTCACAGCCAAGTGGTCGTTCGGCACCAAAACACTCGCGGCCCATGGTGCAGTTCGGCAGCAGTTGTGGGTAACCGGCAGTCCCTTTGTGGAGTAGCGCTGCTGCCCCTCGCGAGAGGGTTGATGGACCTAGAAAAGGTGGCTTCAAACACGCTGGGTTGCGACATCTGCCAGTTGACCGTGGCTGACAGAATGCAAACACGCGGTCGAAACACTATAAACGCAAATCAAAACTTCTCTCTTCCCCACCCTCCCTCTAACCCGTTTCCTTCCCGCAGGGCAGCTCCCAGAGCTCACAGGACGACAGCTCAGGGAGCTCAGGTAAGTCCTATCACCTTCGGCGCTTGGAATGTTCGTTCCCTTTTAGATAACACGAGGAGCATTCGACCGGAACGGAGAACAGCGCTCATCGCCCGGGAGCTGGCGCGCTTCAAGGTGGACATCGCCGCACTCAGTGAAACCCGCTTCTCCGGTGAAGGTTCCATAGAAGAGGTGGGTGCCGGCTACACCTTCTTCTATGTGGGCCGTCCGACGGCAGAGCGACGCGAGGCCGGCGTCGCCTTTGCCATCCGGAAGGACATCGTGGGACGACTACCCTGTACGCCGCAGGGTATCAACGAACGCCTGATGAGTCTCCGCCTGCCTCTCTGGGGTGGCAAATTCGCCACTATCGTTAGTGTTTACGCTCCTCCGATGGCCAGCTCTGAGGAGACAAAGAACAAGTTTTATGAGGATCTGCACGCCCTCCTGGCCTCTGTGCCGAAGGCGGACAAATTGATAGTCCTTGGTGACTTCAAT
>JAYGXS010000004.1:18119887-18189963 GCA_036362985.1 Ligula intestinalis | reverse complement strand
GTGGAAATTCTCAATTATTTTGTCAGTAAATATTTATTTATAAAACCAATCCTGCCTTATTTTTAGAAACAGTCTTCTCTTCACCACAGTTAGCCTTTGGGGACGCAGCTTGGACAGATTCTGCTCGGCAGGCATGCTTTTTTTAACTCATCACATTTCATGAGTTATCAAATCAAGTGGAACTCGGAAATTAATCTCAGTTACCCTCCAGATAAAAACACTAAAAATTCAGCTTATCTAAAGATGCGACCATCAAGCGAAATCCATCCCCAAAACACGCGAAACCACAGCAATTAAGCGCTCTTTGACTTTGCTCTTTTGTTATCAAAGATCGGCATCACCGCAATTTTAAAAAAAACGCAAGAAAACAATTCATCAAAGTGCCTTGAAGAAATAAATACGCGAAGTCAGCTTTAAAATTAGGCGAATGGGTAAAAGCCACGATCAGACTCCGCACCAGGAGGTTCGACTGATATAATCCAATCCCAACGGCAATAAGGATTGCCGAACTAGCAGTTTGGAAAGAGAAGACGTGATAGAAAGGTGGAAAGAAAAGGAGACAAAAGGGAAATGAGACACGTGCAGAGACTCCATTCTAAACAACGTCTGATTGACAATTCCCGTCCCTTGTTCTGGTAGGCTGCACAAGTCAATTTTGCCTCGCAAACCAAACTTCGAGGGTTTAGGGTGCGAAGGGACTGTCACTTTTAACAATCGTAACAAAAACACGAACCCTGGGGGTTTAATGACTTCTAATTTTCGTTGGTTGATTAACCCGCTCTTAGCCTTCATGTCATTACGAATTAATGAAGGTGAGTCCTTCCGATGGCCGGCAGTAGTCATTACCAAGTTTGCCATTAAGCCTGCTGAGTAAAACTTCCTTCCCGGGTTTTAATTTAAATGCACCCGACTCTTCTGTGTCCGGGACCAATACAGCAGTCCTACGAAGTCAAACAGACGATTTGGTGGAAAAAGCAGATGAGATTTTAGCACAAAGATACTATTATAACTGTGACGGGCGATTTGTCAGTTAAGACCGCGGTAATTGACTGACATCACAATCACGAATCAGCGCGCCGAGTCCAATCCTCACAATGGCATAATACAGTGACCATTAAAAAGAGTTCAAAACAGTTGAGTCTCTTCTGTTAAAGCTCACGGCAAGTGCTTATGAACGCCCAGCAGACAACAGCAAGTACTGCGCGCGGGTACCTTTTTTCACTGTCCCGTTGGTAACCAAGAGGCAGCTGCAGGCGTAATAGGCAATCATAATGAGCACTTAAATGTCTAGAGAAGGGGCCAATTCCTATGTCTTGATGTCCTTATGGGTTGGATTTCCTTGCAACTCGTCTTGCGCCAAGTTACTATCGAGAGTACACTTCATTTTTCCCACAAGTTCCTACGCAAGATGGATACCATCTGAAACGTCAGAAAACCAACAAATTCATTCCGGTGAGAAAAACATGATATATAGTTCTTATCCCGGAATTTTGGCTTTTGCGAATTTTAGAAATGGTATTCTCTGATTAATATATGTTCTTCACCGATCTAGTGAAGGAACAAGTAAGTTCCGCTTTTCCCAGGAGCTCACAATGTGAACCCGCCAGACCGTCTCATAGTGACTGTGATGATATGCTAAAATTGGTCCCTTTGCTTTGTCGGCTCAATTTCATCATATCATCACAGCCATTATGTGACGGTCTGGCGGGTTCACGTTGAGAGCTCCTGGGCAAAGCGGAACTTACTTGTTCCTCTACTAGATCACCGAAGAAAATACATTCACTATATTCCCGACAAAGCCAGGAGCCCGTGGTGCCATGGCAGAGTATTGAACTCAATGACCAAAAGTCCCGGGTTCAAATCTCGGGGGTCCCAACCCTTGAGATTGGGTATGACTGGTTGATGACGGCTAACAAGCCAGAAATGACCATTCCGGTCTCTCTTTGATTGGTCAAATCGATTTAATGCTATTATCTGCCTATAATTTTAGCCACTGCACGGCTGCTGGCGATTCTCGAGAGTACGCCTAAGTGACCACGGAACAGCACGCTCTGTAACGCCATTGGTGGGCGTCGCTTTACCAAAAACCAGAAAGGCTCCGGTGGCAGACTATGATAGAAATAAGGAAGAATGCGAAGCCAGCAGTGTAGCACAGACTACCTTAGGTTTACCTCCCAAGTCAGAGACATTCATAAATACTGCCGGCGTACCCCCATGTATCGTAGACGGCAGAACAGTCGTGTGAAACAGAGCAGTCGATAGTTCGACACCGCCCGCACGCCCAACTATGCATAGTGCCTTTAGTTTGTCAATAGGCATACCCTTCTAATTATCGCCGTGTCTCGGGCGAGTGCCTTGCCTCGGCACAATTCCTCTGAGATGGACTTCAGCAAGTAGACAGGAGGCATGTGCAGGGCACAGCACAGAGGGAACCTTGGACGTGAATTAGATGAGCCGGAGATGTTTGCAGTACTCATGAAGACTAATTTAATCTGCCAGAGGATTGCGGTTAAACTAACTAGCGTAGCAGTCATCACACTGGAATCCGAACACCCAAAATGTCCGGTTCACGAATTGAGGCAAATGTTCCCGAATTTACAAAAGATAGACAGGACGAACATGAGCTGGCGATACGACGGGGTGACGCACTATCGCAAGTGGTCGCCCATAACTACGAGACCGGTTACGGGTTTAATTTTGCAGCTGCAAAGGTAATCGCCCAGGCCAGCAACAAAACAGGCCGCGAAGTGATTGAAGCCTGGGCCTCGGATGAGAACTCAGTCAATCGATTTATCGATCTGGCTCCCGCATTCATCACGCTGCGTAGTCAGCTCCGGACTTATGGCACTGTTAGTTGACTGTTCCCCCAACCCCAACCCCTCTCCCCTTCCTCTCATTAACGGTTGATTGGCCCCTGCTTCCTATAACTGTTGCTTTTCTTTTGCTTAAGCCTTTTACCTCTGACGATGGACTCCAGAAAGAGCCCGAAAGCTCAGACAAGTAAAAGTATGATTCTGGTGATCGCAACGCCTTGTACTTCTCTGTGTCCGGTTCATTTGGCGAAGTCATAACTTATCGAAATTTATGCAAAGCATTCACGGCATGTAATAAGATGTGAAGGTAGGTAAAAGAAGGTATGCAGAATTTGAAGCATAGGATCAGAAATTACCATTTCATACTGAGACAGTTCGTATGATGAAAACACCGGAATCCAAAACGGAAGCTCTTGTCATTCCTAACAAAGTGGAATTGGTTTAGTTGACCCAATTGCGAAAAACTCGCGGCCTCGGTGGGAGTCGAACCCACACAGCGCACGGAGGCTTTTGCGCAGCCAACGCTCCACCATTGAGCTACGAGGCTCACCATGAGCCGTGAATTTACTCGTACTTGAGTCGATTTACCCGCCCAAATTACTACTTGTAGGAAATCCACCATTACAGATAAAGTAAGCTGACTGCCCAAGCAGGTACTTACTTGTTACGGCTGCGATCATGACTGATCTACACGGCCTCAATTATGTCCCGTGTGGTGCTTCTCCACGCACGACGGTCCGTGGCCGCAGATCTGGACAGTTCGAGCCATTCTCTTCGCCAGCGCCGGAGGCCGAATACTGAAGGTCCAAGAACCACTTCCATGCCCTGACGGACTGAGTCGAGCTAGGTTTTGAGTTGACCCGGGTTACCCGCTAGCCTAGCTGCTGGCTACCCGGCGCGTCCACGGGTGGCGGATATTGGAACGACCTTCAGTGAAGATTAGCTGTGAAATAAGCGGACTCTCGGGTCTGACGAATAAGCAGTCGCGGACGCATCAGCGGCAGTGCTACCAGGGCGCGGCGGGCTGAGGCCTGGCAAGCCAAAAGCCTATAAAGTGTCGCAAAGCCTGACCACGGCGCTGTGACATGGCGAATATGAACCATCATTAAATAAGTTCGCTTGCCAACGCTGCCTTGTGGTTAGGCTATTGAGCCAAAGCGCTAGAGGAGACAACCTCGAAAAAACAATCCGTGCGGCTGTTGGGAACCCGCACGTACCTAAAATTCTCAAGTCACCTCAATGAATCTCCTCTGCCCAAGCAGGATTTTCTAAGCAAGCATCTAGAATCCCACCAGAATGACTACTAGGCTCACTGAATTATCAAGGAGGAGTTTGGCAGATTTGCTTAATTTAGTTGAAAGGAAAATTGCGCTTTCAATCGTACCCGTACAACGCACTCAATGTGCGGAGACAGGCGACCGGAGCAGCAGTGGAAGAGGGTTTCCCCGTCCGATGTGGTGGCCAGCGGGGTGGAGCCAAGGCAGTTGGGACCCGAACAGGCGCAGACGCCCTCCATGTGGGCCAACGGTTCTCCATATCGGTCCACCACGTCGACCTGCGGTGACGAGGAGACGACGACTAGCTGGACTATGCGTAGGCAGCGGTGGGTTGCGAGACGAATGAGAATGCAACAGGCGCCCGAGGAAGGAAACTCGGGGTGCAGGAAGGGCTGCAGAGTGATTGACGGCGCGGCGAACTCTCTGGAGATGTCACAGGTTAGAGGACACCCACTAAACATAGGCCGCGGCGAAAGACAAGAGGTAGCGGTAAGTACTGGGCAATGATGAGGGTGTTAAAGAAGTGGAAACTTAATGGTGAGTGTACTTACATTCCACGCAACTCCAGCTCATCCAAATGCACTTCCCGAATAGCGAGCACGTCTGATAACTTTCTTCGACCCTGAAGCTCCCATGAGGTAGAGAGTTCGATCATTTTTGGTGGCTCGGGTCGGTTGCAGAGTCTTCAAAGTAACTGGGGACCTGAGAGAGGCATAGACAAGGATTTATAGAGAAGGCAGCAATTTGCAGGAGTGTTCGCACTCTCCATAGGGGAATGCTTGCGAGATAATTTTGGCAATGGGGCCAAATATCAACACACATAATCGGGCAGAATAAGGAATGATTAAGAAACGAGAGATAGCCCCCGGCAAAATGCCTCAAACATATTCGGACAGCATCTGCATAATATGACCCGATTCGTTCACTCAGACGCATTTTAGTTCTACCTCACTCCCCCGAGAGACATGCCTTCCCCGACCTGTGCTTTTTGTAATAGAGCATGCGAGCATAATGCTCGGCCTCGGAATTCGCTGTCTAACGATGAATGAACCATCAATAATTAATAAATGTAAGGCAAATTAGAATGATCGTTTTGTGTCTCAATTATGTCCTACCGATGATTTTTTTGTATGCCTGGCTGAAGAGGAAAAAACAGTGAACTTATGGTCATTATACGCTCCCGTAGATTAAGTCGGTTATGCGTTTCCGATCACACTACTCTCTGATATTTGAACCAGTGTAAAGGTTATGTAAAGATGCAAACAACATATTTGTGTTTCACCGCCCAAATACTTTAACAAACACGCAGCAACTTCAAACGAGACTATAGAATTCAAACGCTGAGGGTATCTCAACGAGGAGTGGCGCTTAGATCGAACTTGGATCGGACTTTCGGCATGCTGTTCAGCAAAATCGTCATTAAAAGCTGACACGGTAAAATACTCGGTCATTTGCATGTGACCATGCTTCGCGCTGTGCATTTAAAAGGACAAATTTCAGTTTACACAGCTACCTGCAAACTTTTGAGCATGAGTCGATGCATTGTTTGTGTATACCAGCTATACACGGAGGATAATAATCCTGTTTTTTTTGCAGTTTTATAAGCAGGTTTTGTTTCCCGTTGTGTGCATCTACGGGGTAGAGGCTTTGGCTGGACACTGCCAAGCTGACCCTACTAATTCCAGACTGGACAGTCCGAGCATCGCGGAGGTGGACAAGAAAACCCGTTCAGAGACCAACAGCTCCCCGTCGATTTCGACGATGGGCAGCCGCGTGCTCCAACAAACCACAGCAAAAGCTAGGCAAACTGCACGAAGGTTACAGCAAGTCAAAAGAAAGGCAGCGAACTACCGCGAACAAAAACAGGAGTAAAAGCAGACTCGCGGGGAACCTGCCCACTTGCTCACCACTCCCACCTGCGCATCCGGTGTAAAGACAAAATCAATAAGACCGGAGATGAGGGAGGGTGTATGCGGCTGGCGCGATAGCCACTCAACACGCGCACACTTGACTCAGCCAACTCGCTAGGGAGGCTCTTGTGTGCGCGGGAACGCCATAAAGGCCACATTAAAAAGGAGCCATTGCAGCCTTACTCTCAGTCCTCCGCCTCCTCACGTACGCATACACAAACACAAGCGTACTAGAGGAGCAGCAAGGTTGACTTAGTATCTCTCGACCTACCTTGTTTACATTGCCGCGGCATCTTCGCCTCACGCATAGGCCTGATTGGTCACTTACGAATCCAACATACATCCGCCACAGACGACTCAACTGCCCGCACTATCCACGCACATTCACACACCTGCGTGTAGGAAACCGCCGGCCATATTCACATCAGCACATCTTTCTCTATCAGCTTCTGGATCACATAAACGATGAAATAAAACTTTTTTTCCACCCAGCACCTATCACTCAGATCGAAGTAAGTTCCTCGGCTCTTCTGCTACATTTGTCCGAGACTATCCCGGCGCTCAAAGCACTGTGGCTTAGAAGGTTGTTAACCGTACAATTATACTCGGACCTCGCAGTCAGTCCAATTTTTGTTTGTGCAGTTTGGCCGACTGGTGGTCAGGCTGCAGTGGTTCGTTTTTTAAGCGACCTCTGGCATTCTGACACATATGTGAGAGGTGAGCCACTGAACCACTTTCGTGCGAATTCCCGGTGCTTGTGATTGGGGGGGGGAGGGGGTAGGGTCAGTTCATGTACATGTTACGCGCAGGCCATATCATTAGATAGATATATCAGCAGCTGCACCAACACCCTGCACCAGTCCACTGACCGGCTCGGACGGTAAATAGGGCCTCGGGAGAAGAATAGCGAATGAGGTCGACGGCTAAGCGCACTTTCCGCACTACAAAAAATTCAATATGGTTGCATCCATCAGGGTAGGCTACGAGTCGTGGCCTGGAAGGCAGCTAACTGACAGGACAACGTGAACCACACAGTCAACCTAGTGTGTATTTATACGGAGTGGCTACCTGGTGGACTGAACGTCAGACTGAGATGGCTGGCAGGCTACTCAAGATGCGGTGCTTACGCAACCGAGATGGCCAATAAAATCGCGCCAACCCCAAAAGTCGGAGAGCGATCCCGTACGTCATAAAATGTCTCGGGGACTGTCGGCCGCCTTCTCGCACCACTTGGAGTTGGAGTCGCACACAGGCTGGAGGCAACCATAAGGCGTCAGATAATGAAGCTGAAAGACCCATTGCCACGGCAAGAAACATCTGGGGTCGTCTACAGGATCTGGTTCAGTTGCGGTCAAAGCAACTATGTCGGAGAAACTGACAGACTCCTCAGGACGCGAATTGCCGAACACGTGGCAGCAGTGCGGCGAAATGATGTCAATTCTCAAGTTGCGGCTCATTCGACGAGACCCGGCCACACATTCAAATTTGATGAGACCGAAGTTCTCG
Source organism: Ligula intestinalis (assembly GCA_036362985.1). Classification (NCBI taxonomy): domain Eukaryota; kingdom Metazoa; phylum Platyhelminthes; class Cestoda; order Diphyllobothriidea; family Diphyllobothriidae; genus Ligula; species Ligula intestinalis. The sequence continues at coordinate 18,182,457 of JAYGXS010000004.1, read as the reverse complement.
CAAAATGTGAAAATCGGGTGAACCTAGAATTACTTGAGTCATGGTTCACGGGCCCCAAATCCATCAACAAGTGCAACGATTTGTCCAATCCATATTTGTGCTGATGCTCAATTTAGCCAAAGTAATTCGCCGCTTGGGGAACAGACAGGCCAGCGCCTCATCCTATACCAGTACCGGAGGGCCAGATGACCGGACAATCAGCACGCTCACTACGCGTGATCAAAGTTTAGCAGGTCAGAGCCCGCATGCCATTCGACAGACCACCAACATTCAAGAAGACAATTACGATTAATTGTCGTCCTATGTTTGCAGTAATTACTGCATCCTATAAATACTGCAAACGCTTGTGCATGTGCTACCCTATCTGCTATTGTTCTCTGACTATATACGAAATGGCTCCTTCTCAAGGTGGCCTTGATGGCATTCCCCTCTATGGGATCCATGCCACGTGTGGCGACACACTAAGAAACGGCTCCGACCGCGCCATCTACCTGCGCCCTCTTCCATTTTGTTTATTTAGTTATGACACCATGTCCAGCGGGACGGGGTGGACTGCGACAGCTGCAGTGCCGGCTTATTACAACTTAGAATTAATTCGCAAATAAGTCACCGTGTTTGCCTTTAGCATACTGAAGCACACTGTGGACATCGTCGGATGTGACGGTTGAACTGTCTTGTACGCATTATACACGCCACGTTGCGTAGTCGAGTTGAGTTGAGTGGACTCCTACCTGTGCACACATATATGAAAAGTGTAGTTAATGCCCTCGGGTCTACTGCGTTCCTGACAGAGGCCCAACGACGTGCAGTAGGTTAAGGCACCAGTTCTACTAGCATGGCATGTAAGCAGGCACTTGACCAAAAGACGTTGTGGGTCAACAAGTAGCCAACACAAAACTACTGCATAACAGGCCGATAAAGGAAGTTCTGAAATTGATTTTTATCGATAGAAACGAATATGCGAGTTCCGGGAGGCAGTTCGGAAGTAGAAGATGCGATCATGTGGCCATTAAATACGGCGTAATCTGTGCATATACAATCCTATTCTACGGTTACCTCTGATGAACAGTTCTCGACAGAATTCGAAACGTCAGGCAGATAAACTTATTTTTCCAGCGATCGCATCTTCTACTTCTGAAATTGATTGTTATCTTCTGAGGCTCTGGCTGTTATTGCTCCTCTTAAATCAGGCCCAATCCACAGCAGCATTTTATTGAAATACACAGCTCACTGATCGCTATTTCTGCGCGGCCATCAGTAACTCGGACAGTAGCCTGTCGAAGCTGAAGTCGTAACTCGACCGTTAGGGCCAACTGTGCCTAGGCAAACTTCGCGGTTGCCAAAAAAGCTACAAAATAGTGAGGCATCTGAAGGTAACACCACAGTCTGCTCAATTTGCCTGACACAGGGCACAAATGAACTGACTTCAAAGTTGATCGCTTTAAGGACAGTAGGAGTCAATCAACCCGACAGCACAGGCATTCAAAGTTCATTAATCCTCACAGAATCAGTTGGGCGTTGTACTACGGAACTCAAAGGTAGGCCCAAATCACAAAAATTATAATCGATTCATAGAAGATAATGAGAAAATTACGAGAGTAGAATATGAAAAGGGCAGTTTTTTGTCACCCAAACCAAGCCAAGGGGTTGGATGCAATGGTATTCTGACGGCATGTCTACCGACCACAAGTAACGGTTGACTTGGCGACTAAGTGAGTGTGAGCCATTGTAGCGTCCATTTTAATATCCTTCTCCTGGTGGGTGCTAAGCGGCGCCACCGTAACAATGATTGCTTATTTCTCCTAGGAGGCTGTCAAATGCCACGATGTCTTAAGAACTAGCCATAGGTCGTCCATGGGGATTTGCAAATTGGCTTCTCTGTCAGACTGTTTGAGAATGCCGGGGCACCTCCATGATACGCTGATGTGGTCTGGCTTAGTGATCAAGGAGGTTTATCGGGGGGTGTGGGCGTTGTGCGGAGGACAGCGCAGTGGGGCCAAACGTGAGAGATTCAGTCATGGACACCGACAGAAATGTATCGCATCGATGAAAACAGTTCCCGTCGATGACACCTCCTACGCATCCGACACACACACACACAAACAAACAGTGTTTTGACCGTGATCAAATGGATCCGATAAAGCAAAGGGAGACCGGAATGGCCATTTCTGGCTTATTAGCTGTCATCACCCTGTCATACTCAAGCTCAAGAGTTGAAATGCTCGTGATTCGGACCCGGGACCTTTGTTCGTTGAGTTTATTACTCTACCTCTAGTCCACGGGCTCCTTGCTATGTCGATTGAGATCAGGAAGGCGGGAAGGGGTCAAGGACCCTGACTGTCTCACGAAGTGAGTCGGCACAGCCACAACCAATGCGAGGATTTCCTTACAGTAAGTCGAATTTACACTGTACCCATTCCATTCTCCTTCCCCATAGCCACTGATTGCAAGAAAAACGCAAAACCACCGGCTGTAGGTGGGCTCAGCAGTCAACAGGGCCACTCAGAGTGCATAAGCACGTCACATACAAACTGGCCTCACACGTTGCAGGCTTTGTTGAAAAAAAAGGGGTCAGAGATATCACGCACGTGAAAGGGACCACAAGAGTCCTGCTTATTATTTCGGTTCTGAGACAGCCCAAGTTAGTCCGACAGTTGGCAGCTCCCCCAGCTAAGACTATCAGTCGGTCGTAGAAGTAGTAGTAGATTCGACGGTTTCTTAATAGTTTATAATTAAGCACGTTGGCTCTCCTATTTGTAGACTACAAATACAGCTAATCCGAAGAAAAATCTGGAATAATGTTTCTTGATGTCACTTTCTACGACTTCATATTTAGATAACCGGTTTAATTTTCAGGAAATATAGTAAGGTGGCTCAATTTGTAGCAGAAACCATGGGTATTTAATGGTAAGCATCCGGAACTCAAACGTTATATCAACCGATCCCGCTGCAGAATGGGCCGAATGGGTTCGACAAAAAATATAAGGACTCCAAGGATACATAATCAATTTTACTTATAACTTGTGGCTTGATGCCCACTAAGTGTCTCTATATGGGTTGGTATTGATTGGAAATAAATCTGTCGGAAAGGCTCCACGATTGTCTTCAGGGAGCTCGTATGATTAATTAGGGTCCCGAAAAAACAACCAAAGCCTTGGCTAACAACAACGAGATACTTTTTGGGTGCAGCACTTCTGCATCACTTCTATTAAATAGCACTACAATTGAAAGTAAGGAGCTCTGCTCATTAAGTGCATGGCGAGAAATATGTTGAAAAAATCTAAATTTTCCCCCGGATGGGATGTCTTCCCAATGTTGTAGCAGTACAAGCGCATTGTTTACTCCTAGCTGTCTGTCTATTACACAGAAATGATAGATTATCCAGAATAAATTATGTAAACCTCATGGTTTTACGTCGTTCGTCAGGCCATTTGCGGGCCGAGGTACTATATTCCTACTTTTGCCCCACGGGAGATGCGTTGAACAAATACGGGGGGCAGCTTAGGGCACAGTAAGGCACCATTTTCGAAGCGAAACAAAAACAAACAGGGTAGCACGCCTAGGCACAGGCTCACGTCGCGCTGACCACCAACACCCGATCCAGCCTCGGGCAATCTTAATATTGAGCAAAAATGGATGAAGGAGGAGAGTGCAGTAGATGCTGCAGAGGTCAACTATCACAATAAATGCAGGAGAGCATTACCGAGGCTCAAACCCGCAACCTGAATCCCGTAACTGATCGGTGAGCCACCCTGCAGCAGTGTGAACATCACCCTATCTAAAACCGGCAAGACCACCAGTCTACGGCTCAATGGGTAAGGCATTGGGCTTCCAGTCAAAGGATCGCGGGTTCGAGCCTGCGGTGGCGCACCACCTGGGACTGATTGTGACTAGTGGATGCAAGGTCAGTGAGCCAGAAGTGGCCATTCCAGTGTCGTTGCCCTTTTTCAGTAATGTTCTCCTGCCTAGCTTCTGTGCGGTTGTTTGGCAGGGCTCGAGGACGGGACGAGTGCATCTCGTAAGCGATCGGTAAACGCCTATGCACCAATAAAATAACTCACGCGCGCACTGCTGTAGGGCACATGGTGGGCATAAAGGACATTCGAGCTGTCACAATGAAGCATTTAGGAGCTAGGTCAGACCTGAAACGACTTCATCCCTTCCTTCCTTCCTCCCTTCCCCATCCCACCCCAATAGCATACGGTCGTGTTAGAGTCAAGCTAACTGGAGATGAGATTGGAGGAAAAGCCGTCGCCTAAAGCGCGCAACACAGAGCAGTATGATGGAATTGTGTAACGATACTTTTGTCCGGAGTCCGAGTCGTTGCCAGGCGCATTTTTACAACAGCTCACAAACAAATGAGTCAATAAAATGTTAGAACAGGTTGCGTTAAAAGTAGCATTATAAGAACCTACGAGCTGTAATTATTTACCGCCATGAATTTTTCCGCTGTCCTTAATGGCCAAAACATGAATGGTAAAAGCGCGACAATGCAGAAGTAAGCCAGCTAGTAAACGGTGCTCTTTTCATCTCGCTGATAGGTGATAAGATAGGAACAAGTGAGGAAGTTAAAGTTCTCTTGTCACGTTTTATTTGGGTAGGTGGGGTCAGATGTTTACCTGGTTTGTTGTTCAAAGCAAACTCACTGGAGATGAGGATTAGTTTAGAATAATTAGTGGCCATCAGCGATATTAGCAGGAACGGGTTTCAAAAAAGGCCATTTGGGAAACAGAAAATGTTCTTAAAATATCCACTCTATATATCGGAAATAACAATTTTGGAACCTAGTAAAAGAAATCACCAATAAGGAAAATAGGTTGGCTTTCATAAATAAAACGAAGCAGACTATAAGTATGGACCTCAACGGTGCTAAATGTGTTCTTTACTCCCACTGCGTCTTGCTATTTCATCGTACTGATTCAGAATTTGTGTAAAAAACTAAGTCATGATGCTGTTCTGTAGATGACTACCGTGAGTTGGTGAAGAGTTCCCTGTTGAGGAAAATATGTACGGTAAACTGCAAGCATTTAATCAGCAAACACAACTTTTCCGAACCTTAATAAAGTTCTCGTCCTGTAGTCTACAGTGCTTACAGTTAGGAAGAAATAGCATAAACAAGATTATGTTTCAGCGGTGAAACTCGCTGATCTACCAAGAATCCAGAATGGAATAGCATTAAGTTCATTCTGCTTTCAAAATGTAAGTCACACAGCGACGAACAACTACCAACGATTGCCTCTGATGCTTCTGTCAACTGGTGTTATCGTTACTGATGATGGATCCGCGAGGGAATCCAAAACGTCGGACGAATAAAGTCTTTGTCTTAACAATCGTATCTGGTTGCTCTCAAATACAGAAATATTGACGAGGCAGGACAAACTGCATCCCCTAATTCAACTTAATTTGCCGCCTTCAGAATGGCCTGTCGAAAGACTATTTTAAACGGTAGAGGAAGAAACAGTATGAATTGGAGGCCTCGATCCCTTTGATCTGCGATTCGGGTACGGCTGGTGAGAGGCGTTATAAATAAAAAACGGCAAATCGACCTCCCCTGTGTGATAAAGAACTTCCGCTTTCTCTGTGTCCACAAATCTCAATTCCGTTTGGCAGCTTATATATGAGCAGCTTAGTTACAAAGGTTGAAATTTTAGAAATACACCGTGTCTGGCTACTTCTTCAGGGCAGGATGAAGGCACATCACTCTTTCTGATCTCAAGAGGTTTCTTGTTTTCAGCTCGTGTGGGCGCCCTCCTTAGTATGATATTATCAACGTAATAATGAAGTTGCGCAATAAAGAACTCGTAGAGGACGACATCTGCGTCGTGGGTGATTGAGGAGGTCAGCAAGATTTGATCGCCGAAAATAACTAGATTTCGGTTATGCCGCTAGGCGGGAGAGATAAGGTGAGGTGTGAGAACTCTTGCAGCTAAGACCCTATCAATGTGGTTAATGGGACGCTGATAGCACCCTTTTCGAGGTGGCTTCAGCGTGCGTTGGTCGAAGATGACATCCTACATTCCTTAATTTTTACTGCACCCGGATTCGTCGATCAAATATCTATGCTACAGCGCAAGCTAAATCGCTACTTTGACTAACTGCGGCCGACACCCATCTACACCATTAACGTCGTTTCGAAGTTCTACAACGTTGCAAACGACTTCCCGTGGTCTGTGGTAATCGTTCCATGTCCCCACAAAGATGCAAAGTTGTGAATCCTTGAGTATTGACAACGAAGATGGATACAGCTGGCATTTTTGACCATGATTTGGGCAACGGTCACAAAAGGTGTTTGGAGTTAAACGATCCGAACTCACTACACTAAAACCCGAGAAAACATTGCGCCATTCAAGGAAGGAGACCAAAATTGTTTGGACACGCTTTGCTAAGTCTGCCCTATGAGTTTAGTATTGTTACCCGGAACACCTAGTAGATCGAAGAGGAAGTCCATGCATAACGTGGCTCCAGACAGCCCATTAAGATGTGAATGTTTTCATATATTTTCGGTATTTTCGCTGAACCGCTGGAGGGTAGAGCATCAATATGTCTCCACCCGCCGCAACAGATCTTCACGCAGGAAGGTAGAGCCACGAGAGCATAAAGAACATCTATATCAAGCCTAGAAGTTTTCGTTACCTGCTATCACGCTGTCCTGTAATGCTCAACTGCAGACGACTCCAAAATATAAGAAACGAACCGAGAAAGGCGCGGCGTGGGACGAGACCATCTCCATGTAAACCTTGTGAATAAGGTCTATAGCAACATTTTCAAACAAGGAACCCCGAACTACTGGTTGCAGGCTGTTACCAGGGTGGGAACGTCTGCTAGAGTAGAAAAATCTACAAAATTTCACATTGATTCAATAGTTAACGATTTCACACGACTGTACTTTGACTTGCTCCATGGCAAGGTGTCCATCGCTTGCTGCTGACGGTAACATGCTTTACAAACTTTTCGACAGTAAAGGGGCCTTCGAAAATGTGTGGTGGCAAATAATTAAGCATGCATACAAAAAGTGTGGAAATTGCAAAAGTGGGCTGAAATTAGAACAGTTTAATACACTGCGATTTTCCAGGATATTCATATATCTCGACACCGTGGGAACCTTCATACGTTATTAGCGTTGAACTTGTATGAAACAGGTTGGGCAATATTATGTTCGCGAGTGTAAGCAGCTTTTTAGACAGATTTCCTAAGAGGTAATTAGAACTACAGTTACTACATGTTAGTGTGTGACAATAGAAGAATTGAAAACAAAGCAATGCATCGTTTGGGTCGGTCCCCCCGTTTTCATGAAATAAACTCCAAGCAAATCGAGGTCGGAGCAAACTGAAACGCCGTTTAATTCCGCCGTAGTTCAAATGATAGGTACATGTCCATTTTCCACTTCTGTCTTCACTTTTCATCGGGAAAGCTAATTTCTTTGTATTCACATCTGGATTTTTTATAACACACACACAAACGCATATTTTGATTGCGGTAACACTTGGGATTGAAGGATTATAAACCACACTTCTGTACCTAAATCATATGTAGCATAGCTAAAGTTGCGTTTTGGACAGAAAATTCCGGTTGTAGGACGCCACTGACTGGGACCAGGTTGGGGCTTTCTTAAATAATCGAGAAAACACTTACTTAGTTCAGGTAATTGATACACAAGAGGATCTTAGTAGTAACTAGCCTGACCATAATTTCCTCTTTAAATTTATAAATCCTTTTCATCACAATAAATTGCTGTTAAGGCAATATCACCCATGTTGAACCGAACATGCCTATGTCGGATACCTTCGCGATTATAGTAATCATTTACACCCTAAGATTTAGCTTTACAGTTATTGCAAAGCAGGTCAGTAGTGTACGTAAGGCCTCTACAGTGTACAGTAATTTACTGTTATTTAACCAAATTTAAAAATCACTTAGGTTTATGAAGGAACTTTTGCTAAATTAAAAACCAACTACCAACATCTTAAGAATTTTACCAGCAAACCGAACAAAACAGCCGTCCAATAAATACGATGTATCGAAGGAAACGATGGACAATGAACGTAAAAAAGAAAAACAACAGGGATTGTTAAGCTATTTTTGGCTTTTAAAAGACGAAATACTTGAAAAATAAGAGTCATTTTGCCGTGGAAGGATGAAATGTATCCAGAAAGTTTTAAAAGTCAACGTACAGCTATTAAAAATGTTTAAAGCGGGGCCCCCCACGGAACGCAGCCCACTTACAAAAAATGTAACGACTAAGCATACATGTAACTGCGCTGCAAGACAACTGATTCATGGCCGAGGACAAAATTCCAGTCTAAAACAGTGGCGTACCTTCGCATTTTGGACAGGTATGGCATGCCAAACAAAGACGAGGCATGAGATTTTTGGGCATTAACAACCATAATGGTGAGGTTAAATGTTGAAGTTTCTTAGGGAACATAATTATTATCCCTGAGGGGCAGGTTTGGCTAATAGGTGCTATAAAGAAAGTTAGACAAGATGTAAAAATAAGATAACGTCCTCGAACTGTTAAACAGATTAAGCAAACATAAGCGGTAAAAGATACTCTGAAAACAGACTAAAAGTTCATATCACCAAGAAATTAGCCACTTAAGAAAATTATCCCTTGCGTTGTAATAACGTGATTATAAAACTTTCCTAAAAGCGGATTGTAAGCTTGGCTGACTACAAAACAATATGGCATTGGTAATGTCAACCCAAACCTAATATGCTTGTAAAATAATTATATAAAGTAAAAAACAGACATCAAAGAAAGAGTTCGATTTACCTTAAAGATGCGACAAAATCACCTGAACGCAGAATATGCGAGCCAGTTAGAATAACGCGCTGATACCCTGAAGGTCAGTCAACGCTCACTAAAACAAGAAGGTGAAAAATCACATTTTCGACTTGATTATAAAGCCGCAAATATACTTAAGATATTTTAACCCAGGAAACGCTCTGATTAGTATATTAGAATCCTAAATTTGAGATTCAGCATATTATCTGGACAAGAAGGCATTTACTTAGCTCGACTTATCATTCACAGCTTGCGAAAATAGACTTGCCTGCCTTACGCCTCGAAAAAAAGAAATATCACCTCCATAAAAACTTCATAGAAAGTTTGTCAAATTAGTATTCCTGAAAAAAAGCCGTTAGCTAGAAGTGTGTTACTTCAGCTGTAAGAGTACTTATTTCCCAAAATTTTTAGTACCGCATCATGAGTATGCGATCCATGCCTTCAGACCCTGGGCACGGCAGGATTACAACCTATTCTAAACATCCCAAAGTAAAGCTACAAAATTAAAAATAAGTCAAGGTTCTCTTCTATGCGAAATGCGCCTAATTAGCCGCAATCTGTGCTCTGACTGTAAGGCATTTGTTTGGACATTCGATGCAAACTTTTCGTATCGTGCCTAGCTTGGTTCGCACGCTCTCGCGTGATAAATTAACACAACTTGCCACTAAAATCAACTAAGGAATTATCCCTGCCATAGGTAAGATAAGTTAAAAATAATAATAAGTGCTTAGGTAAACATGCATCCCTCAAAGACATGTATATTATTGAAATAAAGTTCACATGGATTCACTGAATTCAGAGTTACTCAATGTGTGTTGACACTGTTCTTAAGGTTTGGTAACAATAAGTTCATATAATGGATAGAGCGCGTACGAACCTAAAAAGCAAAATAGTAAAAGGACAAATAAGTGCAGGAACTCGAGTGATCGACATCAAATACCTAATCAATTTCTGAAGGAAACGTCCACACGGGACCAGTCTCAACGTAATGACAGACCACACAGACCTCAATGTTATTTTCGCACCGACTTTCACTGTTTTCATCTTTTGAGAGCTTTTGACGTGAAGCCGCAATTCAGATTAAAACTTGGCCGACAAACGAGTAACTAATGCCACAATCTCAACTGGAACGGCGTCGACATATGCAATAAACAATTAATTCATTTATTATTTATTAACATACAACTTTCAGCCAACTGTTAAACTTGACGACGGTCTTCTTTGTGATCAAAAAAAATTAGTCGACACGCCGTATCTGACGGAACAATCGGGATTGATATTTCTGAACTTTCCACTGGAGTGATAGTCCAGCAATTCAGGTACTAAGAAATCCGCGGCTATTTAGCAAAGAAAGACAACGTACCGAGGCCAGTTATAGGAACTGGGTTGCTCACTATTTGTACACTTACTTGTTATGGCTGTGATCATGCTGACCTCAATGATGTCACAAGCGGTACCCCTCCGCTGGCAGCTGCGCATCTGAAAAGCTTCACCCATTCAGTTCTCCAGAGATAGATACCGGAGATAGTAAGACGTAATAATCATAATGTATGGCTATTTTATTTCATTTTTGCAAGTATTTTACCTTAGAAGTAAGGTTTTTTCCCTTAAAACAAACTCCTTGTTTCGCACACTATTGACCAAACAAGAGACCAAAACAAAGCCAATAGTGACTGCAAAAGAAGGGGCTCGGTTAAGTTTTTTCATGCCTTCCGGGGTTTTGACGGCGCCGAAGATGTGCTTTACAAATAAACTTTATTATTATGATTATAGAATGTCAAAAGACTGCTTCTATGGTTTGACAGACGATGTCGAGCCAAGCCTTCAGTTGCGCCTCGCGGTGGGCTACGGTTCCGGATCGAGGGCAGCGTAGCAAAGCTCGTGGGACGAACGACGGAGAACGTGCCCAAATCACCTCAGTCGCTTTTCTTGAATGGCCTGATTTTAACTCACGATAAGACCGCAAGGAGTGCGGACTGCGTCATTCGAGATGAAGTCGGTATACTTAGCTCGAAGGATGGTCGTCAGGTAGCGGGGCTCAAAGAGCTGCAGTCTTTGTTCATCTCTAGCGCGCGAAGACCAACATTCACATCTATCGAGGAAGACTGACCAGACGGATGCACGGTATACACGAATACTCGTGGCGATGGAGATGTCATGTCCGAGCCACAGTCGCTTTCGAAGGATTGCGAAAACCCAGCGAGCAGTATCGATGCGGAAGAAAATGTTGTCCTTGCTCTGCCTATTCAATAACAGCCTCGCGTCGAGATATTTAGAGCTGTATACTCTAATTTGATGGCCATTAATCCCCAGGGGTGCCTTCTCGTGGTCAGGGATGCAGCCCGAAAACAACTTGGTCTTTCCGGTATTTATGGACATGCCAACCGACATTGCGATCTTATTCATCCGCGACACTTCAGACCGTAGACCACCAAAGTGTGAGACTAGAAGCGCAATATCATCGGCGTAGTTGAAGTCAGTCATCCGGCGCCAGGTGCAAGCTCAACACCGTCTTATTCGTGTATAACCTTCCCGAGAATCCAGTCAATTACGTAATTAAACAGAATGGGCGGCAGGACGCAGGTCTGTCGCACACCAGACCGGATATTGAACGGTTGAAAGAGATTTTTGTGGAGCACAACTCGTGCGGTGGCGTAACGATAGAAGGCCTTAATCAAGGCAATGAGTATGATCAGTACTCAATCTAGTTTCATTATTCGCCACGGAGACTCACGATGGATGGAATCGAAAGCAGTGGCGAAGTCTACAAAGCAGATGGCCGTCGGTTGGTGGTAGCTATGGTGGAATTACAGAATGCGCCACAGCGTTATTATCTGACCCGCACATCCATGCCCTGCGCGGAATCCGGCTTGGTTGGGCCGCGTCCTGGAGACTGAAACCGTCTGAGAAGAACAATAGCGAGGGATTTCGCAGCAAGGTCGATAAGACTTATACCGCGGTAGTTCTCGCGTCTTGTCTCATCTCCCTCCTTGTACACAGGTACAAGGATACCTGAGCCTCAGTCACCGCGAACGGTCTTGTCTGGCCACGCTTTTCCAATAACCTCACGAAGCCGAGGAGCCTGAATGTCGACACAAGACTTGTAGATTTCTACGAAAATACCGACCCCTCCGAGCGCTTTGTTATTGTGCAGCTTTTGCATCGCATCGGCAACTTCCTCTTCGGAAGGCAGGTTACATGACACTGCGTAGGCTGGAGAGGGTTGAAACTCCGCTGTTGAGAACAGGTAGGGCGTGACGGGTTGCTCATCAAAGTTGAAGAAGTTCTCGCAGTGTTAACGCTAGCGATCGACCTTGGCCGAGTTGTCAGCAATAAAGCTACCATGCACATCGCGAACATAATCACAGGGTGTCGGGGGCTTACCGCTAACTTGGCGGATGATTTGATAAAAGTTTCGAGTGTCACCAACATTTGAAGCCTGCTCCATAGAAGTCGCCGCTTCGGACCAATACTTCTGTCGGTCATCTCTAGCCGACTTTGCTGTCAGTTCTCGGAGTTGGCGGAAAGAAGCATTGTTACGGGACCTTTAGCCACAAGGCTACCAATAAAAAGGAACAATTTAGGATACTGCGTGCGGATATTAAAATAGGCTGATAAAGAAGACGGCGACGAACGGTTTGACTTGGGGGACACAATGACCGTATTATTATTATTATTATTATTATGAAATAATAGATGCTTTTTGTACCCCCATTTTAAAGTTTAATATTTTTGCTTCCGAATGCGGTTAGCGTTAACAATTCGGACCAGAAATGTCTTAGCTGGACTGCAATGGCTGGCCAAAAGCAGGCTGTAGGGAAACTGTGACTTTATGCGATTTATCAAAATAGCTTAGGAGTAAACTTTTAGCATGAAATTGAACTTAATTTTGGAAGATGTGGGGACCACCTTCAGCGTCAAAAGAGAATGAGTTTAAAGCATCGAAAAAAGTGAAAAAAGACGCAAATACAGTTAACGTGTCTAAATACAACATAATTGCGTGGTATTTTTTTTAAAGAAAGGGTCATACCAGGCGCCAAAAGCCTTTTTTAATGAATGGGGCTATTTATGTATACTTTTCTTTAAGTTTGTTCAAGTTTTTACAAAATAGCACGAAACTATCATGAGAAAGTGAAAGAGGAGGATGAGTTTCACCAAAATTTTAGAAGTGGCGCAAATAATTACGGGAGCCGCAACGTACGTCAGCCCAAAATAGATCGTTGCTGGAAAGAAATGCCATCGTATATTAATCGTAGCTGTAGTGCGAATTAAAACGAATAAAGGGATCTCACACTTACAGTGCAGGCCCCCACAATTGATCAATCAGCCACCGCTGAGGCGAGTTTAAACAATCTCGCCGTAGACAACAAAAACACGATTGGTTCGCCCCGTAAAGTGCAGGCTGCCGTGGAGACAGATACAGCGTTGCACCAGGAAGTGACCGACGGCGTAGAGGGGACGCAAAAAGTCACCGATAGGGGCAAAAGTTTCGTAATGCAAGGTCTACCGGAATCCACTGCCAGTACGGCTATTAACCAGAAAGTGGGTAACAGTGTCGCAGGCCCGAGCCCGAAGCCCACAGTAGAAAACGAGGGCAGTACATCAACCATAGACTCCGGTCCCATACAAGATGGTCATAATAGCAGCACAAGAGCTATTAATGAGCAAGCAAGCGACAGTGTCGTAGGCACGAAAAATGGAACTAAGAGGATTAACGGAATCAACCGCAGCCACTCCCATGGACCGGCATTCCGCAGATGTCCAGCTCTTCCATGCACTTATGAACAAAATTCTGGGACACAATGTACCATTAGAGTGCGAAAAAGCCTTCCACCTTGGCAAACGGCCAGAGAGCCCAACTGGAACGGCACGTCCCAGACCTCTGAAAGCGGTCATGACAAGAAGCCAAGACGCCAAGCTCATTCTATCTAGGCGTTTTAAAATAAAAGACTCTGACCCGGGAGTTTTTTTTTTCAACAGGAGTTCTCAGCTGCAGAACGAAACAAGCGTCGTCAACTTGTTTCCGAAAAGAGGGAGCGGGTCAGCAAGGGCGAACAAAACTTGGTTATTTACAGCAACCAAGTGATCCAACTTCCATTGTTCTCACCTTGGATAGGTCCCTTCCAGATAACCACACAGTCGGCTCAGTAGATGGAGGATTGAGCCCAATCGAAAAATATACAGAGACAGAACGAAGGGGACAAACATTTGGTTATTTACAACAACCAAGTGATCCGGCGTTCACTGTTCTCCCCCGGGAAAGAACCTCCACGGATGACCGCACAGTCGACCCTGTAAGGGGCGGGGAGAGCCTGACTGTAACCACTTCTCGAGCAAACAGAAAGTTAACTTTCATGTACACAAATGCACAGAGTATGCTATCAAAGCTAGACGACCTGAAGATTCATGCCTTTGAATTATCACCAGATATAGTTTCAATAACGGAAACTTGGCTGTCTGAACAGGTAGCCGACGGCGAGGTATCCATGCCTGGCTATAAACTGTTCAGAAAAGACAGAGAAGGTCGTCAAGGCGGTGGCGTAGCAACATACGTGAAAAATGGACTCACACTTTTAGACAAAACGTATAAACTGGCGTGTACTTCCGAGGCCATCTGGCTGTCGATTAAAGAACCAGGTGCACCCAACATCGATGTCCTGACACTCTACCGACCACCGAGAAGAGAGCCCGTAGTGGATGCCTCCTTGCTAGAGGAGCTGAAAAAGATTACTGCACGATCGGACATCCTGATTGTGGGGGACTTTAATGCGCCTCATATCGACTGGGGTGCGGCCTGCGCACATAGCTCCGATCTAACCTTCGACAGCTGCCTTCTGAGCATGACTTTAAAGTTATTTCTCACGCAACACGTCACTTTTCCGACAAGGATGCGCGATGGCCAACAGGCTGTCTGGACCTCGTTCTCACGAAATCGCAGGACAGCATCGACGAAGTGTCATGTCTCCCACCACTAGGTAAAAGTGACCATGTTGCACTGCTATGGGAGTACTCGTTATTCTCAATACCGGAGAGACCCTCAACAGCCAGAAGAAATATTTGGCGAGGTGATTTCGATCGAATGAAGACCGAACTCACGCGCACCGAGTGGGAACCTCTATTTTCTGGAAACATAACTGCGGGCTGGGAAGCGTTCCGGAACACACTGCAGACTCATCGACAACCACTGCCCAATTTCGCGAAAAAAGGTGACCACTAGACCGCGATGGCTTACGCAGGCCTTAAAAATAGAAGTGAACAAAAAGCGGAAGCTGTGGAAAAACTGCTAGCAGACAGGACTCCGCATTTTTCAGCACTACAAAACTCAGAGAAACCGGGTCAAGGGTCTTATTCTCAAAACAAGACGGGCTTTCGAAGCAGACCTGCTAAACCGGGCCACAGTGAACCCCAAACCGTCCTACAGTTACCTCAGGCAGAGTACCAAAAACAAGGATCCGATACCCCTGCCGAGGACCGCTGAGGGAAGAGACTTGATAGATGATGAAGCAAAGGCTGATCATCTTTCGAAATTTTTCCGATCAGTCTTCACAAAGGAAACGGAATACGATCACCCCACCGATGACACGGAAGCGAATACAATAGTTGAGACTGTACAATTCCCCGAGGCTGTTGTTCTTAAGGAACTCTTAAGGTTAAAAGAATCTAAGTTACCAGGCCGCGACGACGTACTAGCCAAGATTTTGAAGGACCTCGCCAATGAGTTAGTCAAACCACTCTCTATGCTCTTCCAAACCTCCTTCGAGACCGGATGCCTAACAGCAGATTGGAAATCAACGAGGATTACGCAGCTATACAAGGGGGGAAGCCGGGTCTCAGCGAATAACTACCGACCGGTCAGCCTTACTGCAATCTGTTGCAAAATCATGGAAAAAATTATCAAGCAACAACTTATGCAATTCCTGGATCAGAACCTTCTGCTATCGGATGCAAAGCATGGTTTTCGTAGAGGTAGGTCCTGCGTAACAACCTTGCTCTACTGTTTAGAACGGTGGACTGAGGCAGTCGATAGTGGAAACTCAGTGCACGCTGTCTATATTGACTTCAAAAAGGCTTTTGATAGCGTGCCGCACCACCGCCTCCTTTATAAAGTCAGCCGCATAGGAGTAATGGGTAGGCTCCTTGCGTGGATAAAGAGCTTCCTAATCGGTCGCTCGCAAACTGTCCCCATCAGCGACAAACAGTCAGCCAAGGTTGAGGTTGAGAGTGGTGTTCCCCAAGGCTCCGTTCTCGGCCCTATCTTGTTTGTTATCTACATCAACGACTGTGTCCGCGAACTGGATTGCGGTATCGCCATGTTCGCCGATGATATAAAACTTTGGAGCGTAATTCGAACTGTAACTGACGAAGTGCACTTACAGGAAAATTTTAATAGACTTCAAAATGGTCGGCGGACTGGCTCTTACCTTTCAATGAGAGCAAGTGCACCACCATTCGAGTCGGCAAATCCGGTTTTTCAAACGGCACGGCTTACCGACTGAATGACATACCATTGAAGGAAGTGAACGCCCATAAAGACTTGGGAGTCTGGATCACGCCCTCGCTTAAACCCTCCTTGCATTGCAAAAAGGTAGCCAAGTCCGCGATGTCGATCCTATACCTCGTCAAACGAGCTTTTTCTACCTTCAATGAAGAGTGCTTCACAAAAGTCATCGGAACCTTCGAACGACCGCACCTAGAATCCGCTATCCAAGCTTGGAGACCCTGGGCCACGTAAGACATCAACATCCTGGAAAATGTACAACAGCGCGCAATCAAACTTGTTATGGGGCAGGGTTTGCAGCCTTATGAAACACGGCTGTCGAATCTCAACCTCTTCCCATTGCGCTACAGGCAGCTTCGGGGGGACCTGATACTAGCATTCCGCGTATTACGTCTTCAAGACTGCTGTCTTATATCAGGGGATTTTTTCGAATTAGCAACGACCACGAATCTGAGGGGTCATCCTCTCAAATTAAAGGTGACAGGGGCCAGGCTGGACGCTCGGAAACACTTCTTCTCAAAAATTGTGGTCGGAGCGTGGAATGCGCTTCCTCAGGACGTCGTTATGTCGGAATCGCTTGAGGGTTTTAAGCGAAAACTGGATCGATAAAGCAGTGCACGATGGATCGGAGCTGACAATTTACAATAATAATACTACTTTCAATTTTTCAGTAGTATTCGTTTTTATATCCATTCTCGTTTGTGATTGATAACGCCCTCCCACGCATAGCCTCATGCGAAGGTCTCCACGGTCGACCCTACTTGGCTATCTGCGTACCGTGATTACCCCGCTAGCGATCTTATCAGCCAGACCTGACGGCCTAAACATTCACCCTTGGTTTGACCCAAAGCGGACTGTCGATTATCTGGACGGATGCCTCTGTTTTTCCAGTTCCGTTGGCGAACCCTGCAATCAGCAAGGAAGAATCAGGACGCGGCTTCCACATGGTGATGATACTGGGAACCTTTGCAATGCCCCCCCCCGTTGGAACCCCCCTTTTTTCGCCTAAATCCCACGCATTACCCCCACAAGAGCGACAGTTTTTCTCCTAAAAGTCCCTGAGGAGTTTTTTTCACTGTCTGCCACTATTTTCATCCTATGACACAGGACAACTGGCCTCGCCAACAGTCTGAGAAACAAATTTTCTGCTACCACTGCACATATGTACAAATAGGGCACTCAAAGGAATTTTTCTTACATATCCCTCAATATACTGATACTGATCTTAAGGTTTGGCTGCAAGTGCCATAAGGAGATAGTGGCTTGAGTGAAAAGCAGCCTACTCACCGACTGAGACAGCGTAGCCACAGACGACGCCACCGAGACTGTCAATCCGCTCGAGAAAACCTGTCCCGTAGCTGTCGATGACGTTGAGATGGTTGACTGAAGGTGCAGGTGAACCCAGTAACAGCTGAGACTGAGCACACTTTCGGCCTCAGGATCATTGGTCTGCGTAGACAGAGCGCCATTTAACCCAATTCTGGCCGGGAGTCTGTTCCCAACAAAGTGCAGTATAGTACGACCATTTGTTAAACAATCCATCTAAAATGTTTCAAGTTGAATTATTAATAATGAATTTCGACAACTCTCAAACGATTAACATAACTTATGTGTTATAGGAAAGCTGGAAATCATACAAACAAGGGAGTAGCCCAGCTCTATGTTGAATCAAAAGTTCTTAGATATGATGGTGGCTGAATCCCATTTTGGACCATTTCGCTTTATAAGGTACATAAAGAAAAAGTCACATTTCTGTTCCAAGACCTTAGCAAATGAGCACAGTGGGAAATCGATAACGAAGCCATTATTAAAAGGAGCGAAAAAACTTGGATTCACTTCAGGGATGTCAAACATGCGGAGAACAAATTAGATTTTCTGCGATGAATGCGAAGCAATATTTCCTCTTTTGTAAATTTTAGAGGCAAAATTATGGAAATAAACTTTGGGTGCTCACATAAGAGAAGCACAACATAGCAGAAATAAAATCTGAAGGCACAACACACGCAATGACTTCAAAATCATGACGATCATAGACGGGTGTAGACACAGTGGTTGAAAACGTTTGACGGGTTGTGTTCGAGTACCTTATACGGCCTGGCCAGTAACTCCATACGTTCTAGGCGTCAATGGGGATCTCTGATCTGATGGATAAGAAACTATAACAGCGGAGTCGTTAGAATTAAAATTGCGGCTTCACTCAATATCTTTTCAATTGTAGCTGTCGATAGGACAAGAACAAAACTATTCTGAAGTTTCGAATGTCGAAATACCTATACTGCGATGACAGCAACCAGCAGTTAGTCCAAATGATATAGAGATCGAGTCTCTGTTGACATGACCGACAACTTATCAGGAATATACGTTTGACAACTATGCACTAGAGGTATTTCTCGCGGAGGATAGCATGAAAATGGAAGACGCTTATATTGGTGTTGTTGAGGACACTTTTGTCAGGTTCGCCAAGTAAACTAACCAAAATCACATCATCACATTACGTAGATCAAAGAGGAGGTAAGTCTGTGCAAAGGCAAAATGCCGCCTTCAATTTCAATTAGGATCACCAAAACACACTACCTAAGCGGTATAAGTAGAATGTTATTTTTCAAAATATGTTTGACGGAAGACAGCATGCACGATACGAAAACTTCAAGTTCACGGCTCCGTTTCCGTCCACACTCACTCTTGGTGCAAGCTATTACAAAACTTCGATCAAGTTACTGAGGAGAATATAAAGAAAATCCTAGTTTAGACGGTGGAAGTGATGTCACCGATTAAAAAAACAAGCAATTATCACACCGAAACCAAAGGACTTTAATTAGGCGGAACTAGAAATATATTTGTGTGCGCCAAGCGTAGCAGATCGAAGAGACGGGTCAAGCTGATATTGAGTCAATATCTTAGAGGTTTTGGTAACACCACAGGGGGAATAGCCAGTTAACCTAACTGCTGACTACTTGGTGAGTCTGTCTGTGGTAGACAGAGAGAAAGGGTACTGGGTACGCCTTACCTACGATAGCCTCAAGAGAGCAAGCAAATGGTGTGCTGGCCGTCGGTGCAATTGCAAGGACCAACGCTGGAGCATAGATTTTTTGGCAAAGATTAATAGCAAAATAGGCAGACTCCCATAAACGCAGTTAGGGCATCAGTTAGTACAAGAAATTGGAAAAATAATATTACATTGAAGTTCTACACTGCAAATAATGACTAAAGAGGAGCGGAAAAAACTTCTCATAGGTAGAACGTGCTTCGGGCACTACAGAATACATAGTATAGATTATGCGGCAATCCAACTCAAGAAGACAGGGAAAATGAAATTTGGTTACATCATTTTATAAGTCGCCAAATGCCTTTAAGTGGTTCGCATAATGGCGCACGGGTTCCAATCTATGGCACTCATAACCATATGATCTGTTGAGCATACAAAACGCCGCAGTTTCTCCGGAGATTTGTCCCTGTTTTTCGCCCAAGGGCAATTAAAACCCGCAGAGTAGCTGTAACGAAACTTTTACTAGCGACAAGTTCGTCCGAAAATTGAAAAGAACAGATAAAAATCGCATTTCCTACTCAACTTGTAGGAAGATACATACACCTAAAAAGCCAAACAACTTGGTGATTAGCTTCATTGGTGAAATTTAAAAACTTCTAGTGGAATTGCGGGTAATTCAGAATCTGTCAAAAGAATAGTCATTAAAGGAAGCCTCGATGGTAAGCGTAAAGAAAAGGCGTATAATCAAAACAAGCGTGTTTTGAAACCAAAATTATTGCAAAAATTAAAATTATTCTACCACAACGGGGGAAACGCCTTAAATAATAAACGCTGCACTCATGCATTTCTCAACAAAGAACTTTTTACATAAAAAAACAACTTTAAAATCACAGAATTAAAACAAAAAAATTAATGCTACTGACGTGGGAGTGCATGTTGACTTTAATTGTCATTGCGACAGAAAAAAAACAAACGAAGAAGAGCGCGTTCAGGTCCGATGCGTAGCAATACTTCAACTTATATAAAAATAGTTTCCACGTTGTTTTGTCAACGATTCGAGAATTCCTTCGCTTCCCGTATATAACTTATCGGTATTTGATGAATGATAACTTCAGAAGACGCCATGGTGGAGATATTGTCTCGTAAAATTTGGTGAGCACTAATCACTTCAATTTTTCGTCCGAGCATGTAAATTGGGCGGTTAGAATAGTCGCATAATTTAAGAAGTGATAGGACCATGGCGTTGATTAAAGACAGTGACGATCAAGGGGGAGAGTCAAAGAGAAAATGCAGGCCTAGCATACGCCAGAGGGAGTGTGAACCTGCCTTCTATGAGCGGATTTTCGAGCTCATGGCCAAAAAGAGCAAGCACAGCACCAAACTGAACTAAGTACACATTGCTATCGCCAACAAAAATAGTTTTTACATTACATTGATCCAGTTGTGAAAAATTTGCGACCTCGGTGGGAGTCGAAACCACACAGCAGGGGAAGCTTTTGTGCAGCCTTCAGGAACTAGCTAAGCGGAAGCAAAAACATCATTTTGTTCAGTCCAAATTTGTAATCACAATGCATAAGAACTTTAGCTAGATAGTCCTGTTTGCCCAAAGGAAACGCAAATTATGGAGGTGTAGGATGGTAAGATTATGATTTTGATCGGGCTATAATTCCCATAACCTTAGTTATATTAAAAAAAGCACTTTGCATCTAGTCACAATTCAACTTACAGCAATACAGATAATTCAAGAATTTGCATTTATTTTTAGGGAACAATGGTTTATCATTACCGGTTTTTACTAATCTCTAGTCACTCTCGCTTTGATTACCGCAAAATGCCCCGAAGAATAGCCAAAACAGATATAATGGACAGAAAGGGAAAGAGAAAAAGTATAACGTTAATAGAGAAGCAGCACCGGTAGCAGGACTCCACAGGAGGTATTTTTAATTCTGTTGGGATAACCTGTTGTACTACAGGGCCAAATATCGTTTGCTTCCATTTCATGAAAGCTTCCATAATTTACCAAACACAAAGCAAGCATGCAAGGAAAGGAGTTGCCAGATGACGGCGGTGAAACTTTATATTGCCTCAACAAACAAAACGATACTTCACATGGCAACGCTTAGACGATGGTGGCCATAAACTGAGAACTTAATTATTGTATAAGGTTAGGTTATCCAATACTGGGCCCGCAAGAGCATATTAATCGTAAAAATAATGCATCCTGTTTTTCCCAACCAAAAAGAAAACGATTTGGTGGAGGTCGGTTCAAGGCGGATGACGAAGTCTTGTTCGAGCGAACATCGGAACACTATTGAGAGCATATTGTAAGATGGAAGTCTATAGGTAAAAACTATTTGCTTCCTCTGAAGCAGTGACGGTCCCTTCACTAGTGGGAGTAAATCAGTCCAAGCACGAAGAAGTGCACTTTGCTTCAGTTAGACAGCCTACAATCTACAGGACCCTGCAGCATTCAGAACGCAGTGAAGCTTAAGCTTCACATTAGGCCATGTGAATGTCCTTTGTTAGTGATACAGTGAAAAGTATTAAGGAGCACTGGGACGATATGATTTCCCTAGTATGGGAAAGTTAACTGAAAATGCTTTTAAAGTTCCTCTTTAAACCAAGCTGTCAAATACAGAGATATCGGTTGCGATGGAGCCAGCTTCAGAGAGTATTAAACTATTGCGAAAAATTTAATTTTTGGAAACCAAGGAGAGTATCAACATCGGGTTGTTATCGGGAACCGTGGGACTTGGAGGAGTTGATAAAGCGCATTAATTAGTTCAGCATCCACGGCGTGACCTAAAATCCTGAGTGCTTGTGACGTCATATGACATCAAGTCGGTTTCTGGAGATTTGTTCTGGAGATAGATTGGACGCTGTATAAGTTGGTGTGATAATATAAAGTCTATTGAGGAATTTTGATGATCCTTATAAACTAGGAGGCCGATTGAGAAAAATCTGGAGCACGACAGTTGCTTGGAAACTGAACGACGCCCGTTTGAGATCAACTGTGTAAAAGGAAAACTGAAGACCTTAAACCCATAGTGTGCCTCGAATAAATAGCAAAATATTGCTTTAAAGACGCGGACTTCGAGTGTACTTTAATGAGAATAAAAAGTACCTAGGCAATAATAAAGAATCAAAAATCGGCATATCTTTTGGGATTTAATCATTAATCGGCTTAATCAGTAAAGGATTATTTGACAAATCAAAGTCAAAGCACTCCGGTCAACGGAAAATATCGAGAAATAACTCAGGTGAATAGATTGAAGCACATTTAAGAACAGAATTTCATTTTCACGTGAAGAATTTAAATTAAAGGGAAAATAATAAGGTCTCTATATAAAAGTTAAAGGTTATTACGCACCAGACAAGCAGATTGCGCGATACAACTGAGACTTGTTCATTTCCGTTGTTAGAGTTTCAGCCCAGTAGAACTCTTTTTGGCAGGATCATTGTTGGCAGGCTACCAACTCTTCGTAGAATACTGCAAAGTAAATCAGAGACTTACTCTAAAATGATCTCCACTGGCTAAAAATGAAAACGGTGTTTCAAGCGTACTCAGGAAAGACCTACGACTCGCAAAAGCATTATCCCAGGATGGGCGCATCCTGAGAAATAGATCGGTGCACAAACAAATGATAAGACCTACGTTAGTTTGTTTGTTGATGTGACTTTACATATATTGGTTGCTTTTTTACGAGCAAAAAAAATTAATAACCGTTTTTGAAACTGTAGTTATTGCTATGAATTAATAGCCTATGCCCAGAGTAATGCAATCGGCGCTATAACACCCCATCAGTACACTTTATGCATTCCTGTACCGTTTCAATGGAGTTTTTAAGGTCTTCGGTCACTTACTCCAACTATACTGAGTGATGCTGACTGAGAACAGAAGTGGCATCCTAAAGTCAGGGTCCACGCCAAGACCCAAATAAAAAGAAAATGCAAAATTGATACATTATTGTCAAAGCACACGGGATAATGGTAAGTTTCATGCAAGACATGTTGTAAAAGTATGCTATAAACCTCAGAGTGTCAACAATTTATACGTCACATCCATTGTGACTTCTCTACTAGTCTTCATGCTAACTAACGCTCCTTAACACACTTTATTGACGTCTGCGCAAGTAATTCCTGGAACCTCCTGATAGTTTCATCCTATACTCAGATGAAACCTACCCACTCCTCCATGTACTTTTAGGAAGCAGGTTATTCTCCCGTAATTTTGAATTTGGGGACCACAAATATATGCGGACTGGATATCCGAAGGTGTTTATAGACCCAAAGGAAAACATTACCAATGATTTGACACGCACTGCCATACATCAGGACGTCGACGGAGCGACTGAGCGCCTCGATGCAGAAGTATCTCCTGAGATTGCACATCGCCCCATGCGTAGTAAGCTGATGGAAATCAAAACTGACTTCGTCCCAGAGAGTAGCTTGGGTAGTATATCCCATTCCATGAGTAAGCTGTCCTTACAATTAAACAGGTCAAAATGACTGTATGCTCAGCTCGCGCATACGTAAAAATACGTTGGCAGTGTGGCGGAGCCTCGGATTTGCGCAAATTGTTATTCATACTTTCGAAATGGGCTAGGAGTTCAACTTTACAGCCACGAAAACCGCCTACACAGGAAACAAGACGAGCCCAGAATAGATTGCAGCCGGATTCGTGAATTAGAAATAAATCGATCAATATGTCGATTTGATGCTTACCTACAGAGCCCCACGTAGTCACCTCCAGACTTGTGTCATTCATAATTTTTTGGTTTGCACACCCTATAATTGTCGACTTTTTGCTGTTGCTGTTCCCATCGTTGACCATGAATGCCTGTCCGAGTTTAAAAACGCATAAAGAATAAATTACTTGTTTCGGTACTCGATCAGTCTTCTCCTGTATGTATGGAAATACCTAGCACGTGAGCCTGAACATTTAGAATTTGGAATTTATATTTGCAAGCATCAGAAAAGCCATGTCTATACAAAATTAGTATTGTAAAAAAATGACGATGTGCGTAAATAAAATGCCCAAATTTGTAATAATTTTAGCAGGAATTGTCCTTTAAGGTAATATTTAGCTATGTATGGCAATTAATGGTGAACTAGAAAATAGGCAGTTAAGAAAGGCAGAATTCAACGTGCTTCCATTTTAAAAAGGTGTGTAGGAGAAAAAACTGCTTAGGAAAATAGAAAAGATGTGTAGTTAGGATAAAACTGCAATAGCTGTTCAAATTGGATGATTAAATATGTGTATAATTCACTCATTCTAGTGAATAAATGAATCTACAATTTATTAATGTATGTTTCAAGTGCGGACACTCAGACACTCCTCCCAATTTCATTGAAAATAAATTTCACTGCTTCTTCCTGGGTTCATGCTTTTTTTCTAAGAAAATCTTAAATTTTGTTTTTAAAAAGGCCATATCCAAAAAGTCTAATCGATAGCAAATGAAAAAACCCACTTTCCAGTAAATTCTGTTGTCTGTCTGCACGCTCACTTAGAGCACCAGTGAATTCCCTGTCATTTACTTGGTTCCACGCTAGCTTTGTCTGGATAGTACCCTCGGGGCACTTGAAATAAAATTTGTTCATTGATATATTTAATTGAAGACGAAGATTTAAGTCTTTTGACTAGGCTGCAAAAGGAACCAAGGTAGGAGAATATGTCTTACGTGCGCACTCTTCTCGTTTGCGAAGAAAGATGGATAGATCAGGATATGAATAAACTGTACACCAAACTAAGATAAGTTATGTAAGCTTGAACCTAAATTTTCCGATTGACTAGGAGACATCCAGATGACAAACGAGCTATTAGTAACACCTGCATCATCAAATGCGGAAATTTCGCAAGAATATGCGATTTTTTGTCGAATTCCGCGAAGGAATTGGGGGCATCTCCCTTACATTCTGCTGTAAATGATTCTATATTCGCAGAGTTGCCTGTCAGAACAAGTGACCTAGAAACAAGCGGTCACTCAGTAGGAACGTGTGAGACGACAATAGGCGCCGTATAATGTTGAAATCAAAATGTAGTTGTAAAATGAGTCCCACAGTCAGTGTTTAAAATTCCAAGGAAGCGCGTTGAACATGACTTAGATTTCCTTGAAGTTTATGCTAAAACTTGCAAAGGGACTTCAAGTAAATCCACATTTTCAAAACATATAGAATAAGGAATTTTCCTTCAGCACCCGGCTCAAATCCTCGGCGACGACCTCTTAAAATCATTGTGGAAATTGAAGCAAGGGCACAGCTCATGCTACATTCCAGCTCCGCTGGGAAGGTGTGACCACACGACGTCACTATCGGATTGTTCTCTCTATTCTCACCACGCAAAGAGAACGGAAGGGCAAAGAAATATACGAATGACAGATTTTAACTCGATGAAGAACCTACTGACGTCTGTGACCTAGACTGTTTGTAACAGGGGGATCCAGAGGACGACTGGAGATCGTTTAAGACGATTTCACTAAAGCTGATTGAACGGTGTTGTCCGACAAATGTATAAAACGACCAGTCGCCCTGCCTGCTTGACAAGAGACCCTAACAAACAGTAAAAGAAGAAATATAAGTTATTCAGGGAACCGGGGTCAGCATTTCATCCCGTTGAATTTCGTCTTAAACGAAATGCGAACAGATAATTGACCCGTCAGGCAAGGAAGAACTATGAATACAGAATTATCTGACAGACTGCAAATGAGCCTAAAAGTTTACTCCGCTATATTAATAGTCAATTAAAAAAGGACCCAATCATAGCAATTACTAATGAGAATGGCGTATAATTTGTTTCAGTAACGAGAAAGCCGAGTTTTATGGCCGGTTCTTTGCTTCGATATTCACCAGGAAACCCAGCTTCATTTATGTAATGTCAACAGTGCTGTTTTAAGCGTAGGTCGAACGTTTGAATCTTTATTATTTCCATCATTTGTAGTGCAAAGTGACCTGCAAAACGTGAAAGAAGTAAAGTCATCCTGTTCGAACAATATACCGGCCAAGTTCTTTAGAAAATTGGCGAGCGAGCTCTCCAGACAACTAGCACATATCTCACGTCCGTGAGTTGAATTAGAGAAACTACCATCCAAATGGAAGGCAGCAAATATATAACCAATATATAGACGTGGGGCCCGAACGAATGCCAACAATCATGGTCCCACCAGCCTTACCTGAATTTGCTTTGAAATAATGGAAATTATAAGAAGGAAGGTGATTATGAAGTTCCTGAAGGAGAAGAGCCTATTTTGAAGGCTCCAACACGGCTTCAGACAGAACACATCTTGCCTTTCTAGTCTACTGCTCTCGACTGAGCAGTGGACTTACCTACTGGACGAATATGTAGGACTTTATTCTTTTATACTGATTTCATCAAAGCATTTGACAAGGTCGATCGCAGATGTGTTAAGGCTACTCAGGTTTAACCCTGATGGCTGCAATTTTCTAAGCCCGGTTCCTTAGGAGAAAAGAGAAGTTTTGGAAAGCCAAAGGAATAGGAGCAATAAATTGTTTGCAGAGTGAGTTGAAGAATAGTTCATAGGAAGGTTGACTCGGCCTGGCGTGCCTTCGACCGTGAGAACCATGTGGGAGAGAGAGATAGCAGCGGCGTCGCATCCGCACCGCAAGGGGGCAGAGTGCCAAGTAAGTCTAGCGTCAGTCATTGAGGCGGCTGCCAAATCCTCGTTCTGTCTCGCGGCCTTGATGATGATTGGTTGGACTGCACGAAGGCAGATACTGGCGTGGGTGGTGAGTGTATCATGCGCCAGTTTGCGTCTGGTCGGAGGCAGGCCGAAATGTACATTCGCGATAGGGCCTGCTCTGAGTCACCTTGTCTGTGACGTCAAGAGTTAGGTGGACGTCGGGCAGAAAGGACCACTACATGCCCACATTAGCATCTAATTATTGAATTATCTTACATTGAAGTAGGAGGAAATCTGCTGATATGGATTGGAGATTTTCTCACAGGACGATCACAAACTGTGTGCATCAGTACCTCAAATTCAACCCCTACACGTAATCTAAGCCCTGTCCCCAAAGCCATCTCTTAGGGCAGTTTCTCCTAATATATTTCAACGACATTCTCGGTGACCTGGGTTGCAGCGACATCATGTTTGCTGACGATGTCTAACTCTGGAGAACCACCAAGTCTGAGGCCAATAGACAAGCACTCCAAGAAAGTTTTAATCGATTTAGCAGATGGTCTGCTCGTTGGCTCCTAAATTTTGATGTTAGTAAGTGTGTTTTTAAGGCTGTGATATATAAGGTCCAGTAAGGAGAATGATTTCCCAGACCTCGATGGGCAGCCCTTTCAAATTTTGTGGAACAGAAGGACCTTGCAGCTAAATGCACGACACAGGTGTTACTCGCGCTATGACAAGGATCTGTTTTACATTGATAATGAACGCTTCAGAAATACCTAAGGAGCGTTTGTCCAGTTCCAACGTTTGTGTACTGCCCAGGCATGACGTCCACGGTTTAAAAAAGATTATTGGTAGCTGGAATTTGTGCAGGAAAAGGCTAAAATGTGTTCAAAATCTTGATCATCTGCCTTATGAAGTCAGACTGGCTGAACTAGATTTATTTTTTCTCAATGACAGGCAGGTGCGCTGTGACCTAATTTAAACCTACCAAAATTTTGGAGGCCACGTATCCACCCTATAACTTGAGGACCATCTGTGGGGTCATCCTTTAAACTGCAGAGGAATTTGGCCCATCTTAATAAATTCGATATGGACTTTCGACGTAACGCCTTCTTGCGGTGGTTTCTTGGAGTGTGGAGCAGACTCCTTGATGGGGTGGTTTTTTCACAATTTGTGGCGGTATCGAGGAGTATCTAAGGCTAAGAATGTTTTACCCTAGCGGCTGCGATCTTCCACGCCCCGTTTTTTAGGAGATGAAAGAGATCATGGAAAGGCCAAAATCGTAGGAATAGTTTATTCTTCAAAAGGATTCAAGAATAGAAAGTAGGAGTTTTAACTCGCGGACTAATGCATCATTTCCCCACTTGGGTCGGGTTCGGAACGTGATCTAGTGACAGTAATCCAAACGGCCACCGTTAGCTGTCTTAAGCTCATTCAGCCTTGATTGTAATTGGTCAGACAGCGACTTCGCGTGTTAGTGAGTCGTGCCTTAGATTGAGCGAGAGGAGGACAGGGCAATTTTGGCGTGATGAGTCAGCGATCACGGGTTCCGATAGTGGACGCTAGCGACCACTACAGTGGCATTGAAATTCAAACTCGATTCTCAGTAGCAAAAGAAAAGGTTGACTTCATTATTCAGGCTCTTACCCCACTTAAGATTTTAAAATCAAATTCAGCTTCTTATACTGTGCCACATTTTCTCCAAAATAGACTTAAGAAATTACAAAAATAACTTAAGGATACGTCTAATAGCTCTTTATCAGTTCACTTAAGAATAGCGCAAATATTTGAATTAGCGCTTAAAATAAGGCTTGCACGAGATAGGCGTAGAGAGGCCACAGCATTAAGTGATGCGAATTCTTCCAGATAAGTTGCTCAAGTCTTCCGTCTTCGGTCGTCGGCTAAGCTTCAGAAAGTCATTCCACCCTTACTCACTGGCAACAATAATTTTATTACAGAGGATTTGGAGAAAGCAGCATTGCTAAATTCATTTTTCGCCAAATTCTTTACCATCAAAACTAGCCCCACTCCTGTAATCCCCCTGCTGTGTGATTCAAATCTCAGTACCCTTAATTTCTCACCCGCTTGTATTCAAAAAGAACTAAGTCGTCTTAAAAATTCACATTCGGTTGGAACTGATAACATTCCAAACTCACTCATCAAACACTTAAGAGATTTCCCACCCTTACTGAGTAAGTTATTTTCAGTGTTTCTTGAGAATGGCTTCCTCTCGAACTACTGGAAAAGTTCTATTATAATTCCCGTATTTAAATCTGGTTCCCGATCAGATATTTACAATTATCGCGGTGTTCATAAAACGCCCTCTCTGGCTAAAATCTTTGAAAATCTAATTGCCAAAAAAATTACAGATTTCTGCAAAAACAATAACATTCTCAGCTCCTCACAGCATGGCTTTTTACCGGTCCGATCTTGTGAAACATGCCACATGTCTTTCCTAAATCTACTTACTTCTCTTCGTAATGATCATCTATCTGTGGTAGTTATCTATTTTGACCTTAGTAAAGCATTTGATAAAGTTCCTCACAGGAACTCCTAGCCAAACTAGAGGCTATAGGATTTCGTAGCCCTCGTACTGACTTCATCAGATCTTATCTTTTAAATCGACAACAAAAGGTTTTAGTGGGATCCTCATACTCTACTCCTACCGCAATTTTGAGTGGTGTCCTTCAAGGTACCGTGCTAGGTCCTCTGCTCTTTTTGCTTTACATAAATGATATCTCATTGAGTGTTTAACACTCCCAATCTTATATTTATGCAGATGATCTCAAGTGTGTTTACTCCTTCTCTAACTCTACGGCCGCGAGATGCTTAGAACAAATTCATTCTGATCTGCACGCTCTTTCGGCGTGGAGCTCAACATGGCAGATGGAGTTCTCACCTTCTAGGTGCCGATACATGTGCTTTAGGCCTGAAAGGCGGCCACAACCTGTTATTTTTCAAGGTTACCCAATGACTGAATGTTCCAGTATCAAGGACCTAGGATTAAGCTACACCAATAAATTAGACCTTTCTCCTCACGCCGATAGAATTACAGCCAAAGCCGCACAGATTTGCGGCTTTATCTCTTATAATTTCTATCTTCGTGAAATGAAATTAAGGCTTTATCGTATGTTCGTGCTCCCCATCTTAGAATACTGTTGCCCCTTTTTCGGCCTCATGAATGAAAGTAGCCGTTCAAAAATTTAACAAATTCAAAAAAATTTCACACGAAAACTGCTGCATCTGACAGCTTCTAATACTTGCTACTCAAATAGATGTCAATTAACAAAACTAAGGTTCCTTTGGGTCAGGAGATTGGAAGCAGACTTTTGTCTCCTTTTTCGGCTTAATAATTGCACAAATTTACCCAGGACTTCTGTCATTACCCCCTTCAGCCGTCCCTACAACTTAAGAAACTCGGCTCTTGTTATACCCCTTCCTGCATCTTCCTCATGTAAACGCTCTTTGTTTTTTGCTTCCAGATATAGCTTTCTTTGGAATAACTTGCCAATCGAAATTAGGTCGTTAACAAGACTGTCTGCTTTCAAACAGAGACTGCACAGTTATCTTAACACTGATTCTATTAACCTTCTATTCTCCTCATCTTTTCCGAGCAGCTTTCTCCATGACTCCAAGATAGGACCATCGGGAATTTAGGAGATCCGCTTGAAACTATTCTCTCTGCCTCGTGTCCCATGATTAACCTAGATGTTTTCATTAACCACAGCTGAATCAAACGAAACCACGTGGAAATACTCAGTCTAAAATTCTGCAGTTTCGTTGAATACTCACCTTCATCAGACCACCCATACCTTTTGCTGCTCTACTACTATCTTCCTACTACTATCTTCCTAAGCAGTTTTTTTCTCTTGCACACTTTTTGAACATGGAGGCCCGTTGAACACTGCCTCCAGTTTCACTGTAAGAGTTTTTTTAACTGCCATAAGTTTTCGTTTTTAGTTCAAAATTACCTGCAAAGCATTGCTAAATTTTGCCCCAAAAGGACAATTTCTGCTGACATTATTACGACTTTCTACGTCTGCTTGCAAATATTGTCAAATTATTTTTTTGAATTTTTATTTTTCGAAATTAACTTTGTGTAGGTAGTGCCGTACCGGCGCTGAAAAATATAAATTCCAAATTCCAAATAGTGTCAGTTGCAGCCGTTTAAAACTGGCTGTCACACACCGATGATGTTTACTTTACAGTTGCCATCTTAACTGCTGTTTAATGATTAACTGTTTTGCCATTGTTGAGTACGAATAGGGAGCTCAAGTTCGAAATGCTAATTCCCTCAATTAAGTAGTTTAAACATTTTATATCATGCGCGATTAGAACCGCTGCTTTCTACTTGGTGGCTTCTTCGAGTTGGCCACTACTTAAGGCTTCAGTAATCATCCATTTAAAAAACGTATGACTGAGAGTAGGCAGGACACTCGAAACTACTCATTTTCCAAAAGAGTGGCAGGACCATGGAATGCTGTCTTTGTGGATGTTGTACATATGAATAGTTAAGGGTTACAGGTAAGAAATGCCCTTGAGGACCCTATTAATGTAACGCAAACAACGTTGTTTTTACAGTTAATGTGCAGTCGGTGGAGCACATATGATATGATGACAGAATTTTGAGTAAATTTTCACGGAAAAGAATGAAACGGTCTAAAGCCAGAAAAGTTGTTCACAGTGTTGGCAGTAGGAAATCATGTTGTAAAAGTCACCTTTTGTCAAATAAAATCACATCGAGTCTTCTTTTAAATTTCGCAATTGTGTCAGCGGAAACCGTCTCGCTTGTTAGCAAGTTCCAAGGCTGGACCACGCGTTGACTAAAGAAATATATTCGGAGGACTAATCGGGTGCGCTCGTTTGTGACCTTGTAAGGATGGCCATGCAGGTGAGTAGTGGTGGCTAATTGGAAGAAATCCTCCAATTTTAGGGAGGAAATGTGGCCCCTGATTATACGGAATGTCCAGAGCAGGCTGCATTGAACGTTCCTGTAAGACAAAGGAAAAAGGTAAAGTTTGATCAATCTCTCCTGATATGGTAAATCCCTGAGACCATCGACCATCTTTGTCGCCCTGCATTGCTCTTGTTCAAGAAGCTCCATATCTTTCTACAACCACGGTGTCAAAACTGGCATTCCGTATTCAAGATGTGGTCTCATAAACACGCCAAATAATTTTCCGAAGAGTTCAGTTGGACAGATTTTGAACGCTCGTCTGATCCAGGGCAGGGTACTAGTTGCCTTCTGGAGCGACTTTTTAAAGTGCTCTGTTTGCATCAAGTTCGCGGTTGTCCATATACCCAGATCTCTGTGCGTCTCAACCTCTTTTAATGTGGTACTATTGATAAAATAACTGTGTTTCGGCGGCACTTTTCGCCCCAGGCTTATGTGTAAAACAAGACACTTGGATACATTAACGTTAAGAAGCCACGTGGACGACCAGATAACCAGTTTATCGATGTTCGACTGTAGTCTCTTTGCGTCGACGGCGCACCTAATTTCAGCCCATATTTTTATGTCATCCGCAAACATGACAGCTGCGCAATCAAGCTCATTGAAGGGTGTGTTGTAATATCCACTTCCGTGAGATTCTTTAAGAAGAGAATGGATCGGCATAGCAATGCTCATAATAACACTACCTGAAGTCTGTAGTCTTGCCAACTGCAAAACAAAATCGCATTCTTATAGTATTAATTCACATTTCGGAGTAACGTTTTTTATGAAGTTCCTTGCTCTGTCAAAACCATCACCTACGAATTGATTTCCATTATGTCGATGGGCAACGATCGTTGCTGGCCCTTCTGTGTTCGTCACTTTGTCAGCAGTCTCAACAATAAGCAAATGCTTATCATGGTCACAACTCCGGCCATTTGGTGATGATCTCTTGACCTCTACGGCCTCCTCCTTGCAACCCTTGGTAAGGTGAGGATGCCCACGATAGGCTCGCCCTGTTTGCCTCAGACATTATCATCAGCAGGAAGGTCCTATCTCCCGTATATTTTCCTGCCACCAGGGACAGTTATTCTTCCTTAAACCTCTCTAATCGCATTAAAGTTTCTTTAGTTTCTGGAAAGTGGTGAAGAAGATTTTCCACTGTCTACTAGTTTTGCATTTGTTCCACCTGCTGGCTCACGTCATTCGGCATTGCCAATAAGGCGAAGTACTATTCACACCGCAATAATTACACATGTAAATATACCACTTGTAAAAAGTGATCAGTCTTGTTTGCATAGCATTTTCGACAAACCGACGGTGGAGAGCTTTTCATCTGCAATCATATAAAATACATATTTTTTGAAATTTTCTGATGTTTCGATGAATTTCTTGGACATTGTGTCACCTATAGGAAACCCAGAGACGTTTTGTATCTTGACATTAATAAAAATTGATTAGAATAAAATAAAACAGAGATATGGTAGTGGCTTAGAGAGCTCACTCGTCAATTCTCACAAAAGCTTGGCTTGTTGGGACCCGATGACTATGCTTATGTTAGATTCTGCAGCTCCTTGTCTGTGACAGATAACAAAAAGGATCATAAATTCAAATACTGGGCCAACATTTGCATCAGCACTCGTGATATTGCGAAACTAAACTCCAGTTCCTCTAATGAATACCGAGGCAACCAACTGGTAGAAGTGCTCGGTTTTCTGACTGCTTTAAACGAGTCCGGCACACTTATCATCCTTATGTTTTGAGGATGACTCCTTGTCATTTATTGGACTTAGAATATTTTGGAGTAAAATCCTGGCCATACTTTCACCCTGTTTGATAATTCTGGATTCGTATTTCTTCCTTGCCCTCCAGATCCACTTCAACTACATTTATTTGGTGATGAAATTCCTCATGGGGTTCTGGTGACTAAATCCCCCTGAATATCTCAATTTATTATTTTTTTCTTATTTAACTGCCTGTTGAGTTCTCTTATTAATCAGATAGGGCGGCTACTCTTTTCTATACATTTATTGGACACCAGTACTCAATGAGTTCAATTAAAATCGCCTTAGATGCTACTGTCTCACAGGCAGACACTGGCGTGTTTGTATTTATGATGTCAAATCAGAGTTGAAAACCGTTCGCATTGGGATTTCGCAGAGGAACGTTTTAAATCTCCTTTGTGAAAAAATTGTACATAGTTTTAGTGTGCTGCCATTCCAGCAAAGAATAGAGAAATCATTGCTTGTGCTTACAAGGAGACCCTATATGAAAGATCTGGCGGATGTTTTTAAGCCAATGAACGGGAGGCATGACCGCTCAATATATTGGCGAACATTATAATGTTTTTGTAATGTTTTTATCTGCCAAAACTGGTAGAGGGTACAATCAATGGTTTTTTTTAGTTATTTCGTACGAAAATAGAAGGTGTGCATGGCGCTTAGCACCGCGGATTAAACTATACTAACTCCAGGATGGTAAGTTAGACCACAGGTAATTTGAAGTAGACGACCTTTTTACCACAATTTCCTACATTAAAAAAAATTAAAAAGCAATCTTACAGAAAATAATAATGAATATAGTACGTAAAAACGCTGGGATACACCCGCAAGTCTGTTTGTAGGTCTGCCTGCATTTTTATTGGCTACACGTTCATCCGTTCATTTCTTGAAATACTCACTCAATTGCTCACAGCCTCCTGCGGGGTATAATGCTTAATTGCCTCTTGATTACACAATTTT
The DNA here is from genome assembly GCA_036362985.1 of Ligula intestinalis. Lineage (NCBI taxonomy): Eukaryota > Metazoa > Platyhelminthes > Cestoda > Diphyllobothriidea > Diphyllobothriidae > Ligula > Ligula intestinalis. The sequence continues at coordinate 18,147,877 of JAYGXS010000004.1, read as the reverse complement.
AAGCATAAAACACCACATTTTGGGCCTCTGCGCTTTATTGCAGACATATTTTTATGTACTTTCTTGAAGTCGTCTCCTGGGGATCCAAGATTACCCTGGCGGGATCGCCGAAAATTATTAAACGTCTGAAGTTGCCTGTCAAACCTGAAACATCAAAAGAAATCTGTGGAGTTGTTCAGTTAGTCCTGTCTTCTAAGGAATGCGATGCGCCTTTAGACGCGCTTTTTATATCAATTTATTCCCAGCTATTTTCCTTCGCTGGGAAGGTTATTGAGGATGTATCCTCTCCACCAAGCCCATCATCCCCACTCCCTTATCGACGTATACTGTGGTCTTTTCCACACCAGTCGCATTTCCTTATTAAGCTTTTGAAGAAGATCAAATGGTCCATTCTGCTTGAGGCCCTTTTGGCTACCGTTTTGCTGAACATATCCGCTAGGCAGTTGTCTGCGATGAGTTTTTACTCTTTGTTTTTTTCTCTATTTATTGTAATTCTCTTTAGAAGACTGATTTTTTGAACTTTTGCCCTTGCTAGCCTTTATGAATCTGTCTACATCTTCGTAAAATGACATCATCTGAATCGGATCTTGAAAGTAAATTTGAAGACCGTTATACGTGCCGTGATGCTGACTTTGCCGCCTACATTTCTGAGGATGTTCCGCCCCCACCAATTTTTGAGGATTGGCGTCCGCGCAGGTGAGAGGCCTTTCGTACCTCATGTATCTTCCCCAGACAATCAAATGTGCGCCCCCCTCCTGAACGTCGAGGCCATTTTTCCGAGGGGAATGATTAGCTTAATTACAGTGGCCGGTCCGGTCAGCGCTAATAATCTTTTGTAAAAACACCTTCGTCTAGCTCAAGTGGAGTAATTGTTTTATACTCTTGGTGCGTTTTTAGAAATACATTGACAACTGTCACAAAAAACCATGAAGCTTCTTCTCACCTAACGAGGGCACGTTGTGAACATCTACTTGGCGTGCTGTCTTTCGATTAGGTACATGCTTATGAAACCCAATTCAGTGGCCAATGGTGCGTCGGGTCAGACATCTCCGTTCAAATCTGTCATGGAGTTGTCATTAAATTTCCTCTAGTGCTTATTCGCAACTATGAACTCAGTGTCGGAGGTTCAGTCTTAAATCTCCAAAGCAAAACTGGGACTCGGCATTCTATCGTGTGAAGAAGAAGATGCGATCGCTGGTACAAGCAGTTTACCGGCCTGGCTTTTCTCGTTTTCGTTCGAAATCACCGTCAGAGACAGTCGTAGATGAAGGTATGGGAAGCACAAGCCCTACAGTATTTATTAGTGGTGGCTGCTATGGGGCCACATGTATACCACGAATAGCGGCTCACGACCATCGCTGGGAGTCGTACTTGATGCGATGCTTGTCTGTTAGTCCGCATCCGAGTCGTCAATTAACCTGATTTAATCATCCGTGTTGGACGTTGGCATGCTCATTACTCGAAAATTTGGCTAGCTACTGGAGTCGTTGGTTGCCCCTGCTCTTCCCACGTGCCGGATTCTTCTGTCAGGGCAAAGTCTTAGCACAGAATATTGGAGCGGGGGTCCCTGTGCTTGCTTTTGGATTGCGGGCCTCCACCATCACTGTGCTGGACGTTTTTGGATGGTGGCTTTGAATAAAACTTCGAAACAGTCCAACAAACCACTTGCTCTTGCGATCACATCTTCCTCTTTTGAACGAGTTCTTTGAACTTGTCTTTTCGCCTCTATCGAAAATCCTTTTGTGCTATCGAATGAAGTCGACAAAATTCATTCATTTAAGATTTTGTTTATCACAACCACGGCTAGCAAGGCATCGGTCCTGACTCAGTAGTAAAATTGTTGTTGTAAATTACTCGAATCTGCATTCATGTACGGGGATTCTACGAGTATTGGGCAATAACATAAAATAGGGAAGATGGAACTTTTTCTGTTCCCCATGTTTGCACCAGCTGACGTGCTTATTAACTGCTAGTCAACATTACATTAAATTACATCCATACAAAATGGGGCACCTATATGGCTCACTGTAGTTCAGTCGGTTAAATACTCAGATCTTCCTAATTTCAGGCTAGCGATCACTGGTAAAGAAGTTCGGACAAGTGAACTTCAATTTTAAGGTCGTTGAATCCGTGCCTGACTCAGAAGTCTGTTTGGTCTAGGTTGAAGTGGTGATAGGCTAGCCGGTGCGGGTAAGACATGTGAAAACTAGCAGTTTACTTATCCGCCTCTGTCGACAGAAAATTGTTATTGTTTGGTTTTTACTATCCAGCCGCCATTCGGGCAGGACACCGTCATAGTAGGTTAGTGCCCTTCGGGGTTGTCAAGTAGAACGTGGGCCTTTCAATCCGACCTAGATCGTTTGATTGTAAAACGGAGGTTCAACCCTAAGCATTTCCGGTGTAGAATATTGGATAGATTAATGACAACGCCAGTAAAAACATACAAACTCTCAGTAACCCGAATTACTGATAACTGTTCGTTAGATTATCGACAGATATTTAAGTGGTCTCACGAATTGTCTGTGTCGCAATTCAAATATTGGCCTTAATATCTACGTGCGTGTCTCGCACTCGGAGTTGCTAGGACATATTGAATGAGGGCCTACCCGCTTTATTTATGGAGGCTATTAATGCGTCTAGATGTTCGTGACAGCCTGTACACCATAAGAAGCTGTGTGGTATGAGGCGTTGGGATAATACCACGAAAAGCATCAAACAAAGACTAAACTAAACTCAATAAGCTGCCGTAGGTACGCGTGCATTCGAGGCGACATCATAAATGGATCAGGATGTAAGGGGATCGCACGAAAATTACGCCATCTTCTATAGTCAGGCGAGATCCGAGAACAGCTTACTGAATGCTTTCGACGGCAACCGGCAGAGGCTCGAATCTTGATATGTTTCTGAAAACTGCGGATCCCACCCACAAGTCTTTCTGGCGTGATCAAGACAACTGGCTGGCCGATGAGGACGAGGGAATAGTACAACTACTGGACTCCATCTTTTCGAGTTATTTACATTGTCTCTGTGCGGTCGCTCGTAAGGATCCTTAACTACAACAAAAAAGGCACCTGCATTTTCTTCTACCCGGTGGGGCCCGTGAATGTCAGCCTTTGACGACTTGAAGTATCCTTAATGTATTATCGGCTATACTTATGAAAATTGTCTTCAAGCAGATGTCACCGGTAGAGGTTGAATCAACAGAAGGATCTTTAAAGTAGTGCTTACAGGAGTTTTGTCGACCAATTATTTATAAAGACACTATAAGGTCTCCGTTTATTTTTATTCACAGGAATGAAATAACATCACAATCTTGTGATCATTCAGTAGTATCAGGAGAAATAATAGGGGAAAAGTACACAATAAAATAATCTCATCAAGTCAAGGGAGTTTGAAAGGCCAATAAAAATAGGGGGCTCAAAGCATGCATTACACTGCAGGTCCAGTGATCGTACATAAACAACTGGTAGATGACCACAGTGAAGCAGGAAGAGGGAGTAGGTGTTGACATACACAGCATCTCCCAAAAGCAGGCTTCACGAGATAGAGGAAAAAGGAACCGAGAGAATAAATCGAAACAGCAGAGCTTGGTTTTGTCTCCTTAACGGTAAAAATGGACAAAGGCTTGGGTGCTTTGTTATGGGTTTTTGGACAAATCTGGTTTGCAGGCTTATCTGAAGAAAGTAATCGATGAGTAAACTAAAGTGACTGAAATTTTCGGGTTAATACGGTCATGTAGCCTGCCGCTTTCGTCGGTTAATAAGTTCACGCAGGGCAAAATCGGGATATGCAGACTTGAAGTCCCCAATGAAATCAAGGACATCCCGATCCTTTTTAATGTCGTAGTGGCTGTAAGCAAAAAGGAAACACGTTAATTCACACGATTATTACTACTCGCTACACAAAAGAAAACACGATTATTTGATCCAAACATACGCGGCCCGAGTGTCGCTGTTTTCCTGCTTCACGAAGAAATCTATAATGAGGAAATGCTTCCAGCAGCGCCAGAAATTGACAATTGGTCCATGCGCCTCCCTATATGCGGCCGCCATGGCTTCGGGCACCTTAGACAGGAATACAGGATTCACCTGGTCCAGGACAATCAAGTTCTGAAGTGTCAGGCCGAGGTACGGAATAAGGGGTGGGGAGGATTCGGCCAGTTCGCGGCGATAGGTTGAGAAGTGCGGCGGCTGCATGTACGGACGAAGTCTCGTCAGCCGCTGAAAAGAGATAGAACTTTATGTAGAGCTGATACAATTAAGTAGTGCAAATCTCGATTAAGGACTTTTGAATGACTATTTAGGTTCGGCTTAGGACACAGGCATCTCGATGCTCCCCTTTCCCTCAGAAAACTCAAAAAGATGCATGTCGTAGGAGACTTTTTTTACTGGATACCTAATAAAAACACACGGAATCAGCCTGTTAGGAATGATTAACGATACTCTTCAAAATATGTGGATGGTAATGAAGAAATGAATATTTAAAACGGTAGGGAAGGTTGGACGTCTCTTTCGGGCGTATTTCCATCAACAGCCAGCCGCACCTGATTTCAGCTCTGGACAACTCAGGATTAATATTCGGACGGTCAATAATCATCATGCAATTGTTTGCGGGAACTTAAGATTGGGTCCCAAGGCGCAACGGGACATGCATGTACCGTAGCCAGTCGCTGGTCCCTAGACTGTCCTCAGCATAAAATAATTATGCTGTAGCGGTCTAAGCAGCGGGTATACTCGGATCACCGAACCCCATGTCGGGAGTTAAAAAGGAAGAATCTCCAGAAGGAGTGGTCTATTGTATAGAGAAGTCCCAATTGCTGTCTCAGGTGGCAGGCAGCCAGGCAGGCAAGTAGCCCTTGTTGGATCCGGAACCCCGCCGGTAGGGCCTCAATCCCGGCGGCGAGAAGGAGGAGAAGGAGGAGTCGGAGCAGCATAATCAGGAGGGGCTGCTCTGTCATAAAAAACAGATTGAGAGGAGAGGAGCTGGATCCACACTAGGGAGGTTTGTTGTAGCAGACCTTGGACGCCCTGAGGGCGGGTGGGAACGCGGTCGAAGACGCGTCTGCTGTGGTTCCCGCCGCCCTGTTGGCAGCAGCCACTGGCGATGTAGGGGCTAGTGCTGACTGCGTCCAGGCAGACCAGAGAGGGTCGACTGTATGGGGGTGATGAGAGTCGCTTATGTAGGCTTGTGAAGCAAGTTCAAACGTTATGTTATTGGTGTGTTGCAATTGCCCGAGGGAGGTGTCGCCTGCAAAGGCCCCCTGCTGTGTGGCCGCAGCTTGTCGTGTTCGAGTGGCACTTAGACTGGCGTGCTTTTTTGGACGCGCGTGTATGCTAGGGTGTGGAGCACGTGTGTGAGTGGGTGAATATCGGTCAAGTGGTCTTCAGGTCAAGTTGAACGGCCGCGTGCAAAGACAAAGGACGTTGGGGGGGGGGGGGGGGGCGCAGGCATTGCAGAACGATAAAAAACGGTTGCATTTCAGAAAAAGACTACAGCTGAGCTATGTCATTAAATACCAACCGAAATTTTTGAATGCGGTTTGAGTAGAAGAGTTTTAAATGAGAAAGGTTCTAGTATCAGTTATTGCGCAGCATAATATCGTTATAGTTAAGTCATACCAGGATGTCTACTTGTGGATAAGCCTTGTCCCAACAGCCTGCAAAAACTACACTCGGCAAAGTAGCAACTCAAGTGCATAGTATGAATGCTTTTTCTTGATCTTCGAGGCCCTTATGAAGTCAAGCCTTGAATTCTGCTATGATAGAAACCTTCGGTGAGAGCTGAAGAATATACCGATTTCTAGCTGGAAATTGTGTGTTTCCTAACGTTCGGTCTCGATCTGCCTAAAAATGTGGAGGAGTAATTTAAATGTTACCGGGGCCTTTGCGGGAAACGAAGCTGATTTCAAGAGAAACTTATTTTGACTTATTTCCACTGCCCCACCGATCAGACTGGCTTGAACGGACGAGGACTGTAGCTAGTGTTTTCAGAAGGACTAGATAGGAAATTCGATATGCTTTTACTGACGTAGAGTCTGAAAACGTTACACGTAAAGGTTGCGCGATACACGAGACCGAGGGTCGGTCAGGCCCGGTTCTTTCATTTTCTTCGCCTCGATGCTTGCAACATAATTGCCTAACGCTTATCGTCAAGGGCACGACTAGTAAATTCCCAGCTTCCCTCAAAGTAGTACACAAGAGCACCCTTGGTCTCATGACCTGAGCGAAAACGAGATTTTGAGGATGTAGCACGTCCTCGCTGGAGCTGGTTCGGCAAGCGTGTCAATCGATCAACGAGTTGGTCTTAGTCAATGATCGCTGGGGCAGCGGGATAGCAGAAGGTTGCAATGTCAGCAGGAATAAGTGCTTATAATTTCGTAAAAACTGGCAGTTGTTGAAAACAGCATCTCCGGATAGTACCGCGATCAAACTACATCAGTCTGTTGAGGAACCGTCGGGGTAATAAGGCTTTAAAACACATACATGGGAGCCATTACCCAAGGGTGAAAAGTAGCCTTCGTTCACAGATATACAAGCAGAACATTGACGGAAGGAGAATAGATCTTAGAAAAAGCACGGACTTACAGCACGAGTCTTCTTTGAGAAGATGTCCTCTGGAATGAGAAGAAAGGCACAGAGAATGGCCAGGAAGCTGTTGAAGTTCTTCAGGGCACGCAGATGCTGCGTTGGGGGAAGGCAAATACAGACAAGCTGATAGGGTAAACTACAACAGGGAGAGTTCGCAGAAAGACAGCATTGGTCGCAGTGGGGAAACAAAGTTAACCTACTTTTTCATTAGCCAACTTCTCGGGTTGTAGCAAGACTGAATTGCGTCATTACTAAGACCAGTCATTTAACACCCATGGGCAACAGGATTCAGACTCTATAAGAAGAAGATATCTGCCTTTTGAGTAGTAAATATCTCGTCTAGTTTCTGTAGACGAAATCCATAAAGAGTCAGTTAAGGGCGTACGACGTAAAAGATTGGAATGTAAATAAAAGAAAGAGAGGAAGATAAGTTTGGGGAAAAAACACTTCTTGATTTATAGTAAATCCTAAAAGTGCGCACATGGAAAGAGCGATCAGATACAGTGTCATTGCGTTCGACGCGTTTAGAATTCAGTGGCTTTGTAAACCAACAAATGTTCTTAGTTTTTTTTCGGTAAGGATGACTTGTATGACCGCCCAAAATAGGACATAGGAAACAGGAACCATTCACAATCTATGCGGCTTTGCGCCGAATTCCGGGGAGGATTAGGTTTAGGATTAAGGCGAGCGTTAGGCTAAAGTTTAGGATTAGGTTCAGTGTTGGGGTTAGGGTCAAGATTATGCTAAGGGGTAAGGCTAAGGTTCGTATAAATTGAAGGGTGAGGGTAGGGCTGGCGTTAAGGTTCAGATTCAACTTCAGTTGTGTGCTAGAGATACGAAACGAGAATATTTATCCTCCTTGAAAGTTATCGCTTGGTCACCTACTTTAAGTGGGCAGGACGTTCCTATTCATGTGTCCTGGCTGGACAGCCATAACGACATCCTTATCCATCTTCCCTTGCTTCAGTGGATTCAAGGAGAGTTGTTATAAATTCCAGCGGATACTCCGTTTAGTCGCAAAACCCGTACCAAATTACTTCACAATAAATACCTGCCCATTCAAGCAGTTCTGTACTGTTATTTAGAAAAATATAGAAAGTATCTAAAACCAGGGTGATGGGGTTAGTTGACGTTCATCCGCAACCGCTCTTGATTTATACTACAATCCAGGTAATCAAACCATCGGTTAATTTGGTGAGCCGCTTATTCGGATCAAGTGATGATGAGGAGGAGGAGGAACAACTCACAAATTTTGCACAGTTTATCACAGCTAGCACCTCAGTTAGATGAGCTGTTAGGAGATGATGTAGCCGAAGCTGTAAATACAGGCTGAATTTGTAGTGGCCCTAGCAGCCACTTTGAACCCAAGATCTGATGGACAGCGCCTTTTTTCTGCGCACCTAATGCCGCCTGCAGTCAGGTGCTAAGCCCCAGCACCCCCTGTCCGTTCTCGCTCAAAGGTCTGAGCCATCTACTGACACACACAGCTTAATCTCGCCAAGGCAACCAATCACCATCAGTCTACCGAGACAAAGCGAGTATTCGGTGGCCACCCGCGATGACTGCAGTTAGAGGACACTTGGAATTGCGCCTCGCGCGTTGTGGTCGCGGCAACGCCGGCCTCACGGTTGGACGCCTTGCAAGACCAATTAGCAACTTTCCCCCTAACTCTTCTGTAAACAATATATTGTTCCGTCTACTCTGGTCTTCCCAAGACTTCTCCCATCTCCTAAGGAACCAGGGTCTGGAAGATTGTAGGTGTTAGGGTTAAACGTCTTAGCCTTAACTCCTATAAATTATTCAAACCTGCCAAATCCTCCTACTCTACTTTAGATGGGTAGTTCAGTAAAGTGGTTTGCATAGGCATGCGGCCGATGTAGCAGTTCAGCACGGGATGGGCGGTCGGGCACACCAGTGATATGTGGCTGACGATAGTGCAACTTAAACCACAGGGGTAAAAGACCGCCTAGGCTTGAATGAGGGGTGGGGAAGGGGGTGCGACGCGAGGAAGAGAATGTAAACGCTGACGCCTATTGGTAGGTTGAAGTTCGCTGACTAGCAGGCGTTACTGCCTGCTTGCCTGACCTCACGCTCACGTCATTCGCCGGCAGGGCCAAAATGCCAGGGGAAGATTAGCAGTAAGTGGAAAAAAAAACTATCCCAGATAAAAGATAAACACTACTGGACGAACACTAGTTGCCTTCGGCTACCAGGCGTGTCAAAATTTGCGCGGGCGCGCGCGTGTGCCTAAAATCGGCACCGCTCGATAAATGCCGGCTGACATTCCAGAAACAGACTAAAGTGTACGGGCGAAACCTCAGTCTATAATTGCCTCCTAAAGACAAGATAACTCGGCCGGCCAGTCGGTCGAATGCTTGAATGCAGGCCGACTAACCCGAGTCCACTGTACAGACATGCGCAGACAAGTGCAATTAAGCCAAAAGTCCAAAAATGCCGCGTTTAAACTGCCTTGTCGCCTACAGAGCTGGCGGGTAGTAAGATACAGCCGGCACTGAGACTGTGTTTTTATTCATTGGATCCGATTGTGAAAACCTCGCCGGCCTCGGTGGGATTCGAACCTACGCCAGCAGGGGAAGGCTTTAGGACAGCCAACGTTCTAGCCAACTGAACTATGAGGCCCACGCCGGGAGCCGTGAGTTTAATCACACTTGGCTGTACTAAGGCCTTCACCTTGGTTCGAATCTCACCAAGGCCGCCGAGTTTTTCAGAATTGGGTCAAACTTTTTATTTAAAACTACCAACATCCCCTCTTAAGTGCGTTTTAGTAAGCGTGGTATCCTACCATTTTATACTGTTGGCCATGCAATCCCTATACCCTTTCAATTATGCGAGCAACACTATAGTAGACCGATATTAGTACTATTTCATTCTATGAGCATGCGATCAAAGAACATATTTTATGATTCAATTTTAAATGAAAAATGGTCAAAATTCTAAACCAATCACTTCCACTATCAGGAACCATAAATTATAGCATTATTCAGTCAAACTTCAATAATTACGCCATCTGCTTCGTTCTGTCCTTTGTGAATTTACTATTGTTTGTAGCAAAGGTTGAAATTCTTAGTTAGGTGAGGTAGAGAATGGATGGGTAAAAATGAAATAACTTTGTTATTTTTGAATCGATTAGTCCATTTAATAAAATTCAGAAAAGCCCAGCAAAATTCACGTCTTCGAATGGACTGCTTTTCTGAATTTTTTACTGTGGAACAATAGAGATTTGATGAGCAGCGAATGCCTCCAACAGAGAAAAGGGACGTGTTCCGTAAAGATCGATCCATAGCCAAACGTTTCCCCAGAATATTGTTTGAATGGCATTTTAATGGTCAGGGTAAGGTAGGATGTTTTCGGCGTTAGGTAAAGTAGTTTACTAGGGATGTATTCGTCGCACTCAGTCAATGCGTACAGAAGCCGCCCGCTGCCTATTCTGTTTCAAAGATGTGGCATGCACACGCTACTCAATTCATTTTAGTAGCATCAATCGTTAATGGAATGATTACCTGTGGTAATATAAATATGGTTTTACGTGTGTATTTTAATTGCATTTATCGAAAATAGTCGAAATACTCAAACTTGTACTCGCAAGTGAACTGCACCTATGAAATTGGTCGTTCAAAGTGCCCATTCCGATATATAGGAGGAACAACACACAACAGCCCTCCCATAAACTAAGCTAAATGTATGAGTTAAAATCTCGTGCATTTTTCTTATGGTTATCAACAAAGTACAACCATACAGGCGCACTACGTAATAACTCCAAGAAAGAAGGGGAGTCCGTCAGGAAAAAATGTGATATTTATAGAGCAGATAATGAAAGATAACCTATGGGAGCCTGCACTCCCTACTGTTGCGTCGACGTATCCTCTTTCCGCTAGCCAAGCCTTTGTGTACTCGCACGTGACACACTCTCCCGCACGTGACACACTCTCCCGCACGTGACACACTCTCCCGCACGTTCTTGGTCAATCGCTGCGAGAGGCCCGCGATTTCCTGCCGTTCCCACGCTCTCGGTCGACTCGCTTCCGGAGGCGCACGTTGCTTCGAGCCAATCGATGCGCGCAGTGCCACCTAATTGGCTAAGGAAACATTCACCTCACTCAGGACTTCACGGCAGCGGACACATTTTCACGGACTCAAGTGGCCTTTGCACGCTGCGCTTTCAGCAGCTATTGTAAGACTGATTTAGCCCAGTAAAGCTGTTCCGGTTCAGTCTGTCTTCCCTGAATTGTAGTTTGGGGTTACTTCTTGTCGACACATCTTTTATACCACCGAAATAACGGGCCCAGTAGTCGACGATTCCTGTAAAGTCTCAACCCTCTTCGGGGCGTAAAGTCAGCAGACAAATACAGCTGGGCAACTCCCCTTTCTAAGTATGTCGAAATGATACTGCTATTCAGTGGATGGGGCTACACTAGAAACCCCAACAGCGGAAATTTCAGTACTAGGCCACACAGTACTCAGGGTGGAGTAATACAGTAAATAAAAATCGGCAGTACTCGTGGCTGCGCCTTAGTGTACAGTAAGGCTTTGCTCACATATTCAGCAAATTCTTCTCTCTGTGCACCGTCCTCAAACTTCACTAGTCTGCTGACCAGTATTTTGCAGTGAAAATGAAAACAGCACCAAGACTGCCAACTGCCTTAATTCGGGACGGCGACTTACGTTGGCCAAAACAATCAGCCAATCAGAGCGCGTGCGCAGGCGAACACATGTTTCAGCTCCGATTCCGGTTATACAGGTGCGGGAGTAGTCATCACGGGGATGAAATTTCAGCCGATAACGACCCGTATTCATTTGACCAAATTGTGAAAAATTCACGGCCTCGGTGGGCGTCGAACCCATACAGCAGGCAGGGATTTTGCGCAGCCAACGCCCTACCATTGAGCTACGAGGCTCACCGTTAACCGTTAATTTAATCACAATTGGATCGATTTATCCACCCAACCTACTACCCGTATGAAATCCACCATTACGGATACAGTAAACTGACTGCCCAGGCAACATTTCATAAGAAATTCTATAGAACCCACCAGAATGGCTACTAGGCTCATTAATTATTGGGAAGGTTCAGCCGATTTGACTTATTGAGCTGACTCAGTTGTGAAATCGGCCCAGGTGTGCTTAAATTCACGGCTCATGGTAAGGCTCGTAGCTCAGTGGTAGAACGCTGGCTGTGCAAAAGCCTTCGCTGCTGTGTGGGTTCCGCTCCCACCAAGGCCGCGAAATTTTCCCAATTGGCTCAGCTGAATTATGTAAATTTACCAAACCCTCCTAATAACCATTCGTATGTCGACCCTAAAGCAATTAGCGCACCAGAAGGCAATCATCATCGATGAAGGAGTCGTTACTTTTCATAAATATGCAGTAGCAGAGTCACTTCATACTATAAAGGCTGTAACTCTCTGTGCACGAACTAACCGTATCTGATGCTGTCTCTGAAGATGGGTTCGAGCTGAAATCCAAAACGTCAGGCGAATAACTTTCTTGTCCCAACGATCGCGCCTACCTCGTCTTATTTCCAAGAATTTTCGGATAAGAATACCCACCTGGCTTAGTAAGCCATAAAACGTAGCTCCGACAGCGTCCCCCACTATTACGCTACATAGTTGTCTGTGATGACTTATGACATTGTGCGAAACCATGGCGCCGAGAGAACTCGCACAAACAGAAGGTGGTCCTCATCCGTGAGTGTTTTTCAATTCTTAAAAATTTATATATCAACTCATTAATATGCAAAATATCTGTTGGATATGATTCTCTCTGCTTTAAATGATCCTAAGCGGAAAAGGTAATCCTCCTTCCGATTTTCTACACATAGTTGCCTTGTTAGAGCTCTTAAATAAATGACCTAAGATACGTGAACCGGTTTGACAGACAATTACTCCTACTAGGGTCTGAGGTGCCTGCTAAAGTTCCTGCGATTATGTAAATGTTACCCCAGGCGGATAAGAGGAGATTTTCGAAACTCAGCACACGCTGAAATTTTCTAAAAGAACCCTGGTGCACATTAGCATTAAGCGAATTTGGACAAGAGTGCAGTGTGCCATCTAGGGCCTAACTGAGCGATTTTACTGACGAATAAAAGTGGAGTTCGATTAAGGGGAGAATTGCTAGGTAAACAATCAAACTAAACAACCAAGTCTTCAGCTGAGACCCCATAGGGGCCGCAAAAAGTCAAAAAATCTCATCACCGATCGAACCGCCCTCCAAGGACCGGCGTGCAAGTAACAACAAATACCTTTAGGAAGCGAGTCAACGCAAGCATAGTGAAACCAGTTTTGAAACCGGTTGGTTTTTTTTCTTGCAGAAAAAGACACCCTACTTACATCCATTGTGTTCAGGAGCTTCAGGGCGTACCGTTCCCTCTGCGACTCGGGTGGTTCGAGCAGCAGAGTGGCTGCCCAGTTGGAGAGTGCGGAGAATTGGGCAGCACAGGCGGCGACTCCGGGGGCCTTTGTCTCCACCAGGGATCGAATGTCGAGCAGTTCATTCAACTGTAGTGTGACAAGAGCAAGGAGATTCCTGTTAAAATGGAATCGTGAAGCTCCCAATCCATTAGCTTCAACTTTGCTAATAAAGCTTAAAATAAGGCGGCTGGAAGAACTAACATCAGGGTAAATGGTATGCATGCGTGCAAGACTCAAGTACTCTTACAAGGAAATATTTCGGTCTTAGAAATATTATAATTTCTGCATATTTTTATCAACAGCATTTTCAATTTTGGTAAATGTTCCTATTGTTTACTTGAAATGTCAGTTTACTTCTCAAAAATGTTTTTCTGCAGTGGCCAATAAGCGCCCACCTAGGACAATTATTGATTTTTGTACACGTTCAAATATTCATAGTTTTGCAAAGTTAAGGGCCTGACGAAGAATTACCGAAAAGACATGCATTGCCAAATCAACTGACTTTCAGGCATTTTCAATTGTTTGAAAGGTTAAAAAGGAGGTAAAAGACAGTTCCTCTAAAATGCAGTAGTGTAATCAGATATGCGTCTACATAAAGATCTACTGCTACTCATATTAAATGTCCGCAAATGTGACCTTTGTTGCAGGGTATAGACCTTATTGACAAACATGATCATGGTCTACACGAATAGGAGTGCAGATGTACAAAACGATTACCTCAATAACCACTTTTCAGGGATGAATAAATTATACTTTGTGATCATATATTCTGACAAAAGGCCATATAAAAGTAGACTTAGAGATGAAAGCATTGCGAATCCTCAAAAAATTATGATTAATTTTCTGCAAGCACTAATTATGTTCGGGAAAAATTCATGCTTATGAAGTGGTGACTTTTCTCCCGTGTAGTTTACAGGGGGCAGATGTAAATGTACCCAGTAGTGCTTGTAGTCAATTTGAGCTAACCTAGATGATTTTTCCCATTCGAAAGCTTACTGCTCTCTATCAGTTTATATGAAAGATAGCATGACTGAATTTTGTGCTGGCTTTTCAAACTGAAAAACAAAAAAAATCTGCATGACGTTTGCTAGCACACTCAAGTAATGCTAGGCTACTGCGAAGAAACCTTTATCAAAATTGTTTTGAAAATTTTGTCCGAGCCTTTAGTTTTCTGAGTAATTTTGGAGTCCCACGAAGTCACCGCAGCAAGTCAATACAGCAGAAATTTCTGAAGTCAGCAGGAGCGCGATATCCTAACCATCTGCATTTATAGCATTGAAAAATTACGATAGAACAGAAGAATAAGCAATGAAGGTGACCGCATGAATCTGTTAACAGCTCAACAGCCATGATGCTGCCGTTTTTTCCTACAATTGACTCGAATTTTACCAGCAGGTGAAATCAGCGATGGCCTAACGTGTAAGAGCTATTGACTGTACCACAGCGTAACTCAATGCAAATAAGGAAGACCTGATATCAGGAGCTTTAAATACTTCAAGTACTAGTGACAAGGGGTGTTAGCCAATGGCTCAGCGGTAAGGCGCCAACCCCTGAGCTAAACTTCAGGCCTTCCCGCGATGGCTTGGGGAGTGTGGTTGGCCGATGAGAGAAAATTAATCGGAAACGGTCTGCGCACCGTGAGGTGTTTGTACTTCTCAGCCTCCAGGTAGGTGAGCTGTTCGGCCAACAGTTTGGCTGGAATGTCCAACAGGCTGAGGCGGCGTCCATGCTGCACCGGCACTGAGGACCGCGGAGATCTGGTGAGGGTGATGGTCGCCAGGGGACTGGCTACCACTGACTGGCAACCATGCTCATCGCGGCTGACGCTGGGCTGCGGAGTGGGACGCTTTGACATGATCGGCGAACTGACGCAGGAACCGCCCATGGGCGGTGTGGAGAACTGACTGCAGTCCAACTCCAGATCAGAGAAAGTTGAGCAGGAGGGTGAGGATGAGCGTTGTAGCCGGAGGTTTGGCAAGGCGGCCGGCCCAACGTCCGAGAAGGAGTTGCGTGCCGATGCCCACAGGCCCCCCACCCGTGGCCTTCGCTCCCGGAGAGTCGCTGTGGTGTCACCGCCACCGCCACCGCCGCCGGCTGGGTTGCTCGACCTCAAGGTCAAGCAGTTGGGCTCCAGGTCGGTAGCGGGCTCGGTCCTCTCAGCCACAGCGCCGATGGAGTGTGAGCGACGAACAGTACAGGGCTCAGTGAGCAGAAGATCCCGCTGGTAGAAGGGGGGCTCGACGCCGGGGAGGGCGGTGGGGGTTTGCGCCGTCGGCGTCGGCGGTGGCGGCGATTTGGATGGCATCCGTCTCAGGGCGCCTGCCAGAGTAGATTCAAGGGCCTTGCCAAGAGCTGTATGTCCATCCTTTAGGACACGCTCCCGAAAGGCCTGTAGGAGGGCGTAGATCTCAGGCGTCATGTCTTGAGACAGTCGAGATACCTGGGAGTACACAGTAGAAAAGCAGTCTTCAGATCAAACAGTCTTTGGGCAGGGGACAGACGGAAAGCACTGCGCGTCTGAGAGGAGCCCTAGGAACAGTGCCCGATCACTTAGTGTTCAACAGCTGTGAACTGTATCTAAAAAAGCAACAGATCAGCGAAAGGCGCTTTCAGCTACATTTGAATGTGGTACTGTTTTAGGAAGCCATTTATCTGTCGATTATATGGACTTCTCCTCTTACAGGACGACTTATTCGGCTCTCCATTTCTACGCAGTCGACCAAACCCGATAGTAGACTGGCCCCGTCCGCGCGCGGCAAAGCAATGTTGGGCCAAAGTCAGCGAGGATCATGAAAGTTCAGCAGGTGACACGGACAACTATCCTCGGTCAGTCGGGGGTAGGTGTAGGGAGGTTCTAATTTTCATAGGTGTGCAGTGGCATAACGAGTTTATCCGATAAATACTTCAACTTCAACCGTTTCTGCTACTGGCCCTGAGGATAGGTTCGTGGGGGTATATGAAACATCAGACGAATAAAGCTCTTGTCTAAGCGATCGAACTTGCTTCTCCTCAATTATTTTCCGAGAACCGCATTTTCGGTTGCCTTAGCAACTGTGTTTACAGTTAACATTTGGGTTGGAGTTAGGGTTACGGGCCTGCGTATAATTCCTCTCACCACCATTCCCGTAAGACACGTTCCACAGCTTATCTGTGCCTCGCCCCAAATACATGCCATATACTTGGCCTAACTGCGCTTATTTGGGGAAATAACACACGCATCTGCCTGCACGCCAAAAAGGAATATCTGCAAACTGAGGGCCGGGACTTGAGCAGTTGCAAATTAACGCTCAAATGGATAATAATAGTTTATCGAGAAGTGGAGTGGATGCGCTCAATGCAAATGGGAAAAGTACCCGCAAATAAATTTTGGGGTGAATAAGTCGACAGTTCGTGCTTATATTGATTTTGATCGTCGTGGAAGATGCTTAATTATTGGCTCCATCAAAGTGAGGAAGAAGCAGTGGGCTATGATACTGAGTGAGCAGGAATCAACGATGAATTAAGCCGAAAAGTGAATAAAAGAAATGCGTCTATTGAGATTTTAAGGCAAAAAAAACAAGGGCACCCATGGGATGAGGATACGTGTGAGCGACGGTGGACAATCCCGCTGCTAGGAGTATTGGAGAAATCGAAACGCTCCCCACCAGGGAGGGATTATTATTCCAAAGGAGACCAGTCGTATAGTAAATGTTTTGGAAAAAAGCGCAGGAACTAGATACACCTAAAACTGCTTGCTTTAAGTAGTGATACACATGTTGAACATGTCTTGGCCAATGAAGAGACTGCGAGAATAACCAGGCTTCAGAAGAACTTTAGGGTACAGCGAGTAACCAGTCAGCAAAAAGAGGGACACTATAGACGATGAACAGATTTTTCTCCTCCACAAAATTTGAATTCTCGGACGTACACATCCACCTCCTTGTAAATGAGTAGAACTCGAAAAGGCCTGCAAAGAGAACAGGAGTCTGATGTCCAGCGAAGAAAAGATTTTCAACTGGGTTAGGGACGTACAGGCTTCATAGTAAAAACTTTCCTACTACAAATGCTAACTCTGTCCAGTCTCCCTAATTGGTAGAGAAACCCAGAATTCAGCGTTCCAAGCTCTGCAGTAAGAATGACAATGAAGGTACGAAAAATCTCAAAGGATAGCATTAAATTTAAAATTTTGCAACGAAGGAAATCAAACCTTCTGTACGCAAATGCCATATTGTACATGAATTTTAAAAAAAACCTATTACATAATTTTAAAATGCCACAATTGAAACTGAGGGAAGAACAGCTTCAAACATACCTTACCCCAGTGAGTAAGCAAGCATAAAAAAAGTCGAATAAACTGTACGCCGAGTGAAAAAGAAGAAGTAACATTCGTCTACCAACGTGAGCCTCGTTGGTATAGAACGAATAGTTTTTTTATGATTATCTGGCGTGCTTTTGATGAAATTGGTTGCAACTAGTCGACTGACTAAGACTGCACCTCGATCAAGTCCCCCTCCCCGTCCCACCAAAAATCTTAGAGCTCTTTCTTTGTAGAGAGAAGGGCAATGGATGGACGAGGATGACTTGAATAGATGGATCAGAACTCTACTCCCCCCTCCCCACCATACTATTATGATTTCCTGGCAGTGATGATTCAGCAGTAGTGGGGCGTTTTGACCTGCTGACTGAGTTATCAGTAGTTGCCGTGCCCTCTTGATGCAATACCAACAAGCGAAAAGCCAAATGGTGCCACTGGGTTGGTATTTAACAGAAGAGTACCGCATACTTCAAGGGGTTCAGCAAGAGCTGTAGATAGAAAGGGGGAAGAAAAGCGTGGCTTTTCAGGGCACCCCTATGTGTCAGCATTGGAATGCCGCAAACAGTACCGATTTGACTGGAAAATGGAACGAACAATACACTGCCTTTTCGCTTGAAACTTCACTTACATAGCTCGCTCCCCGTGTCATGGCCAGAAATATGTAAAGCAGATTTTAACTTTCCGATACAATTAGGTTGTGAAAAAATTTCCACAAAGGTTGTAAAGATCCAGTCGCTTAGCTGACTATACCTAAGAAAATTAATGCCTTTAACAGCAATCACAGGAAGCAAACAAGAAATCAGAAAATTTGACATTTCAAATTTGTGTTGCGCAAATGAATCGGCTATTAAAAAATTCTTGCACAAAATTTCTCTTAAAATTGGAAGCTGGCACATTTGTCGTAGCTTCAGTTGTTCTTCAAATTCTAGATACCAACTTCAACTAGACTATTATGCTATGGAAGAGAAATGAGCCAGTGTCTACAATTGTCGATTAAACCTACACTGTCGAGAAATACCACCAAGTAGGCCTTCCTTATTGCAAGCCATCCGAAAATTTGCGGCTTTTAACGGGCAGAAGCGGAGCCACTTCTTCTCCCCAAAGAAGATAGCAAATCGTGTCAGAACCCGTGGTAAGACAATTTTTGCGTTTAGGCTTCAATAAGGTGAACTTTCAAGTCAAATATAACAGGTTAAATCGAAGACCTACCGAATGACTAAATAAGTCCCCTAGGGGAATTGGACGTAATCGTATTGGCTGCTGAACGCTTATCAACCGGTCGTGGGACTCACTCGCTCCGTTCTGTCTTGGGATTCGCTCTCCCAGCGGCTACTACTATAGTGCAGACCTTCAAGGCACCACTGAACTCTAAAATTCCTGACATCCAGTTCACTATGGAAGAAGGGGTCAACAATCAGCTACCCTTCCTCGAGGTACAAGTGAAGAAACTGGCAGACGGAAAGATAAGAACAACCGTCTACCATAAGGCAACCAATAACATGCGCATTTTCTACTTCAGAAGCAATCACCCCGTTGGTCACGAACACAGCTTTGTTAGAACCCTCTTCAAACGCGTTCAGATATACTGCAGTGACGAAAGTGGAAAAAAGGAGACGATTCATTACTTGCATGCTGTATTTCAGGTCAAAAGTTATCCAAAGTCCTTTGCAAGCAAGTGTCTTAAGAAGCCCAACCATGAGCGGTCGAAAGAAGAGGACCCTAAGTTTCGGCTCGCAATCATTTATGTGAATAATGTATCAGAGGCGGCTGCAAGAATCCTGAAACCGTTCGGGATCGGTGTGGCTCATAGGTCGGAGTCAACCAGCAGACAGCAGGTCATGAGGCCTAAAGACCCGCTGTAGTGGCCCTAGCAGCCAATTGGAACCCAAGAGCTGACGGACAGCGCCTTTGCCCTGCGCGCTAATGCTGCCTGCGGCCAGGTGCCAAGTCTCGGCACCCCCTGTCCGTTCTCGCTCAATGGTCTAAGCCAGTTACGAACGCACCCAGTCTCGCCTTGCCAGCCTTGCGCCAAGGCAACCAATCAAAGGCCGACCTTGCCATTGAACGCGCTCTGTCTCTGTCTTCTGGCATGATGCCCACGAGGACTGCGGTGAGAGGAAACTTGGAATTCCGGCCTCGCTGGTCGCGGTGGCGGTGGCGGCGGCCGGCGACGCCGCCCTGTCCTACGGGCCTCGCGGTCGTACGCCCTGCAAGACCTACTGGCAACCTTCCCCGTATCCCTTCTGTAAACAACACACTGTTCCGTCTACTCTGCCTTCCCAAGACTTCTCCTATCGCCTAATAAACCGGGCCTCGAAGATTAAAGGTGTTAGGGTTAACCGTCTTAGCCTTAATACCTATACCTCTACCTTTGACAGAAAAATCAGCTATGGTCTACAGCATACCATGCCAAGATTGCAATGCAAGATATGTTGGTGAAACGTGCAGACGCCTTGACCCAAGGTTGCATGAGCATCAGCTCGCAGTCAACCGCAAGGATAAGCTGTCTATCGTCTATGACCCCGCGCAGCAGAAGAAACACACGTTCGCATTTGAGAAAGCAAGGGTAATAGGCCAAGCCAATGACAAGATGACCAGATTTCTGCTAGAAAGTTGATCCTCGACTGGCACACTAAACAGGGCCATAGACCTTCATCACGTCTACAAAGTGCTCCGCAGAAGGCGAAAATCTGCTCAGAACGGAGCGATAGATCTGCTCCCTTTTAACTAGGTCTCACCTCATTGGCTCATGTCAAGTGGCCTCGCCAAAATCTGATATCACAACACGCATGCACAAATAGGGAGCTCAAAGATAACCCACCTACACCTCCCTCAAATAAACTAATACTGGTACTTCCGATATAAACCGGCAAGACAACGAACACGTGACACAGATGGTTAGAGCGTTGGGCTTACAGCATGGCGAGTGCTGCAAGAAACATTCCGCAATTTTTAAAAGGCCGGTAATCATTCGTAAACTAACTTTAGGTAGGGTTTCGATACTGTTTATCACGCAGTTCAATTTCAATTCTTTTCAGTCACGCTAGGATGCCGACTCTGTGATGAGCTTCTTTCTGGCCGCTGGGAAAAAAGTTCATTCTGTAAAAAATGGCTACTTAAATAGTATGCATTTTTATCATTGATTTGACTGGCTTTGTAAATTCAAATGTATTTTATGGAAAGCATGCACGACAAAATCCTCTCTTGTACTTATTTGATAGCGAATTACGCCGTCTTTAAATTTCATGCTCAAACGAAGGGTTTCCTTCGGTTTTAAAAAAATTCTAATTTGGAGTTCTTATGACTATGTGGTGTTCATTCATGATACATCATATCCTTCAATTTATGAATGCTGCCCCTGATATATACAGCATGATCCGTGTCTATTGCTAAATTCTATGAGAGCTATGCAACCACTTCCCCAGACCATAGGCAAGAACGTACGTTTCCTTAAATAGGATGAACACAGCATTTTATTAGTAAAACTTGAATTCAGTTCTAGCAGTCGGCAGGTTTCAAAATCATTCGGCCATTTAGAAACTTTGATAAAACCGAAGGAAACCCTTCCTTTAAGATTAAAACTTGAAGAAGGCGTAATTTGCTATCAAATAAGCACAAGAGAGGATTTTTCGTACATGCTTTCCATAAAATATATTTAGATTAATAAAGACAGTCAAAATAAATGATAAAATGCATACTATCTAGGTAATCATTTTTTACAGAATCAACTTCTTTTTAGCGGTCAAAAAGAAGCCCACCACAGAGTCGGTAACCTAGCGTGAGTGAAAAAAATTGAAATTGGACTGCATGATAAACAATATTGAAACCCTACTTGATGTTGTTTTACGAATGATTACCGGTCTTTTTCAAATTGCGGAACATTTCTTGCAGCACTCGCCATATCATATAACGAACAAGTTGCGAGTTCGAACCTCAGGCGATGCACCACCTAGGGTTAAGGATCGCTCGTTGATCCCGGCTAATGAACCAACAATGTCCATTCCAGTCTTTCTCATCTTTTCCGGCAATGTCAATCGGTCAATAGTACCTGCGGTTCATTTCTTCAAGAAAAATGACGAAGGAGTGGAAAGGAAGGCAATTGGAGGAAAACAGAGCGATTTAGATGCGCACACAGCAATGTTAGTGACATACCACGCGAATGAGATAGGACACGACGAAGTTGCAAATTTTCAGACGGGTTTTCTCCTCCACAGCTTCCTGCAGCCGGGCAGAGGATTGAAATAGGAGGTAGCGCTGTACAAGTCGGTTGATAAGGTCTTCGGAGGTCATAAAGGTTCGGTACATGAACAAGAAGACATCCAATGCAAGAAGGACTACGAGGAAAGGAGAATAGGTAAAAGCATTAAGAGAAGGCTGGTGAGGTGGAACGCTGTTGATCGCAATGAGCGTTTGCGAGCGTCTCTAGATCAAACTGTGAAACACAAACTTGCCACGTATTCACAAGTCATGCAACCTGTTGCATTGAATCAGAAAGTTATTTATTCACCGTAAAGCAAAATCTGATAATGGATGGAGACTGATGCTTACTGATGCGGAAAAACAAATTAACTGTTGAGCTGCCTTCCTTCAGTTGAAAAACAAAACACAGATATCCTTTTGAGGGAGGCATGGTGGCAAAAAAACTTGTGTGACATAGTGCAAACAAAACTGCACGCAGTTTTGAGTGGTGAATAGTACAGAGAACTTGTATACAGCAAAAGACGTGATAATATACAGTGCGCGCCAGAATTCGTGCAACATGCCGACACATGCAAAAGCTTGATTCTAGTTTGCTAATCGGCCTTGACTCAGGTTGTGAGACTGATTATCGTGAAGCCTATTATGAAGTTATTTAAGTCATGATAGGATGCCGGCTTTTTGAAAAGCTTTATTCTGACCATTGACAAACATATTTACTGTAAACATTTACAACTTGAATAGTATGCGTATTTAGCATTGATTTTGAATGTCCTAATAAATATAAATATATTTCATCAAGAAAAGTAAACGAAAAAAAATTCTTGTACTTGTCAGGTAGCAAATTACGTCTTCTTTAAATTTTCCATAAAATATATTTGAATCTATGAAGACAGTCAAAATCAATGATAAATACGCATGCAATTTAAGCTGTTACTTTTTACAGTACATATGGTTTGCTAGTGATTAGAACGAAGCTCGTTAAAAAGCCCGCATCCTATCATGACTGAAATAACTTCAGAATATTTTAAATGACTCAAGTTGTAGAAGTCATCCTCGTGGATTCTAGATGATTGCTTAGGAAATCCTGCTTGGACAGTCAACTTGCTGTCCCGTATTGATCGATTCAACACAAATGGCAAAGTTGGACGGTTAATATCGATCCAAGTGTGATTAAACTTACGATGTGAGGCGTAGCATTCGTAGCTTAAGTAGGTTGAGCGTTGGCTTGCGTAGAAGGCCTTTCTTCCTATGCGGGTGCGAATCCCGCCGAATGCCGCGAGTTTTTTAACAACTGGGTCAACTAAATTAACCAAATCTGCCAAACCTCCTTAATAACTTCAGAGTGCACTACATGATAATCAGTGCCACAACCTGATTCAATGCCGATTAGCAAAAGAGAATCAATATTTCGCATATGTCGGCATGTTGCACTAATTCTGACGCGTGCTGTTCATGCAAAGTAAACTGTGAGAGAAAACAGTAATACCGGTGGCGGTGCACCAAGCTTGAGGAAGGATAAGTATTCCGGTGTTTAAATCCTAACCATAACTTCAGTCCTAATCCCAATCTCTCTGAAATTCAACACAGAGCCACTTCTACCTCCGAGATGGTTCTTATCCCAGTCTCTTATCCTTTCCGATTTCCATGTATTTAGTTTCCCAATTCGTGGAAAATTTTAGCCAACGTTCAGCGAAAAAAGTGACGCCATAGCAAAGCCCTTCAAGGACTTAATGGTTATTTATTGTTTCCGGGGCTACTGTTTACTACCGAAACAGTCATTCGCATATGTGAACAATTCACACTGAGAGAAAAACAGGTAAATAGATTCAAACTAAGTTTTTTTGCGGGAAAAAAGCGTATACCACTTACATGATCGCTGCGCCCGCCCGATGGAGGTGGCGTAGACTACGAGAGCGTCAATCGTACCCGCCTGAATATCCAAATCAGTGTCCTAGAATGAAAAGAGAGTGAACATAAGAAAAGAGAAGAAAAAGTCTGGCAAAGGAACACTACTAGCGAATACGCTTCAAGGTAGAATTGATTGCTTAAGATACCGTTCAACTTCCTTCAAACAAAGAGGGAGTTACGATTCTAGTATTCCTCCAAGTCGATTTTACTCCTTATTTTATGAACATAACCAACTTCAGCGTATAAAATACAGGCAACCTAATATCGGAAGACGGCAGATGCCTGTGCACAGCTTCCTTTTTATGGCATATTTTGCCGGATGCGTATGCCTTCGGTGTCGATTAAAAGCGATGAATCAGACTCCCGTTTTACCCTGACCTATGTCAACCCCGCCCTCGTTAACCGCAGCGATAGCTGGTGGCCGCGATTGGTTCACGTCTTCAGTGTCTCCTGTCAAAAAAGTCTATAAAACCAGATGAGGGGGAGGCAAGATTTATTGAGTAGTCGGTTGACATTTAGACGCCTACCGAAAATCCATTTCAAAATTAAAGTAAATTTCCTGAGATCGTTCACTAATTGTGCGTGGATAAACAGCAGTGTCGGATGACCTTACAATTGCTCAACCGTCTCCATCCAACCCTCTGTCTGATGTCTTCAATCTGGTGCACAGTTGAACCTTGAACCTACTGAATACTAAAATGTAGTTTCGCATATCTAGCTGGCACCAACTATTCGAGTTACTGTATGGTAAGATAAAAGCACCTGCTTTGTCATTTCCTCCAAAATGGATCGCTAACTTAAAGCAACTCAACGTGAAGTGAAGTTAGTTGGTGAAAGCCTTTCGTCAGACTTTGCTTACTCCAAGTAAGCAATCAATTTGTGAGGAAATAAAGCAGCAATTTCAAAACTTAAATATCTACTGGAACGAAGACAGGGAATGCTGAGTGACCCACAGTTGATCAAAACTTCGCGCAGCTACTTCATGCAGCATCCGAATAGAGACAATGTACCTGTCTACGCTTTTGGCTAGTACCAATATGGTGTATCGCTTAACAACAAGTCGTTTGTGTTTGATTCAGTCTGATACGAAAAGCCTTCTGAAAGCCGAACTTGATGACTTGTTTGTCCAGTAATTTAGCTGTTAAGTTAACAAAGAGGTTACATTTTAAGAACTAAAAAAATTGCCCAGCTTCATATGGTGAACCTGCAACGTATCCTTCTGAACAACTGGGAGACCAAAATGGGTATGCTGCAGGAAAGTAACATTCTGAAAGCTCAATGGACAAGTTCAATCGCACTATTAAAATATCCACATAACTAACCATTGAGAGTGCCTGTAGCCTGAAGCAGCAACAGTTTAGGAATAGCCTGGAACTCCCCGGGGACAAGAACTGCATGTGATGATTTGCAGTACAGAAGCATGGCGACTTCATGAGAATTTTCCGACCACGACCCACGACCTGCCGATGAGATTCATAGTCTATAGAAGCCGTTCTCGCAAACAGGCTGCCCAAAGATGCTCTCTGTTTATTTTCCCACTCGTCAACGTACGAGTTTTTTCTGGGCTAGCGGAGAAATAGATCGGCGGATGCACAGAGGACAACGAGAACTATGGGTGATGGGGGGGGGGGGAAATGGAGTTGGGTCATGTCACAAGGAGAAGGAGGGTTAGTTGTCCGGATCCAGGTTTTAGCAGGGTTGGCCAGCTGGCTGGATGAATCACCTAAGTCGCCACTAGACAGTTGCACTGCGGCCACAAGTGTGTTGCACGCGGCATTAGTTTTATTCACTAAACGAGGTTGCTGCCGGCGGCCGAAAAGCGCCACGCGAACCGACTGTGACATCGAAACTGAACTGTCACAAAATAAGGCAACTGAAAGGTCGTTTGGAGGATGTAAGTAATGTCTTCTCTACCCACCTCCCTCACGCCAACGAAACCGCTGAGAAGGAGGAGGAAAGTGCATGTCAAGCTACGCTGTTGGCGCAATTCAAACAGCTTTGACAGGAAACTAAGCTTTGCTTGTAGCTGTAGCGAACCGTTTTTAGGCGAAAGATCCGAAGGTACAATCTAGGTGAAAAAGGCGAAACGAGGTCTAGGATACTTGTCACCAAAATTAGGAATACAAAACAAATCATGAATAGCCCTAGTCTATTTGCACATTTTTGATTTAGGGATTGTTATGCCAGTATTTAGCTCGATTTCAGACTTCATATTATTATATTTTAGATTTTATACTTGATAACTTACGAAAAGGGGATTTTGGGGATGTTCGCATTTAACATGTTTTGCTCTAGGCGTGGCACTAAATATCCGAGAACTCGGAGGTTTTGACAGGAAGCAGGATAATGAGAGAGGCAGAAAATATAAAACACTTATCAGCACATTGAAAAAGTCTTGCTTATAAAGACTGCGGAGATCGGAACGATTAGTTAGTACCTAATGCCAGACTGGGAAGATCCGAAGTTCGGACATGGGGTAGTTCGATCGTCAGCATCGAGTAAAAAATAAAAAAAGGTCGCAAAAGCTGGCCAACTTCTGACAGCCCGTAGTAAAAATTCTACGAACACTCAAAGACAGATGAAAAATTATGAGGTCAAGCGGCGCTAGCTCAGCCGTTGCTCGATATGTGTGGCTAAGTACTGAGAATAACACATTTAGAAAATACTCAAATTTCTGCTTATCGTTGGCTAACTACGATTATTACAAATGTTTGAACCAATGCATCCGGAGTCCTCCCCAGTACTGCTGATCTCTGGGCAAAACCCCCAGATTGTGTGATCCTTCATTGACACCGCAGTTTCAAAATGAGCGGACAAGGGGATAGATTTTCTATATACAGTTTTGCAAGTCCTGCATGCAACTTTCGTGACAAAATTTAGCTGGGTAGTATCGCCTGTATTTGGACAGGCTATTTTGCTCAACTGAGCGGATTTAATAATTATAAAGGCTTTAGCTTGGGAAACTGCCCTTTTACTTAAAGTTACGGAGCGAAGTAGGCTCAAATTTTGGCTAAATCATAAATAAGATCTGATGAAAGAAATTTCCTATTCTATAAGTACGATAGAGCCAAAGTTTTTACTAATTTGCATTGTACTATGGAAGAATTCCAGAATAAGTCAAAATAAATGGAAAAATTATCCTTTCGAAAACTAAAACATTTTGTCTGATGTTGCTCAAATGAAAATGAAGCAAGTTTAAGTCATCTAATTTATTTTCCGAAAAAAGCAGCAATTTAAGTTTAACAAATTATATTTAGCCAACCTCTGAAGCTTTTTGGCACCAAATGCAGTAACAAAGAGTTTTTGTCGCATTTTGTTTTACCGCATGGCTCACCTTGGAATTTAAGCAAATTGCCCGCATATGTTACTGCGAAGGAAATCTAAAGATTGCCTTACTGAACGTGAGCCATGTAGAAGTATACCTTTTTGTAAACTATACGTTCCATCTATGCGTTATTTAGAAACGGAACAGACAGCAAATAATAAGTATTTCAAAGAAGCCATATATATGGCCAGTCTTTTTTGAATTCGCAAGATTATAGCAGATCGTGGAATTATTCCACTTATGCCGAAAATATTCTATTATAAAGAGAAAAGTAAGCTTTTTCATATCCAGTCAAATCGAATTGTTTATCTTCAGGTAAATTTAAGAAATTGTCAAAAGTCTTCAATTTCATTGTGAAGAAGTTAATATACACATAAATTCGTCAGCTGAATATCCAAGTAGAACACCTTTTAAGAGGTAGCCTATCATGAAGAGTTTTGTATTAATCTTGGGAATAAAAATATCAGAGTTGTCTGGTGGACGATATTTTTCCTCGACAATTTGGTTTGCTGTTTTGAGGCATTTCCAAAAATGATCCACATGGCCATGTTCATGAGAATAAATATGCAGAAACTTCTTTTTTCGGTAACTTCTCATTATGTTTATCTTATTTTAAAGGCTTTGATGTAAACGTCGAACAGAAGCGGACTTTATGAAAGAGCATCTAAAGATGCTGAAAACGATTAACAGTATGCCACACTATATTGGACGATATTCAATAAATGGTTAGCCATTAATGGTAATACATACAAAAGATTTTGACTTAATAAAAGTTCTTTTTATCTTAAGAAATTGGTTACATTCCGGTTTCAAACTAACGAAAATATTTAAATTTATTGTTCTAATTTACAGCAATTTTTTACGCCTCTGGAACTTGGGAATTATCAGCCCTTTTAAGTTCTTTTAAGTACTTATCATGCCTAAGTTTTCGCAAATGCGATCGCGCTGGTATGCAAGTAATGATCAAACTTTTACAGACTTGGGCATGTTGCATGCAGCACTCGCAGCACTGTAGATCCGAATCCCACCATAGAAGACTGGCAAGATGGAAATTGCCAATAGAGTTGAATATGCGAGTTCCAGGAGGCAGTTTGGAAGAAGAAGCGACCACTGGAACAAGAGTCATATTGTCCTGACGTTTCTGCGCATGTCTCAGACTTTTCTACGATAACCTATGATAAAGGATTCCCGACGGAATCCGAAACGTCAGGAAAATAAAACTCTTGTCCAAGTGGCCGCTTGTTCTTC
>JAYGXS010000004.1:18042387-18114887 GCA_036362985.1 Ligula intestinalis | reverse complement strand
AGCATGATTTCTTCCCTAATATCTACTGGTTAAAAACCAGAATCAGATCTAAAATGGGTCGCTTATATTGCAACAATTCGAATTAAAGAACCACAATTAGGCAAAAAAATACTTTTTAAAAAGTATCCTGTACGATTGCTCCGAAGTGGTCACCATCTCTTTTCAACCCACGCTACCACTGTTCACCCAAGTGCTTCTGAGGTAATTACCGTGAAACTCTGCGCATTTTATTCAAAATGTGAATCTCGCTGTTTAACGAAATTCGCATGATGTGCAGGGTGTGCGCACTTATATTCGGATCAACGTAATTTTCTTCTGATGGACGGGTTGTTTTGATCGTACCCAACTTCATTATGTCACCGACAAGTTGGCCATTTGTCAGAATGTATGGTTGAACCTGCTTTTAACTCATGTAGCTAATATCAGTACTCGGACACCATCCAAATGGCACTGGACCATCACTGTGTGAGCCGTTATTCAGATAATTCTGTACTTGATTGTCGTAAACTATTCAGTTAACAACCATGATTATATCTACGGTGCCCTAAAAATCCTACCTCGTCGATTTTTATTGGGTCTTCCGGTATCCCATTGAAAGTTCCGCTCTTAGTGACATATAACATACGAGTTCTAGACAGCAACTCGGGAATAGAATATACGATTGTTTGCACAATACGTTTTTTTGGGTTGGCGTTTCGGATTCCCGCTCGGAACTATCATCAGAGGAAATCGCAGATAAGGATGATAGGGGCTGCCAAGCCATCGTCGCATCAATTACCTGCTCCAATGGTGATAGCGAGAGCTATTAATTCTAGGATGTATGCGGTCACCACGACCTATAAATACAACGCACCATGCGTCTCTAGTACCCTTGTCTGCGGCTGCCTCTGATGAGGTTTTTCGAGCGAGAATCCGAAACGTCAGGCCAATAAACTTTTTATTGCAGCGATCACATTATTTGTCCGGTCTGCGGCCAAGCCAAATCAATGGGCGGCACTTCCTTTGTAACGGGTATGTTTGCGATGGAGCGTCCAATGGAGCGCAAACCTGTTTATTACTGGCTGTGCTAGACTGCAAGCTAATTACCAGTTTATCGCCCCCTAGTTTATAGCCCTTAGTACTTTTGCTGCTATCCGCGTCCATGTAATAATTAACTGTCCTGAGACCGCCGCTCGTAAAAGCCTACGTTCTCCGATAGGACAAACTGGCTGAGTCCCCCTTTCACTTGCGCTCACAAGTTCGGACGCCCCCAGTACAGAATGAGATAAGCAGGTGTCTATAAAAAGCTCAACAAATGAGGCAAACAGGAAAAGGAAGAAAACAAACTCAAGCACGCTCCTGCATAGGGAGGTGTTTAGAGCAAAGCAGATAATAGTCTTGTCAAATTGGAAACGAATGGTCCAGTGGCTTACCGATTCCGTATTTTCAATCTCCAAGTAGGGAGTTGCATCAAGCTCGGCCAGGAGGGGATGTAGACGTTCCGCGTCCTCCACAGTGGGTAGGCTAACTGAACAGAGTTCAACATCGAAGAGGGGCAGGGAATGTGAGTGGTCGGAGGGGCTATTGCTGGTTGGGGTTGAGTCTTCGAGGGAGGCCTTTCGGCGGCTAGGCCATCGGTGACGCCGGCGGAATGTAGATGGGGATCCGTGCTTTGAGCAGGAGGCGGAACCGGGAGCTGATACCGGTGCCGCGGTCGAGGAGACACTGATGGTTGAGGTTAAACAGCATAATTTATAGGTGCAGCACTTTATATATTTACTTTCCCTTAAATAATACTCACACGAACCAGTTTGCATGCGACTGAACGGTAGTACAAAACTGACGATCATTATGGGTTCGTCAGAGCAAGGTTATTAGTGGCAGAAATTACTATTGAATGAAGGCTACAAGGTTAACAAGAGTTTTAGTTGCTGGAATCTTGGTTTGTCGAATGCGAACGTGGATTCTATGGCGACAGATCGTAAGTTTTGAGGTTTACTGCATTTGTTGACGTTCAAGTTGAAGTAATGAACCATCTGCTTCCTGCTGAACGCCGTTCTATGTATTACAGGGTTAACTAAAGATGCTTAAACGAAAACGGTTGCAAATTACGGTGGAAACGAGGACAACTTGAGGCCTTTCTTCTGACTTGCTTGAATTCAGGCGTGCACTGTTCATGCGACAGACAGAAGCTGTGATAGGCGCCTTGGAAATAAAACATGGCCCCCAGGAATTCACATGACCTATTTCAGAAGCCAAAGCGGCTCCAAAGTAAGCACTTCTCTTTAAATGTACCCCAAATTCGAACTGTAAGTTGGGAGGAGTAAAACCCTCCCCGATATCATACACGTGACTTCCATTCCCAACCACTATACAACTCTCCGAAATGCAAACCTTATCCTCCTCTGCAGGCTACGTGCGGTTTTCACTTGTGGTTTGGCGATAAACCAAGTGGATTTCTAAGAGGGGTATCAGAACATTTTCCATGCAACAAAAGTCGTTAAACCCTCAAGAGTTTACTGTGAAGCAATCTGCACGAGGATCTTGTTTATGCAACCATCAGGATTTTTAAAGATTCTTAAATTACTCTAGAGGATTGCGCATTTGATGTTTTTTATATTGTGCGTGTCTTTTTAATGCTTATTAAATATTTTGCGGAGGACGTCGTCAGAAACCGACCCGTTAACAATCCACAGAGCAATTTTGATGCCTCTCCACAGCGGTATAGGCTACCTGACTTGATGAATAGTTTGTCTAAGGAAGCCCACTTCTTAACTGGTGCAATATACGTCACCTACAATCACGTTCGACCGACTACAGGGTCCATGAGACAGCAAATTCTAGCATCGGACACTGCCACGTTGAACGCGGGTTTAAAGATCGCTTCCCTTAACGCCGTCTGCATGGAAGTCTGATATACCCAGTTAGCAGAAATGGCGTTGATTCCCCCCGTATGCTGAATAAAACATTTCCCCTGTTGAGAGTTATTAAAAGAGAGGAGATTGTGTTAAAATAAATATGGCCAAAGAAAAATGCATCTTTTTCGTTTGAATATGTGACTTAAATTAGGAAGGCATCTAGG
Organism: Ligula intestinalis; assembly: GCA_036362985.1. Classification (NCBI taxonomy): domain Eukaryota; kingdom Metazoa; phylum Platyhelminthes; class Cestoda; order Diphyllobothriidea; family Diphyllobothriidae; genus Ligula; species Ligula intestinalis. The sequence goes on along the minus strand of JAYGXS010000004.1, from coordinate 18,111,826 downwards.
CCGTGAGGGAAGAGCTTGGTTCGGTAACAAAGTAAGCAGTAGTAAACACCTCAAGGGGCAGTCAACCAGACAACGGAAACAGGACGTTTATTTACGGCGCCACTGCTTGCTACCTGACAAACTCGCAGATAAGTCAAATTTTGTGAAAGGTCAGAAGGCTCGCAGCACTGGGCCTTTAGACAGAGTAGGATAAAGAAGAGAACGCAGATTACATACTGACCAACATATCGATCAGAAGGCGACTGCAGAGCCCATAGGAGTACCTTTCTAGAGGAAAATGCACAAAGTTTTACCTTACGGTAGTGTTGGCCTGATCATATCTGTTTCGATTTTTTTAAATTTCACTTCTGAGTTGCACTTAACCCTGTTTCAGACGTATCAAAAGGCCTTGTCGCTGATGACCGGATAATCGGCCTAACCAGGGAGTGACTAAATACTCTGAAAGTTAATTGTAACGATATAGAAACTGATTTGTGCAATCCGAAATGCACGCATCCCAAGAAATTTTAATTTGAAGAAGATGCTCTTTGGGATAAAAGGTAATTTTAGTGGGTGAATTTTCGAGTTTGGCGCCCCAACTCCTCTTCGGACTAACAAGAAAAGTGCAATGTACAACTAAAATTTAAAAACTGCCCAAAAATCAATAGTTACATGAAGTGAGACGTGATTGGTAGGTGTGCCCTCAGTTAGTCCTTGTCGTGCGGCCTCTGCTTTTTCCATCGTTCTTTGACGTGCTCATAAATACCATCCAACCCTACGTGCCGGTTGATGCATGAATTGTTGAAGTGCGTGGCTTCGAGGAATTCTAGGCCATTTTTGGAGGGGCAAACGATGCGTGTTTTATCCCATGCAAAGGTGTGTCCTGTATCGAGGCAATGCATAGCAACTTCGGACAAATGGTCACGTCTCTTTGTGGCCAACTGGTGCTCGTGTCTTTCAAAGAGTTCAGACACATTCCTTATATAAGGAAGGACTCACGATGTATTTGTTTTGGGCCCTTGGGTGGAACTATCAAGGAAGATCCGTCTCCACTTGCATCCACGAGCACCGATTGGCCGTTAAAAGGCGTTGTAGGAGCCTGCCTCCCAGCGCTGCCATGATCATTTATCTGCCTGCCCTATCAACGTAGCCAGTCAATCGATTTTGGCGCATCGCTGATTACTGTTTCACACTTGGCTCGCCTCGCCACTTGTGATGACTGATCTACTAAGCGTGAATTGGCAGTCAAAAAAGGCAATCAGTCAATCGATTTTTGCGTACCGCTGATTACTGGTATGCGCCGGATTAGTGGTCAGCGCTGGCAGAAACACACTTCACACTAAGCCCATTCAACAGACAAGACGGAACTCACTCGGCCTTTCACCCCGGTGCGCGGCGGACGCGAGGCTGCGGCGCTCTCTCTATCTCGCTCCTCATGGTCGAACTCCACCCCAGGCCGAGACAACCCTTCTATTGATTCTTCTTCTACTTATTATGTACAGAATACAATCTCCTTCTTCCTTGGCTTCCACGACTTCTATCTTCTTCTAAGGAACCGGGGCGGGAAGATCGCAGTAGTTAGGGTTTTACCGGCTTAGTCTTAACACCTTTGCAATAACGTGACCATTTGTCCGAAGTGGCTATACATTGCCTCGACACAGGACACACCTTGCATGGGATAAAACACGCATCTTCGGAGTTTGACTCTCCAAAAATAACTGAGAATTTCTTAAGGCCATGCACTCCGACGACTCATGCATCGACCGGCACGTAGAGTTGGGTGGTATTTATAAGCACATCAAAGAACGATGGAAAAAACAGAGGCCACAGGACAGAGACTAACTGAGGCCACACCTACTTCGAACGTCTCATCCCATATAATTATTGATTTTTTCGGCTGTTTTGAAACTTTAGTTGTTCATTACACCTTAACTGTTAGCCCGAAGACGTGTTGGGGCGCCAAACTCGAATATTAACTCATTAAAGTTACTTTTTATTCCAAAGAACATCTTCAAATCTAAAAATTGCCCAGAAAGACTGATTTGTATGTCTGCCATTTCAGATACGCCTTTTCCTTCCGAAAAAGTTTACACTCGCACGAAGGTCCGGTTTAACAGAATGCTGTTTTAGATGGGCGCAACAGCAAGGGTTCTGATTTTTACCTCTTTGAGTAAAAGGGATAAAATTCCAAACCGCAAGACGTAACGTACAGTCTCCCTCAGCGCATAAAATGGTAATAAAAAACCCAGACATTTCAGCAAGAAGTGTGAACAGGATTTACAGTGCAGTACACGAATTCTCAACAGAAGATATAAATTTGAAACTTGAGACAAACCCACAAGACTGAAATTTGGCACCGAACATTTTGCATTTGTTTAAGTGCAGGCTTGGTGCTACCAGAACAAAACAAAGCACACTTAAGAATTTTCATACTGTTATCGGTCGGAGTTTACGCATGCCTCCAACGCCATTTCCAGCTGTGGGAAAGACTTAAACGTCGAAAGACGTGAGAAGGGGCTTTTTGCGTGCGGGCAGATAGGGTCCCTTTCGATGACGAAAGCTCGACCCAAAAATGTTATCGAATCCATTTACTTGATAGGACATTTCGGTAAGAGGTCACCCACCATACAGATGGCTTGCGTCATTCTAAGGGAAAATTAGGGTTATAATTAGGGTTAGGGTTAACATCAACCTTAAGACTAGGGTAAGGGTTAATTTCAGAGTAAATAGTTGGGTGAGATTTAACTGTAGTGTTGCGTCGCAGCTCAAGTGATAGAGCTTTGGCTGCGTAAAGGCCTTCCCTGCTATGCGGGTTTGACTACCGCCGACGCCGCGGGTTTTTTACAATTGGGTCAACTAAATTAAGCAAATCTGCCCAAAACCCGCTTAATAGTTCAGGTTTTTAAAAAGCTTGTTTTGGCAAAAAAATGTTTTCGGCATATCCTCATCAGGCCCACGGATGCTTGCAGCAGCTGAATCAGTGGCTATAAGGCTAACGAAACTAGTGTTGTGTTGTCAAAAAACGCTAACAACAGCCCTTTCTCTTCTGTGGCCGACGTCGAAGCTAGGTGACGATCGCCCATCGCCCCCATCCACTAGTGACAGTCGCTCGCTCCGTACAAATGACAGTAATCACTCTATGCAACTGACCTCTGACCAGTGCTCACAACCTAACCCAACACGTCGATCTCGCCTACTGGCGCAGACTGACCTTATCCGCAATGGCCAATCGGCGCCCACGTCAGACGATTATTGACTTTTTAAACGTTTAAACTTTAAGTTTTTTTGCAACGATGAAGATTTAGCGAACATTCTTTTTTCATAACCGACTTTGCAAATTAAAGGTGAGAATATTTGCAGAGTTTAGGTTTTTGTTATGGTTAGGACACAGGAACATTTACCCGTCCTGGAGCACGTGCATCATTTGGACGGGCGTTTCTATCTCCGTGTAGTATTTAGGTGGTGGGGCTTTTAAGTCCTACTTACCGCATTTTTAGGTGCGGTCATAAGCACTGGGATTTTGAAAAGCGATGCATTCACGAATTCTGACCCGTGGGTAGTTTGCGTCCGTCGCTCAGTAACGCCCGCCGGTAAGAGTAAACGCTTACACTCCTTCGAATTGATTGAAACCCACGCTCGCCGACGCCCCCCAGCCATTTGTTATGCACGGCAGGAAACGGCACCATTAACCACCCGGTCGGACACCATTGCCAACATTCGGCACACTCTGTGACCACACAGGCCTGTGTGCGACTCGTCAGCACACCCAACGACTGGACGTGCAAAAGCCACAAGTACATAACACAACAGAAGCAACAGCAGCGGCAGCTGGGCCAATGTAAACTACGTCTAGTGAGGTGAAAACCTGAGACGCAGATGCCTTGGCCAATTGTTTATACAAAATAGAAGCCGGAAGAAATTGGCACAAGGCCATGCCCATGAGACTAGCAGGATTTACTGAGGGCATGCAAATTCGTGTCCCCGTACGCAACTGCATACGGTTATTGCCTATTACAGCAAACGGTCCAATCAAGTATCGACCTAGAAGGCTGAAGCGTGATAGGTAATTAGAGGAAGACCTGCTGGTGTGCATGGCGGGGGTGAGGAAGGGCTGTAGATAGTGATTAAAAAAGGGGTGGGGGAGGCTTTCACTGTAACTTGAACTGCCTTGCTTCGATAACTGCCTCCCCTCCTCTCCCCCCCTCAGCATGAGTAATCACAGTTAAGACCAACAACTGATGCTTTATTTACCTATCAAGTTACGGCCGTCTAGGGCGATACTTAACTAGACTGTTTATTGTATCGGTAAAGAAGAAAGAGGGTTGAACACCGGAACGATTTGTTTGTTAGTCTGAGCGCATCGCTGCGGGAGTAGGTGTTGGACTTGCACGCTGACCCAAAGCTACTATGCGCAGCAGGTTGATGAAAATAAAAAACCAGCTCATGCAGAAAGAACAATCTGGAGCAGTGTATCGCATCCCATGCGTGAGCTGTCCATGTAATTACACAGGCAAAACTGAACGCATGCTCGGATCACGCATATATGAACACAAGTTGGCTGTTCGACGGGGTGACACTTTATCATAAGAAGCGGCCCACACCTACGAAAAGGGTCACGAGTTCAACTTCGCAGCCGCGAGGATAATTGCCCACGTTGACAGACGGATGGGCCGAGAACTGATTGAAGCCTGGTCCACGAACGGCGCCCGCATATATTGCCCTGCGAAGGTATCTCCAGACTCACGGCACTGGTGGTTAATTGGTCCTCTCTACCTCCCCCCTATAAAAGTTGCTTGTTTTCGTTGAAGATTTTATTTCTGTAAACATTCCCTCCGAACATACCGATCTCGCCTACTGGCTGACTGGCTGCAGACTGACAGAGTGCGCAGTGGCCAATCGATAACCAAAACCAGACATTTGCTGATTTTTTACGCATTCAAACTTTGTTTTCTACATATGCCTGAACTAGACCCCATTTGTTGCTACTTTCTATCTCTGACGATGGACTCTTGTAGGAGTCCGAAAGCTCAGACTGCAAAAAATAAATCGTTCCGGTGTTTGACCCTCTTTCTTTACCGATGCAAATACCCATAACACAAACGTTCTCTTTCATTCGTATTTGTTTTATCTTATTAGTAGGCAATAGCCGGATGCAATGGAATAAGAAGTCGCGAAATTCTATGACGTCATCAAATCCCGTGAATCTCGTTGCCTGTGCATTGTTTAAATTGTCTACAAAATGAAGCCTAACTAAGGAACCACATCGTCCATCGGGTATCATGAGTTGCTGAGTGGATAACGTTATGGGGAACATAAAAAATACCCTGCGTTAGTTAGGAGGAAGAAGGCTGTTCGATTTCTGCACCAATTTGTGCATTAATTTGAACTCCTGTCCAAGAATCCCCGTCGGAGAAAAATTGGCAGAAAACCAGAAACAGTTATAGTGCGTAGGAGCTAATGGAGCCTTAGTAAGGCCACTCCGGAGGTGATGGCGTGGGGTTCGCATCAGAGGCTCCCGGTCTTAATCAATTTGCGCCATGTCTTGTTTTGGACGTGGACGATTATTTTTTTGGCTGCGAAGTTACATTCAGCACTCGTCTTGTAGAGAGAGGCGTGGCCTATGGGCTCTATATCGATCCGCAAAGTACAATGCGACGGCGAGTTCCGGTCAGCGTCCTCTAAGCTAGTCACAACCGTCCAGACAACTGTTTACGGAGCTTCAAATCGAGTCCCAAATAAATACGGAGCGAGTAGATTCCGAACTTGATCGGCGAGTGCCCGTTATCAAATATAAACAGCAATGGACTATCGAAAATGTAAACAGAGACTATGATTGCCATTGCATACTTATTTTGCGTCAGCAGCCAGACATATGCAATGCCAAGTTAGAAACCCTTGAGGTTTGATCATGCCTTTTGTTGATAAGAAATCCAACCCCCTAAGCCACGGGCTAGTTGTCTCGTTGATTGTGAACTCCAGAACATGCGAGGTGGCTACTCCTGGAGTTGGCTGCGGCTGAATGGCAATGATAGGCCAGAAATTGTCATTGCAGTTTTCCTTTCCTTGGTCGGAAAAATATCTCTGCCTATACTATCCTAGCCACTGAGCGGTTGCTGGTTGGCTTGAGAGTGTATCCCAAGGCAAAACACGACAAAACGATGGAATACCATACCGAACGGTTAGTGCCCGTCTACCGCTGTATATAGATTGCTATTTTATATATATCTCTCTGTATGTATATATTGCTGATAGAAGCGAAAATACGTGTTCCTGGACATAGTTGAGAAGGTGAGGCGATCACGGGAACCAAAGGTGTATAGTCCTGATGTTTCGGAATCATAGAAGCTTCGATTGTCAAAAGAAATTTTCACATGAATTTTCACAGTATTTGTGGGTGAGGTTACAGCTAGGCGGGCCGATGACTGTTATTGTCATGCGGCCGTGGGCTCGTCTCGTCAGGGGACGGTGGTGGCGTCGCATGGAAGCTTGTATGATTCCGAGACATCAGGAAGATAACCTTTGGTTCCCGTGATCGCCTTAACTTCTCAATATATATATATATATCTATAAGATGTTTGTATTCTTTAGAATTTATCGTCATAAAAACGCCTGCCCCCAAACCAGAACTTATTGCCCCAGCTAAAAAACTGCAGCTGAAGAGCAAGTATCAACAAAAGCCTGAAACCTTTGAATAGTTAATCGACGACACCATGACTTTGCAGATTCTAAGTTAAGAGTTGTTTACACGATGTCTATCTACTTTGGCCATAAAAGCCATAAAAGCGGTTCACTTTATTTTAGCGTTGCGTGACGACGGCAAGTCATAAATAGCCACTCCAGTCCCTCTTATAGATTAGAACATGTCCTAGTCTTACCATAAAAAGTGTCATTATGTAACGTCGAGGCACTGCATTGCTCGTGGTCTCGAAAGCTAAAATTCCGAAAACCTCCATCGTATATAAACAAGGGAGGAGTCTGAAGAACACTGGTGCTCTGAGTACTAGCGGCTGCCACGTCCAAACAATTCTTCCACTCCTACCCTAAAAACCGGTTTAGTAAGGAAAATTTTGTGCTTTGCACGTACATAAGTCCACGTGGCAAAACCGGCCAGTACTGCCACTATGCTTTTGTGTGAGTTTTTCGTCGATGAGAGCATAGACAAATCCTGTGAATGTGGGCGTGGTCCAGTAACTCACCTCGAAGTGAATGCACTCAGCGTGACAGGGTCTCGATTTACATGGCTTGAGTCGTCATTTTCAGAAATGACTTTGATCAGGGTAGTCAGCTTAGAATGAGTGGCCAAGTGATAGGAAAAGAGGAGATAGTCCGGACATCAGGAATTCATGGATACGTTGAGGTTTAACTACAATACAGGGCGTTTAAAGCGGAATTTATCTTCCCAAACACAAGAAATCCTATAGAAAGTTGAGTCACACCGGGCAGACGACAACAGCGATAAGCAGAATAGGTGTTAGGTTACCTTCTGATACTCCTAAATGGTTAGCCAGGTTTCTGCCCCATGTACGCTTTTAGAACTAATAAAGTGTCCTACACAGGATGGCCATCTCAGGTCCGCCAGCATCTACTCGCAACATTTCAGACATTCAAGTCCAGTGACCTTACAAATATCTACTTATATTAGTATAAAGCAAAGATATCACAACAAACTTACCCTGTTAGTACAGAACGGCAGCTATACAGCTGCTGCACAGTATGAGTCCTGGCCAATTCGATTTTCAGTGGGTGGGTAGACGTAGCACTGACGGCATTATCCGCTGCCCCAGGTGAGATAACACTGCCGGCGGAAGTGTCTCCAGTCTGCATACACTTCTCCTCCTCCTCCTCCTCCTGTTCCTCCCGGTCCACGATGAGCTTTTCCTGTCCGTTCAAAAATTGAAACGAGGGGTTGGCGTTTTCCGGTGTTTTCAGAGTGGTGGGTGCGGGTGTGCAGACAATTGAGACCGGGACGGAGGATGAAATCTGAAGCAGAAAGAAATTGACGCTGTGTGTCAGACCCCAATCGGACCACAACAACAGTGCACGCTAGCAGATTTTCGGCAATCGGTGACGCCTCAGTGTTTTAGTGCACGAGTACAAAGCCATTGATGAAGCCGTCACCAGGGAGAGAGAGAGAAAGTAAGCGAAGGTACTTACTACTCGTGGCCGCTAAGTGCATTTATAATGTTCCAAGGAAAAAAAGACGAAGATAGGATTTTGTGTGTCAGAGAAAGCTGATAGGCGCTCTCAAGGTCACTAGAACGGATACGAAATCGCAACCATTGAAGGAAGCGTGCTTCAGTTAAAAAATGGCGACAGGTATTCGGTAAGGCACATGCTGATAGGCGGAATTACAATTTCAAACAACACATAGGCACGTGGAGGACGGCATCCTATGCACGGTATAAAGCACTTCAAAAATGACATTCATCTGAAGATTGGCGAAAAAAGGTGCTTACTTTTTCTAAACAAGAACATCTAGTTTTTATGTCACTTGAAGCCGTCAAATTAACCACACAAAAAGCAAACAAATTAAACAAAAAGGCGTATAACTGAGACAATGGAGAGAGGGGAAAACACTTTCAGCAACCTGACATTCCGCGTGGTCAACTTGCAGAGCTCAGCGCTATCCTCCCTCCGGAAGAATTCTGAGTTCAAGTAATTATGGAGCAGAAAAGCTGACTCTTGTATAGTCTCATGCTGGCCATGTGCAAGCGCACGTCCAACCCGATGTGAGCAAAACACGCGAATACGTGGGAGTGGGCGTGTGAATAGGTGCACCAATCAAACGCGCACACGCGCGCACGCACGCACGCACACAAACCCACTTGAGTCGGCAGCGGAGCAACACTACACAGCAAAAACTCAGCAGTCCACGCAGTTGCCAAGCCCGTCAACGCCTCCGGCAGGATGCCTGTACACCCTCTTCCCTCGCTCTCTCTCGCTTCCAGGCAACTTACTGCTATATCTTACGCAATGCGATGTTGCTACTGCTGCTGCTCTTGGCGTAAATAGAGGGAAGAGGACGGGAATGGGGGGGGGGGGGGGGGGGGGGGGGAGCGGGGAGCTGACGGCGTCGGAAGCAAAACAGGGTGATGCTGACATAATTTAGACAGGGAGCGCATAACTTTATGGGTCAGCGGCAGAGGATAGGTCACGTAGTTCCTGGGATTATGTTCAGAAAGAAAGGAAAGAAAGAGCGGAAGGAAAGATAACTAGCAGGCTGTACATCAGGCCGTACAAACAATTCAAGCGCACCTGATGCATCAGTTCTTGAAGTCCACCGACCTGAAAAAAAGAGATAAATAAACCAGTGTAAAGCAACTCCACCTAACTGCATTCGCAAACATTACACCAGGATTTCGTTGGAAAGCGGAAAAAAAGAAAATAGGCTAACCTGAACAAAATATCATCAGTTAACAACAGGATGGGAGCTGTAGCAGTGTAAGTTTTTGGAGGACGAAAGAAGCAATCTAATGCATTTTAATTTTGCATTTTCTGCAATTTATTTTTATTTTTATAAGAAGTCGTGAGGTCAGGCTTTTCGAATGGTAAAGAAAAAATTGAGTCCCTAAAGATGCTCCTGTTGGCAGTCGAAACACGAAGCGCAGTAAGTGCCGGATAAAGAGAACCATGCAAGGTGCGTCTAGAGTCCTGCCTACTTCCTACGTCAAAGCTATAAAACATTCAGAGGCATGTAAAAAAGGAAGGCAAATATGTCTCAACGCTATGTAGAGTTTTCTTTCTGATCGAAGGATTTGTAGCGACCCCCTTTCTTAGTTATGCTTTCCTCGGACGCCGCGTGGACTAGGTCATGTCTAGCGTGACCATTACGCGTCCGCAAGACACCATAGTCAAAGCTTCCGTCCAAGGTCACTCCTCTCTGGCTTTCTTAAGGCGGTCTAGTCTCACTAGCCAACCACTTCTCAATGTTAGCCGAAATGCGGACGATTTGTTTACGGTCATTCACTTCCAGAGCCGACGACTCACTGTTCGGCTGCAGACTCTCTGGACTCCGGCTCATTCATGGCTGGTCTTCACTCGTCTGGAAGTCACTTTCCTATTGCTTACATACTACGCCTGTTCCTACCTTAGTAAATTCTCCCTGACACTATGGCCTTTCACGCCTTATCCTATTCCAACAAGCTTAAACATGTTGGGATACGTTCTCTCGTCTATTATCTGGCTCGACCACATCGTATCCCACATATTAAAATGCCAAAGTCCAATGCCAAAATGCTGGAAAAGTCAACCTCCTAATACTTATGCCTCCTGCGATTAAAAGGATTATCAGAATTATCGAGAATTCAAAATTAATGCGTATTGATGAGAGAATAGGGAATGATAACCATATTTGACAGTTGCGTCTCGGCAGGTATGTTCTCTACGTCATGCACTGACAATGAAAGCTTTTTCTTTACTAACAATGCCATTTTGATTTACCAAGGCGCATTGCGACTGAAGAAAAAATTATTTTCAACAATATTTGCTGGCAAGCTTAAATACCATATTAAGATCGCAAGACTCGAAAGGGCTGCATTCCTTCAAGTGATAAAAAGATGTAGTTAATATTATTTAACGGAAAAAATTTGCAAACTTGAAGTAGCAAAGCTGCCAACCCCCCGAACAATGAAGTGAACCTAGTAGTCATTCTGGTGGATGATAGATTGATTGCTTAGGAACTCCTGCTTGGGCAGTCAACTTGCAGTTCCGGAATGGTAGATTCCATACGAGCGGTAAGTTTGGCGAGTAAAATCGATCCAAGTGTGATTGACTTCATGGCGCACTGTGAGTCTCATAGCTCAATTGTAGAACATTGGCTGCGAAAAAGCCTTCCCCTGCTGTTTATGGGTTCGACTCCCACCGAGGCCACGAATTTATCACAGTTTGGGTCAAGTGAATTGAGCAAACCTGCCAAACAACCCTGACTAAAGCCCGATAGTTAAAGCAGCCCCACCGGTTTTCCCACACCGTCCCCTTTAAGAGTAATGCTCCCGAAGCAATAAACCAGTAGACAAATTAGCCCAAATGTTTCGTGTTAGCACTTTCTAGCACTTTTGACTGCTCTTTCCGCAAAGTCCATAATTCGAAAAAAAGTCCCAAGGCTTTTCAGTCAGAAAAAAGTGTCCTAATAGAAAAAAGCGAACTCTGATCGTTAAATCACGGATGTATGCAGCCAAAAAGACCCAGGCTCCAAAGCATCTGTTGGCGCTTATGAAGATTTAGCTGAAACGCACAAACACGCTAACCAAAAGAAAAGATGACAAAAGCAGGATTACAATACTAACTAGCATAAAATAAAATCATGAGCTAATCTATGCAAAATAATGCTAGGCCTGTAACTGAGCCCTTTACTAGAGAATAATAATTTATGCCGGAGAATTTTTTTAAAATAGTCTGCACATGTTGTGTATTGTTCTCGAAAGAATGCACAGAACGTCATCGTTTATAATGAGTATTTAAGCAAGCACACCTGCCCTAAGTTCAGCACTTGCAAAGAAACAATTCTTGAGTGCTATCGGCAGAGTTTGCTGGCAGGATGCTCAACTGAAAGTCATCATGTTACAGTTTATGAGATCACCTGGTACTCTGTTATATGTTAATGTGTGTTGTAAGTTGATGCAGATACTGCTTTCGATCAGCAGCCGACATTAACACTTTAAACAGCACGAATAATGAGCTTGAGCACATACCACATAGACAATCGTGGGCACCGGGTCTCTGAGCAAATGGATATACGTTCAACCTCAGCATCAAGTGATGGACCGACTCGGACAGCGTAGTTGTGCCTGGAGGAGAAGTGATAGAGGCAGATTTGGAGACGTCATACCCACGGCACTCAGTGCATATGTACCACTTTAAACGACCCGGAATGTTTGACTATAGCCCCAGTGAGTTAAAAGCCTTGACTTGAGGGGCAGTCGAATGAAACAAAAACTGAGACCTCACAGGCAGTCCTCCGTCTATGTGTGTGTTTGTACGTGGAGTACCAAATCAACGTAGGTGGCCCGAGTTACGTATGTGCGGAGATGGGGGACTGAGAGTCAGGCTGCAATGGCTCCTTTTAATGTGGCCTTAATGGCGCTCCCACGCACGCGGGAGCCTACCTAGCGACTTGGCTGAGTCCAGTGTGCGCGTGTTGAGTGACTATTGCTCCAGCCACCTACACCCTTCTTCATTCCCGGGCTTATTGACTTTGCCTTAACAGCGGAGGTGGGAGCGGCGAGCGAGTGGGTAGATTCCCCGCGTGTCTGCTTTCACTCTAGTTTTTCATTCGCGGTAGTTCGCAGCGTTGCTTTTAGCTTGCTGTAGCCTTCGTGCAGTTTGCCGCAGTGTCTGCCTCGGTTTGGTTCAGCGTTTGCTGTGGCTTGTTGGAGCACGCGGTGCCCATTGTCGAAATCGACGGGGGAACTGTCAAAGTACGAAATGGTAATATTAAGTATCAGGCTCGACGGCCCTTTCTTAACGTTGCGTCTATCACATTCGAACAGATATGAAATCCGAGACACCCGCCTCGTTTACGTGTAAATTCGGTGTGCTGTTTAGGGGCCGGATAGTGCATGGCGCGTGTAGAACGAAATGTGCAGTCCTGTCAGACATGTGCATTCGATTCGCACAGTTCAGAGAGCTGCTCAGATCGGACAGTGGACTACTGCCAGGTAGAGGAAAGAAAAAAATGAGGTTAACGCTTGGGACTGCATCCCTACTGTCCTCAGTACGTATGCCTCAATAGAAAACATTTAAAAAACATGAATCGATCACTATGAAGTCGACTTACAGAAAAAGAATGTAACAGAATGCCCGAAATCACCGAAACACTCGGAGAGTGCTTACAGCCACCAAGTTACAGTCGGAAATCATACAAAATCCCTTAACTTTTCGCGCATTGGTGTTGGCATCAAGTCTCCCCCTTCTCCGCCCTACTTTGCTAGAAAAAAAGGCTAGTTTGAATCTCATGCGAAGTCAACAACATGTTTTTGTCAAAAAGCACATGCTGCACCAGGTAGCTTATATTCTACCAGACTTCTAGTTTCATAAAAAAACTAATGATCAGCACTAAAGAAGAGCATTATGCACGACTTCAACCAGACAGTTGAGAAGTTTGACTGCAAGGTAGCGCTAGTCACTTGGCGTTAGGAGCCAATAAGTGAGAGCTTTGGTGGTGTCTGAAAGGCCCGAAAATAATAACTACCTAAATCTACTGTACCATAAAACAGTATAACAGAGAAAGAGGTTTAGAGTGAACAGTCTTGTAAGCCTCCAACGAGACGTGTGGTAGTCACTGTAACATCGCAAGTGCTTTTCTAAGTGTGTATGTCTGAGTTGACCTAACAATGTGCGCCGTTGGAGCAGGCAAAAGTACGCGTTATTTACTGAGTACTGATGACTTCGAAATTTTGAGTCACCTGTGAAAAGCGCGGCGCCTTCAGACCAGGTGCGCAGTAACGACGATGATTATGATGACGATGATGCGGACTAAACTTGGTTCTCAAATCGGTGCACTTTTTGATGGCTCCGAGTTTTTTTTAAAGCACATGCGATGCTCTTTTAATTGCTACTTCACTGAGCAGAGTGTCCTGACGGTTAAAATGGAAGTCATCCTACGCACTTCATAATTATTGATCTTGACACACAGGGTCACAAAATGTTTACGTGTTCAACAATCGATAGCCAAGCGTGACTGAAAAGATATCAAGATAATGTCAAATTCCACTGCTTCCAATTTATCGAAGTCTTGTGGTCTTTGTTTCAAGCTGTGATTTGCTACCTCATGAAATCTTAACCACATTTGATAGAAAAAATTATTTGGGAAACAGGGATGAAGGTAATTGTAAATTGTCGACGCTAGCACACTAGGTCGTCGTCGGACTTAAGTAAAATGTGTGAAGAACAGTGCGCATTTGTAAACGTGCCGAAAAATCGACGATGTTTCGTCATCCTTGGTCAACAGTAGGCTTTGGTGGTTGGCACTTTTTCCAGGCTTTTTGAGATTTGTGTACATTCAGTCTAAATCAACGTGATTATTGATGCATGATTCGTTAGAATTAATGGCCTCTAAAGATTCTCGGCCTTTCCTATATGGGCAGGAACGTACTATGCGGGTTTGGTCCCATACTAATTTGTGCCCAGTTTCAAGCGAATGCCTGACGACTGCGGACAGGTGGTCGCGCCTCTTTGCCGCTAACTGATGTTCATGTGTGCGTGTAGAAGTGGGCCTTCCTGTTTGTCCACAATAAATTGCATCGTAGTCGCCGCAAGGATTCAATGTACATAAATCTCAAAAGAAGCCTGGAAAAAGCTCCAACCAACAAAGCCTACTATTGACCAAGGGTGACGAAAAATTATTGATTTTTCGGCACGCTTAAAAATGCGCACTGTCCTTCACCCATTTCCCTCAAGTCCGACGACGACCTAGTGTGCTAGCATCGAAACTGTACAATAAAGATTGTTCCTGTTTCCTAAAGAATCTTTTCTCTCAATTTGTATTTCTTGGGATGCCTATTTTCAAAAAGTTTAACCATAATTCTCAAATGTGTTTGTTTCACAAAATTACTTAGACGGGGTTCAGATATTAACATCATGCAGCATAACCCGAAGACAAGATATTAGCTTTTAAAATAGCTAATTTTCGAAAAACTGGAATAAAAACACTGCGCAAAGTATCTACTTAAGTAATATGAAATTTTTTCATCGATTTGAGATGCGCTTGAAAATTCATATATAGTTTGCAGAAACAATGCATGAAAATCTTTCTCCTTGAATTAAATCGGTATCGTTTTTCGACTCTTTCAATTTTAATACTTGTAGAAACGGTTGTTTTCGGTGTTCAAGACGTTTTCTTTCGGATAATAATTTTGAACCTAACCGAAAGTTACACTTGTATTCAAGGTCCCCAAGGAACATGATGCATATGTACCCTCTAAGGAGAATCACACATTCCAGTCTCCCTTACATTTGCTGAAAATTTCCATCAATGATGCCCATGTACGCATTCAGAAAGTCAAGTTAGGTGGACGAACTTTTTCGAATAATTAATCATCAGGCAAATACAACAATGCTAATCCGTCTATGCTACGAGCCCCTGTGCGGCCGCTGGCAGGGATTGTAAATGATTCCCAAAGCAGAAAGAGACGAGTAAGTCCCGGGAAGCTTTTAATTTAAATATTCCCGACCCAAACCGGCCAGACAAGGTGCCTATGGTAGAGAAGGATGTTAAGACCGTTGGTTCTCTAATCAGCGGGCTACGATTTCGAGCTTAGAGTGATTCACGACACATGGTCGGACATGACTGACTGATGACGGCTAATAAGCCAGACATTTCCATCTACCCACTTCACATGTTCCTGTCGGTAATCTTCTTATCGATTTCTCTACACTATGAGGGAGAAGTTGCATAGTGCGCAGAACATTTTGCAATGGGTGAGGACCGTGTTGTATACTTTATGTGCATGTTTTGAAATATGGGTATCCCAAGATATTAAATTATGAAGGGAAAGGCTTCTTTAGGGAAGTTGAAACTTTATTTGCAAATTTTCGAGACAGGAGCCCCCGCTCGTCTTCAGACGTGGGAAGATGTGCAACAAACAACCAAAATATTGAAACGTACACATGAAATCGAAATTGATTTTTGAAGATGAGCGGGGGATCCTGCCTCGAAAATTTAAAGGTTCGGTATTCCAAGAGAATTCTTTATCTTCATAACTTTATGAGCAATATCAATAAATGACCGGATAAGATGATTGATGAATGCATATTTCTCGAACTTAAACAATCGTATAATGAAAACCTTTTTAAACCCGAGAGGCGCCCTTTCATCTTCTTCATATTTTAAGAAGACATAATGTTCTATCTAATAAATATACGAAAGTCCATTTTGTTCATGCTGCCAATAAAATATATGTACCGATAAAGATAAAGGAAATTAATGAGAATACCGAATACTAGCTAAGTAGGCATTGGCTAAAAAGCGTGGTTTCTCCAGACGGCCGCAAAGAAACCTGATCAAAAGGCTGTACCCTGCTACGGCGGAAATTTATTTGGATAAGCTACCTAACACTTATTATGAAAACCCCATTTAAGTTATCTTTTTCCAACCGAAAGCGCACATTCAGGATTTTGGTTGACATTTCCTGAGGCAGATAATCTACCATACAGGCTCCTAATTTAAGTGTTTGAATTTGAAAATCGCAATTTGGCCCGGCAGGCGTAAATTTATGCGCAGGTAAGTGACATTTACTTTCCTGGCCTGAATACAGGACGGACTAGGGGGTCGTTCAGTGGAGCTGATGGTTCCGTGCAGTAATCTGGCCAGATCAGTGCACAGCTCTCCCAAGTGACATTAAATGCGTCCGATTTCTGCTGGCAACGAACAAGTGCTTGGCGCAGAGGGTGATCAGTAAAATAGTACTGTAGCAAAGTGCTTTGTCGCATAACAGCTCATCCATCTGCCTACGAGTACTTGCTTGAAACTGAGCGACAATCGAAGGAGGTCGAAATGGCAGAAGCGTTAGCGATAACTGTGCCACAAGTCAGAAGATCCTTGTGCATTTCTTTTTTTACTGGGGCACAGACTGTACAACTATGCGAGTGCAGGACAATGCGGTGGCAGCCTTTGATTCAGATGCACAATGACCAACTTGGTCCGTATTGAAATATCATAGTTGAATGTGGTTGGGTGACGACCGCCACGGTGGCCTCTCTTTGATGAAAACAGGTTTCTTAAAGAGGAAGATGCGAGCACTGAAAAAAAAAACAGTTTTATTTTCTTGACGTTTCGGATTCTGTCGGGAATCCCTAATCGGTAAAAAAGCAGAATAGTCGAACACCGGATTGATTTGTGCATTTTTCTGAACTTTCGAACTCGTGCAGAATTACATCGTCAGAGAATAGGAGACAGCAACAAACGAGTGGCTGGTTATAACGTGTGTACAAAACAGTTAAAATTTGAACGTGTACAAATCGATAACGGTCTGGCTTGGGCACCGATTGGCCACGTCAGCAACGAAAATGGGGCGATTATAGAGAATGCCAGCCTAAATAACTGTGACGGACGTCTGGCCGTGACTTTACGTAATTGTACCATGCTCTGTACGCCGGCGCCAATTCGACACATCGGTTGGGTGAATTCCCATCCGTGGAACAGGCTTCAATCAATTCCCTGCTTTACTTGTTTCCGGCGTGGGCGAGTACTTTGACGGCCGCCAAGTTGAACTTATGATCTATGTCATAGGTGTGTACAAACTTTATAACCAGTCACTCTTTTGTTGCTGCTTCCTTTTCTCCGACGATGGACTCCTGTGCGAGTTCGAAAGCTCAGAACGATACACAAATCAATCCGGTGTTTGACTATTCCTCGCCTTTATCGATGCAAATATCTGGAAAGCGAACATTCTTCTTCATACGAGGATCCCTAATCATAGATAATCGTAGGATAGTCTGAGACATGCGCAGCTAGGGATCATATCCCATGTTGCATGTCTCAGGCTATCCTACGATAACCTATGATAAAGGATTCTCGACAGTATCCGAGACTTCAGGAAAATAAATTTCTTGTTCCGGTGACCGCATTTCCTTCTTCTGAACTGCTTCCTGGAGCTCGTTTATTCACTTTTATAGATTTCTTAAAGTTTTATCAAGAAGCCGCATACAGGTGTGTTTTGCAGCCAACGACTTTGGGATAACCTGGCGAAACTATGGACAATAAAGATTGGAACGCTAAACGACAACCGCCTTGGGTGCTCCTCCAAAACGCGAACAATATTTTTTTTGTGTACCGAGCACGGTCGCTAGGTAGGCATGTTTGATGTGGTATCCTCTTTCCGTCAACTTGGTGCTGCTTTGACGCCGCATCGTTCATTTTCTCTGCATATTTGAAACCCTCTTCATTAAAATTGTAAACTCCTGTGTTATATCCAACGGTTACGTTCCTATCAGTCAAACACCTCAGGAAATAATCTGAAAATTGATAAATGCCTTCATTTCCCTCCCCTCCCCATTGTCTTCTGCTCTCCGATTATTATTCCAACCCTGCTTAAAAAAACTTGTTGATTTAGAAGCGTAGTCTCCGAACGTTCTCCCCAGCTACCGGCATTTCTTATGCTTTTTTTAAGCTGATATGATAGTTCAGCGACACTTAAAAACGGTCAAACACTTTGCTAATTGAATTCTTCATGAGGTTGCACGGCCTCTTCACTCTGGTGTAATGATTGCGACGTAGTCCCATACTATGCGTCGAGGCTTCCGACCTATGTCTTGCCGCACATCGTCATAATAGGATTCTGCGCTGCCATTCCTAGCAAGCTGACTCACGTGTGAAAAAGCGGAAATTGAGAAGTTTAAAGCCAACCTGTCTCCTTAATAGATGTGTTTTTTACACAAACCTCTGAGTTTTGAGTATTTTTTTAAATTGATCCCATCGGTCTTGGTAAATGGAGGCATTTTTCTGCTGAAAAATCTAAATGGCGCCTTCAAAATTAACCAGTTTACTTTCGCTATAATACGCAAATGATGAAAATAACGGTAGGGACGTTTACAAGACGGAAACGGGCAGCAACGTGTTGGCAATGTAAATAACTTTATTTGCCGATCGTCATCATCAAAACGAGCTGGTTTTCGGTATTGAAGTAGATCGCATTTCATGCCTACTTCACCCTTATCTTAACTCCAACCCTATCCATCGTGTAAGTTAGAGTAAGTGTTGGTTGCCAGGGTAGTGGGGCCCTAGAAACACTCGTCGCCATACTTCATTTGGAACCTGAAAATAACTAAACCTCGCGGTAGCCCCAGAAACCGACTAGATCGGTTTAGTCGTTTCCCAGTTCATATTATTTAAGTCGTTCCAAGTGAGCTTACTAAAATCTGAACGACTGAGTAACACATATCTCACTGCACCTCATTCGATGCGTACCTAAGGCAACTTTTTGATTATCAACAGTTTAAAAATACGACTTCTTATAAGCCCTTTTTTAAAAGTGAAGTATTCGAAAGTATTACATGAACTCAAACAAGATCTGGTGCACGAAACACGCGCTCTTTACAATTCAAATTTTGAGTTCGAGTGTTCTGAAGGCATCAAGAATTTTAAGAATATAGGCTCACACGAAACTACTGGTAATTCCTGAGATCTTACTATTGAAAGGCGTATCATATCCCATATTATCTGCGAAATATTAGTAAAGTGCATAAATGCATCGGAAGATATGCAGAACCGGTATGCTTAAATACACAAACAATTGTCCCATGACAAAATTTCGCCGAAAAAACATGTCTTCAACGAAATGTTATTACAAGAGGCCTTGCTTGGTGAGCCTTTTCATGCAAAGTGCATACGTTTCAACTGAGACTAACAACAACAGTTGAGCAGTTTTATTTATACAGAAAACAGTTTGCTAAAAAATACTCAACAGTACCTCATCTTACTGATAAAAGCCCAAGTGTAAAGTTCAGCTGGAATGCATGTGAACGACAATGGTCTGTGTGCATGCAAAATATCCGCATTAATCACACTTCAAAGAAATCTTAATGCAGACCTCTATGGTTTCAATATTCTGCATGTACTTATTACCCTTAGAAGAGAAAGCAGATATCAAATTTGACGTAGATGATCTTTGGGATAAAAAGTAAATGAGTGAATTTTCGAGTTTAGCGCCACAACTCGTCTTCGGACTATAAGGAAAAGTGCAATTAACAACTAAATTTCAAAACTGCCGAAAAAATCAATATTTATATAGGGTGAGACGTGATTGGTAGGTGTGGCGTCAGTTATTCTCTGTCGGGCGGCCTTTGTCTTTTCCATCTTTCTTTGACGTACTCATAAATACAATCCAAATGGACGCACCGGTTGATGAATGAATCGTCGGTGTGCATGGCTTAGAGGTATTTTTGGCCATTTTTGGAGGGGCAACTTTCGAATATGCGTGTTTTATCCCATGCAAATGTGTTCTGTGTCGAGGCAATGCATAGCCACTTCGGACGAATGGTCACGTCTCTTCACGGCCAATTTATGCTCGTGGATGCGTGTGGAGATGGATCTTCCTGTTTGACTTCAGCATACAGTATCACAATCTCCACATGGGATTTTGTAGATGGATTGTTTCTGAATGAGGAAACTGACCCTATCCTTAGGGTGTACTAGCTGGGTGCGTAAAGCAGCCATTGGTTAAGTTACTTTTCATCCCAAAGAACATCTTAAAATTAAAAAGTTCTTGGGATGCATGTGTTCCAGTTTATACGAAAGATCTCAAATTCGTTTCGAGACACCTTAACGCGGGTTTACAAAACAGGTTTAGCTTGTAGACACGTTCAATTGCCCTGTCGCACATAACAGGAAATCTACATTGAATTAGTGCTTGTATTTAATATGGCTGTGATCCTGCCTGATGCAGCCGACCTAGATAACATCACGGTTTGTACTCTCTGCGCATTACAATTAGCGGCAACAACCCTAGAAAGTTCAGCTCATTCTCTTTTCCAGTGACGGAGACCGAATACTGGAGGTCAAAGAACCGCTTCAATGTCCCGACGAACTGCCTTCATTTTTTACGTCTCCAGTCCTGTGTAACAGAGCTTGTGAAGCGGACATTAAGTAGTCTTGATAAGGGGCTGCGTATTTCAACTTGATTGATGAGGACGGTAGTTTTGAAACCACGTTCATCCTTGTGCAAGAGTAATTTGTAAGGTGAAGGTGGTGCTTGCAGCAGGAAGCGAGTGCAATTTCCGAACACTGTTTCATCGGTGTCAATAAACGAGGGTAAAATCAACTAAAGTAATTCGGTTTTCGAGCAAAGGAGGGTTAATAATCGGTTCTGACAGAGCCAACAACTGAAGCTTTTTAGTTTCATCAGGGCTTCTAGCACAGAAGGGCGGTTGAGCGGAGGACACTGTTGGAAATTGGCGTGCCAGAGCAGGTGATAGGGATCTTCTTGGCTGTAAAAATATCCAGGTCAGTGTCGGTCGTTGACAGCGAGGGAAAAGTATGAGTTTAACGAATACGGAGTCCAGATATTCAGTCAATGTAACACGTCTGTTTTAGCGCTCTGGAAAAAAGAATTTTTCATTGCTTACACGAAAAAGTTGGCAAGTTGACACGGTTCAGGTACCTGCGCTCAGTCTGACGACATTTCTGCACGTAAATTAATCTGTAAAAATACTTGAACTACGTATTGGCAAAGAACAACTTTGAAGTAAATAGAGCACAGTCAAGGTTTAATCCTGAAAAGTGCCTATGTTTTTAAAATTCAGCGTAAGTTGATACATAAGGTGGCTCAATTGTATCTTGGCCAGACATGCCCCCCCCTATGTACAAAGTATGTATTATTTATCGGTTCCGACTCAACCGTTCCACACGAAGTTTCTCACGCTATATACTATTTCAACTATTGTCATTTCTGGGGATATAACAAACAACATATGCTTACGCAAGTAGCATAGAAAGACGGAGATTATAAGGCATTTATTTAACCCTTGTGAAAAGGGAATGGGAACACTGAAATAATTCCATCTAGTCTTCCAAAAATGTGTCAAGGGAGATTAGAAATGTCTATAAATGTTTGAAGTTTAGGTATTTGTATAAGTAAAAATGGGAGACTGATCGCAAACCGGATAGCTTTGGCTTAAGGAGATTTCGAACTTGTACAGAAAGTTATCTTCAGAGATAGTCGTAGCAACAACATCATGGGGGTTATAAGTCAATAAATGATCAATAACGGAAGTCTATGCAGGACAGAGACTTGGCCGAGATCGGCCAGTGCTAAACTGATAAATCAATTGACTACGTATCCGGCCAAAGCTCACCTTTCAATGTGTTCTCAAATTTCCTAGTTATCAGCAATGGGGATTATCCTGACGTCTGTGAAGTTGCATTCATGGTCCGTTTAGTAGGTGTGGACAGCCAGTTACAATGATTCGCCGTCCCATGGCACAACCAACTCACATGCACGATTTGAACATGTGCTTTGTCTGAATTGTTGAGCTACGAGGACAGTTATGTCACTTGATACGAGGGATTGCCCTAGACTACGTATTCAGATTTTAGTAATATTAGATTCTACTAACTCGGTAGCTTTGAACTGCCGTGAAATACAAAGATTCAGTCTCATAGCAGTGCCCGTCGAGCTGTTTTCAGTCTTTCTTAGTGTATAGCAGAGCCTGTCATATCTTTGGTGGCACTTCTGATTGGATTCTCCGGGGTTGAGCTCGAAAGCTCAGTCAAAGCTCATTCTTCTTCTTTACTCAGAGATAACAAAATTCGGACGAATCTTGCGTGAAGGACCCGATATGTAGCACAAGGCCATCTTTATTACGTGAAAGTACGAGCTTATTCTCGTGTCCTGTGGGAGACATCATTTAAACTATTTCGACCAAATTTTCCAGATATAAAAAAGAGCCGAAATGATACTCAATAACGATCAAAGGCACACCAGAGCAGCGTTCATAATTTATGCTTGAAATATGCCGTCACGAATCTGTCAACAACGGAACGGAAGCCAGATGCTGAGTTGCACCCTATACAGTCGGTCTAGAGCAGGCAACCACGTAAACACAGTGAAGGTAAGCGGGGTTGTAGTGAAATCAGTCAAGCATCCTCCTCGCTAATCCATAGCCTGTTTTTTTAAACAAAACAGAGCAGTATCCATATTGAAAGCCACTTGATCAAAAACACCTACAAAGTTAAACCTTCGCAGTCAAAACAATGTTTACAACCTGATGGTAAATAGTTGCATTGACGTTTAGCACGCCATTATCAGTCAAGGACATGACTAATTCCAGGAGTGATTAAAAAGTAGCCCTAACAACCAACAAAAGCGTTTAATCCAGTTTTAACTAGAGTACCAGCAGCAGGCATATAGGCTAGTCATGAAAAACGGTTGGTCGGAAATTGTCACACTTAGTTGCTCAAAAAGGAACTAAGTACACGATTGCAAGAAAAGTGCCTGAAAAATCCACATATGACAAAACTATTTACAGTATGGAGTTTGCGACAAAAACCGACGCACGAGGTAGAAATGAATGACAAATAACCATTAACTTCGATATTCTTGGTGTATGTGGGAATCGTTCACAGGACAGGACAGGACATGGAAGAATTAACACGCCACTTCGAAATAACGATAGCCTTACGGTAAGTTTTAGGCAGAATATGTATTCTCGTGTCCCATTACCAACTTGAATCCCGAATGAAAACCGCAGCTTTTGCGCTAATATTTACTATAATATTACTATTACTAACCTTAAACCCGACCCCACCTGCATAACGAATGTTTTAACTACACTGTTTTTTACATGGGTGTCTAGACGATACGCACTGGCATTTATCTATAACAGAATATTTTTCCGAGCATCTTGGCTTTAACTTTTGCTGGTGCTTAAATACACAATACTTGTCCTTTTGGTTCTATAGTTATGTCTATGATGCGACAACAGATCTTTGTAACCGAAAACGTTGAGGGCATTTGGTCAGCAAAAATCCGTTTTTTTAAGCAAGTGGTCTTGCACTATCTGTACCCATTGTCTATGCTGAAGTGTTTTGCAATAGCTTGTGGCGACGCAAATGGTGGGAATGGAAGATACGGTATCGTGAGAAAAAGCCCAAACAGTTGGAGATGATGAAAACAAATTCCAAAATTAGTACCTTCAGTTTTGGCAACTGCGCCCCCTCCTCTTCTTACAGGTCCAGGCGGATGTGGAATGTGACCAACAAAAAAGTACAGTATTTATATATAGAAGAAGTACAAAGGCCTCCATGATTCAGTGAGACAAAATACTAAGACAATGTTTGATTGGCTAGTTAGGTTGGGTGATTTAACTGCTTCAAAAGCCTGGTTTTTGACAATTCAATGATATATACGCTGAAGAAGAGCCTGCATCGCGGATGTGAGCACGTGATGCGATCATTTCTGCCCTGGCTACGGGGAGTCGCGGCTCACAGAAGGCATTTACCGCAGTTTTGGCAAATAAGATGATAATAGTTTTGTGCTTTTTGGCAAGTTCGTCTAGGGTTTTTGGCTAACTCATTGACAGGCACTATTGACATTGGAGTTTATTAATTCTCCTCAACAGTCGGATAGGCTGGTAAAAGATGTGCGACGAACGCCTAAACTCATCCTTGATACTCAATTCGTCCCCAGGATGCATTTTAATAATAGGTAGCAACGAGAATGAATTTCAAGATTTCTTTACCCAATCCCTCTGTGTTTTTATGTATTAATACGTGCCAGTCAGAGTCTTTAAAAACGAAAGAAAAACAACATTCAATTGAAACAATTTTGAAAAAGCTGCGGCCTCCGTGGAAGACGAAGCGACACAGCAGGGGGGGGGGGTTTCTGCGCAGTCAACGCTCTACCACTGAGGTACGAGTCTCACCGTGCGCAGTGAATTTTATCCCACTTGGGTCGATTTGCTGATGTATTTTTACTGCACGTATGGAATCCACCAATACAGATGCAATTAGCTTACAGCCAGAGAGGATTTCCAGAGTAATCACCTAGGATCCCCCGGATGGAATACTAGGCTAACCTTGATTGTTAGGGATTTGGTAGATTTCAATAATTCGATTGACCCAACTAAATCAACTCTGAAAACAAAAAATAGGGTCGTAGTTTGTACGTCTGAACGACGAGCAAAGAAAACTGTTGGGCCGCCAGGCAGTTGTGTATGGAATTAAAAGTCTAGTTGGCATTCGCTTCTGTTCAAAAAAATGTTCAGTTTTATAACCCGATTTGAGATAAGGTGATTGGACGAAAACAATCCATGAAATCTCGACTGCTACCTGGGATTTACTACTCAGAAAAGCATACGCAATCGCTGCAACATGAATTCTAGTAACCTGATGCTTCAATTGATCCTTATCTAATACAGTTCCCGATGATGGGTGCGAGTGTGAATTCGAAACGTCAAGCCAATAAAGTGCTAGATTCAGTGATCGTGTTTACGCCCTACCAACCACTTCCAGGCACTGGATTAATAGATGCATTTGCCTTTAAACCTTATAAGGGCTAGTTTGCTCTAATTTTCGTTGGTCATGATGTTCAGCAGAAAGCATTAAACTGGATCCGTTATCACAATGGCCTTACTTCCACTAACGAACGATAAACCAAGTTTGTAAACACGATTAAAACACACGAGAAAGAAAATTAAACCAAGAGTCAACACAAGATCAGATAATGATTGTCAGTCTAGCCCACTCTCATTGACGATTGCTATATAGACTCCTTGCCATCAGCCAGTCACAATTGCCAATATAAATAGAAACTATAGTTGCAACAAAAACTTTATTCGCCTGGTGTTTTGGATTGATACCTGAAACCATAACCAGATAGAACATCAAATCCATATCTACTGCTGCCTCTGATACTGGAACCCAAGGTATCACGCCAATAAAGTTCTTCATCCAGAGGTCGTGCCTACTTTCTATCAAGTTCTTTCAGAAACTCTAATTTTCACTTCTCTCCGTCACTACTGAGTTAACATACGCGGTCACATATAAATACAACTGGGGATTGATGTGCTATAATTATTTAGTAGTACTACCCAGCTGCGAGCATGAGCCGACTATCAACGTTTACATGATGACCGTTCTCCCACAAACGAGAACATTAAACCAAGTTTGTAAGGAAGATGAAAGCACAGGAAAGCCAAAACAAAAATTTAATATAATTCAGCGCACACACAATCAGAACGTACCATCCGAACGTGGCAGGTTTGCTGAACGCAGGTGGAGCGTTGGATTACGGTGCCAGTGCCCGTAGGCTCAGAGTACTTCTGCACATAGGCGACTGTCTTCGAACGGTCGTGCGGGCCCTGGGCGGTCTCCCGTTTACGCCATTTTGCCTGGAAGAAGTCGGCCACTTTGCGTGAGATGCGACTGTCCAAAAAAGGGTCGTGCATGTCCGAGAGGCCGAAGCGGTACATGTAGTTGAGCACTGGAAAATACAAACGCACACACACCCACTCAGAACGGCTTGGGGAGAGGGTGTGTCAGGTGAGTTCAAAAACTTCAATGACGCTCCCCCGCCGGGAAGGTGTTAGATCACTCGAGTTTTCCTACTTTCCAACATCATCATTCTTTAAGTTATGACAAACCCCTCGAATACTTATGATGACGCCCATTTGTGTGTTCCTTATTTACACGCAGTCTGTGATTGGTGGGTGTGCGCGCGACTATCATCAGCACATTGCGACAAACACACGCACAATCGCACACATAAGTGCGCGTGTGCACACAGAGGCATACCGGTAACAGAGCGACACCGGTACATGTGAACCACCAGCCACAGTGCTTACTATAAACTTCAAGCTTCAAACACTGTTCGAAGAAGTGTCGCTGCGGATGTAGTACAACAACAACAACAATAATGGATTAATTTTTTTCGCTATAAAAAGGTTTCAGTTTGAAGTTGCAAAAAAGCATCAACTTCTCACGCTGTCTGTGTGACCATGATCTACGGGGGGAGGAAGGGGGGTAGTTAGGGGTAGTAGTAACTGTGTTGAACGACGCACGTTTTATGTTGGTTTCCCGTAACCACTATAACGTCCGCTTTATTCTCACTTTCTCACCGCGAAAACCCACCATTCAGCTGCCGTGCAGGCATGCATTACCCGAGTTGGGCAGAATTGTCTTTCCGCTGTTCAAGTTTAAAGGATAGTGCGGCAGATGTGATAAACATGTAATCCAGGGGCTGCAAAAAATTCCTTTTAAAACCTAACATAATACGGAGAGATAATCCGCCTGACGAAAGCTGCCGGAGGCGACAGCTACTCATTGGTTACATTAGGCCCTGCGTAAAGTCCTCACCGGAAGGACGAGTTACTTATCGTCCAGGGGCTAGGTGGGCCTGGGCCTGGGAGAAGCTGCTGCTCAAATTAAACTTTACCAAGAGGTGAAATGGCATGACAACCACTATGCTGCTGTACGAGACAGGGATAAAATTCTGAACGGCTTCGTATCAACAACATGTTGCCAACTGGGAAACTCAGTAGAGTTTACAAACCAGAGATATTTTGGAAGCGTTTACTTTTAGCGAAAGTTATTCACCGTAAAACATGCAACATTATATTCGAAGATATAACAAGACGCATACAATGCAATCAACATTTAAAATGCTCTTTTTAGTATTTATTTCCAAAAAAATTTAAACTAATCTCTATTATTTATTCCTAACATACCGTTTTAAAAAAGCACACACCTTTCACCTAGTAGGTTGAGTCTAGGATTTATTAATGTTTTGCAATAAGCTGTCCGTTAAAACGCACTTCAGAAACTAGCCGTTTAGGGTTGCGGAGTTAAAAGCAACTTTTCAATAGGACTTTTATTCATATTAATTGAATGAGTGACCACACGAACAATGCATGGATGGATACCACATAATATTGTTATCAGCAGTGGCGTAAACTATCTGACCTAGTAGACAGCTCCGTGGGAATAGTTTATGGTGTAGGCCGACCACGGAAGAACAGGGAAGTATTAACGCTTCACACAGCCTCAAATATCAGAAGGGCACGTTTTATCGTGTCCTAACCCTAACAATCACACTAACGCGAACTCCAAAATAAACCTTAGTCCTAGCCTCAACCTTAACCGTATCCTTAACTCTAACCCCTTATATCAGCACCGATTCTAACCCATGCACTGATGCCAACCATAAATTCATTAGAGGTTAGCGGAAATATGCCTCTCGTTTCGAGGTATTCCCATTCCACTATAAACCCGGTCTATTGATGGCCTACGGCAAATATGTTATTTGATGAAATATTTAAAATAATTTTGAAATGTAGTTATGATGATGAACGAAAAATTTAGTAATATTATTTATTGTGTGGCATCATGTGGAGTTATTCTAGTCATGAAATTGTCAGCTTTTCAAGGGAAATCATTCTCACTGTTTGTGGAAACTACAAGATGTAATAGGAATGCTTTCCAGTACTCTTCGATGCTGATATAAACGTATTTATACGGCTTATTGAAGCCGTGCATGAAAATATTTTGTTTGTTCATGTTTCATAGAAAAGAAGGCCTTTCGCAAAGTTTGTATCCAAAGAAAGGGTACGAGTAAGGGTAGAGTATGAAGAGTGCTGCAAGCAAAATTCCGCAGGTTGAAAAAGACCAGTAAGCAATTTTGGACAAAAATTGAGTAGGGTTGCAATACCATTTATCATGCAGTCCAATTGCAATTATTTTCAGTCACGCTAGGATTCCAACTCTGTGGTGATCTTCTATTTGACAGCTGTGAATAAGTTGATTCTCTAAAAATGGCTACTGAAATAGCATGCATTTTTATCATTTATTTTGACTGCTTTTAAAAATCTAAATATATTTTATGGAAAGCATGCTCAAGAAAATCCTCTCTTGGACTTATTTAATAGGAAATTACGTCTTTTTTAAAATTTTATTCTTAAAGGAAGGGTTTCCTTTGGTTTTAAAAAAATTCCTAATTTTGAGCTTTTTAAGATTGTGCGGTGTCTATTCATAATACTTCGTATGCGTCAGTTTGCTAATGCTGCCCCTAATATATACAGCACGATCCATGCCTATTGCGGAAATCTATCAGAGCCATGCAACCACTTCCTCAAACCATAGGCAAGAACTTACGTTTCTTAAAAAAGGATGAACAGAGCCTTCAGTTAGTGAAACTTGAATTCAGCTCTAGCAGTCAGCAGGTCTCAAAATCATTCGGCAAGTTAGAAACTCTTATACAACCGTAACAAACCCATCTTTTAAGAATAAAATTGGAAGAAGGCGTAATTTGCTATTAAATAAGTCCAAGAGAGGATTTTTTCGAGCACGCTTTCCATAAGATATATCTAGATTCATATAAACAGTCAAAATAAATGATGAAAATGTATGCTATTTAAGTAGCTAATTTTTACAGAACCAAACTTTTCACAGCGGTCAAAAAGAAGCTCATCAAAGAGTTGGCATCCTAGCGTGACCCAAAATAATTGAAATTTAACTGCATGATAGACAGTGTTGCAACTCTACTCAATGTTGTTTTGCGATTGCTTACCGGTTTTTTTTCAAATTGCGAAATGTAGCTTGCAGCACTCGCCATACTGTATATGATTTAGCCTACATAAAAATTATACGGTGTGAAGATTGAAATGCTCGAAAACAAGCGCAGCGACAATTCGGGTTCCAAACTATTGGAGAATCAAACATTTTTAAAACCGAACGAAAATTTTTTTTTCGAGTAACAAATTTTAACACGTTTATTGACACCACATAATTATAAGAAGAAAAGACGCTCATACGTGCTTCCTATTAAATATATATGACTTTATCTAGACATCAAGCATCGAAATGGACCGTTCATAGTAATTAAGTAGTCATCTTTTCAATAAGTTCTTTTTTGCAGGAAGACAAAAGCCGGCATTTCGTCGTGACTAAAAGGTCTTTGAATTATGCTAAACATTAATCAGTATCATAACTAATAACTCTTTTCTATTTGAAAATGCATTTTCAACTTTGACTAACATTTCATGAGACAGCACGTCTACTGAAGTTCGTTAATTTACATCTTCCTAGCAAGAAGGCTAGACAGAAGGCCGAATTACCGAATAAGTGCATGCTGATTTCCACATGCCAAACCCTAAGTGGTGTTCGATACTTACATTGACCTCGTCAAGACTGCAAAATTTTCCGAAGAAGAAGATGCGATCAGTGGAACAAGGACTTTATTTTTCCTGACGTTTAGGATTGCGTCGGGAATCCTTAGTCATAGGTAATCGTAAACAGGTCTGAGACATGCGCATGTCTGCGCATGTCTGCGCAGGCCTAAGCATGTCTCAGACCTGTTTACGATTTTCTATGACTAAGGATTCCCGTTGGAACTGCAAGATGTGCCGAATGTATGGATAGGATTTTTCTATTGGCATCCTAATTAGCATCGTTAGCATCTGAAACGGCTACGTCAAGGAATAAAGCTGATAAAAGAGAGGATTATTCATCAAAACTATATAGCTAATGTGTCAGGCTACACAGTCCATGTTAAAAAATGCAAGCATGCACTTGTACACCTTTGCAATATTCCCACAGTCAGTGACCATCCTCATGAACTATTAACCAAAATGATGAAATTAATTTTCAAGCAGGAAAGCTTAAGTAACTGGGACTGTAACGTTGTACGGACACCAGGGGCTGAGTTTTAAATATAGTTATTTTCTGTCACACATAGAAACCGCAATCGATAAAAAACATGAATAATGAATCAGCACTCTTTTTTACGATTTATTTTGGATGCTCTACTAATTCGAAAGAAATTTACTGGAAAGTTAACTAAAACATTCCTTATTTTATTCATTTTTTAGTAAATGACGTCTTCCCGAAAACTTTTAATCGAGATGAGAATATATTTAGGATTAAAGATGTTTTTTAAGAAAATATTAGATTTGGCTCTGTGTGGAAGCTCCTTAGCAGGTATCCAACACAGCCCGCATGCATTGTAACGTTTTAGAAATACTATGCGGTGCCTTCTAAGTGGTACAGAAAAATGTATGACTGTCTGTAGTGGCCTCCTGCAGCCACTTGATACCCAAGATCAGCCGCTGACGCATGGTGCCGTTATCCTGCAAAGCCGCGTAAGTCCATCTCAAGGTCGCACTCCCACGCTAGTCTAGACATTAGCCACGTGATTGGCTGCCGTAACAAAACATGCGCTGACGATTGCTGATGCTCTCATCACTCCGGAATTTTCACCCTGGCAGCCGGAGGGCAGTCTTTCGAGGGTCAAAACTATTTCCATCCAGTCTACTATCCTTCTTCAGAATACACTATTCCTAACAATCTGGCTTTCCCATCGTCTTCTCTCGTCCCCTAAGGGAATTTTGGGCCTGGAAGATTGCAGCTGTTAGAGTTAAACTTCTTAGCCTTAGCGCCTGTCGATATTTCCTCACTTGGAAAGTACAAACGTCATTAATACAAATCTTAAATACAGATAAGGTTCTAACTGTTTCGAGATTTTAGGAAATTTCATAAAAAATTTGAATAAACCTATTCTTCAAGTATTATATTGGAAGAAAACGCGACTTTCTGACAAAGTTTATTGCGAGTATTTTTTTCCTAACGAGGCTTTTAACTTAAAAGAGAATTAAGAATAGATGGAGATATAATGAACTTTACGCAGTCATGCTGGTGATCTAAAATACGTCAAGCTTAAAGTTGTTATCCTGGTATGACCAGACAGTCTTGCGATTATGCTTTACGAAACGAAAATTTAAAGTCCACTTAGGTAGTCCATCAAAATGGAAAATAATATCGGCATTTCAGTTAACAAGAAATCTCCGACAGATCTTTTTTTACTAAAAGACAGGCATGGACACCAAGAAAACCTAGAAAACTTACAGACTTCCCGTTGCATGGAGAACAACGCAAAAACCTCAACATTTTTGTTCAAAATTCGCATCACATGTTAGGTATACATGAGACAGTGCAAGATGGATTATCTTCTGACCCCTATTTGCTGGTCAGCGGACGCCTTCGAATTTAACCATTTATGGAATTAATAGCCAACATCTATAAAGGTGCTAAGGTTTTCCTTATCTTAAGTTTGCCGATAGAGCTGCGTGAGAGCATACAAGAGAAGAATAGGGTTGCTGGTGACACTTTTGCCAGATTAGAGTACCATTTAAAATATTATGCATCGCAGAAATTCGAATGGCATGGCAAATCCGAGAGACACTACAACAGCACTCACGAACCAGCATAATATGCGCTTAACGGGCCACTTTAGCTGCTGGAGTTTACTTTGAGATCTTGGGACAGGCGCTGTTGGTTTCTAGGTTTGCCGTAGTGCCGTTAACGGTTTTGACAGTTTTAAATGCATACTCGAGCGCCTAATCGGGCCTGCAATGACTTCTAAAGGAGGTAAATGTTTTGAATTCTATGCACTTAGCCATAATCAGGGATAAAAAACGATTGCTAACGCATTCTGCCAGTGCAGATAGATTAAGTGATTAGGTAAAGGCAGACTCACGGTTACTGTTTAAGCCGTTTCCAATAGTCTTGCTTGGGGAGGTCTTGTCGGTCGAGACGATTGAATCGGGCGTACTCGCTTTCAGAGGAGCACCAGCGTCATTAGGGGAGGCAGACTTGGAAGCCTCACCAACTGTCTCTGAAATTATGGGGCACTGGAAAGATTTTGAATCCCCTGTCCTCGAACTGATGGACTTATCGTCTTCAGACAGGGTTTTCAGGAGCGTTGTGGCCCATTCAGAGGAGGGTAGGTACTCATAGGGTTCCTCCATTTGGCAGACCTGTGGTGTAGTTTGCGCCACCTGACGACTGAGGTCTGGCCCACTGCCATCACTCAGCGACGGCGCAACCACTACCTAAGGTCGGATGAACGAGTGAAAAAAGCTAACTGCGTTGTGCCAAAAATGTCAAAAAGCAATGTCATTTACAGCGTTGCAAAAAAATGTATAAGTTACAATGTATTACCGACAAACACAGGGGAAAATCCACAAAAGGCCTTTTTTGCCTCATTAGGCGTCATCAGGTGGTGCGGCCCCAACTGCAGTGTAGCAGCAGACATTGCAGTTACACCCGAGTTTCGAACTCACGTCTCTCCCGCCAGAAGTGAACGCTCTAACCATTGAGCCACGGGTCGGCCGTATTGTCGGTTTGTGATCGGGACTATACAGTAGTGGTTAGGGCGTTTGTCTCTGGCCGGAGAGACGCAAATTTGAATCTTGGGGGTGGCGGCAATTTCCGCTGCTACACTGGAGTTGGGCTATCACCACCCGATGACGCCTAATGAGGCAGAAAAGGCCTTTGTGGATTTTCCCCTGTGTTTGTCGGTAATACATTGTTACTAAAACTTAGCGAATAACATAAATATTTCGTCTTGAACACAATGATTTGGGGTACCAAAGTCTCGCAAACAAGGCATCAACCAGGATGAATACATCATGAGACAGACTGGTGTGCAGTTATCCACTACAATAGTTACGGTAGATTATATATCTGACGAAAGTTTGGGGATTGGGGAATTAAGCACAACTTTGAGGTTGTTAACTTAGTTTTTTTAGTTGACTCGAGGCGCAAAATGCTGTTTACTTGGATTGAATTCCGTTCAAATAAGTATACTGGGAGAAAATATAGGCAACAATACGCGAAATTCAACATTTTTTGATGTCAAAGGAGTTTTTTGCGCTTATAAACGCTGCGGAAGAAGACTTCTTGTTTTTTCATGTTGCACTATAAAAGAACATTCATGCAGAGCAGAGAAATTTTAATTATAGCTGTTTACAAAACGGAAAATTTTGTTTTACTTCCATGAAATTGAGGTTAGTGTACGTACGAGATACAACATGATAGACGAGAAAAAATCGATGAATTGAGTTAACAAATGTTTGCTCTACAAATCGATTACATTTTGTGCCCAAAAGATAAGTAATAAACTTACAAGAGACCAAAATGTGTTTTACTACGCCGAAATTAGTAGGCCTTTTCAACTCTACATCAAGGTCATGAATTAACAGATGTTTTCTTATTAACATTTTTAACTAGCTCCATCCAAATGCTGTCAAAATATAGAAGTAAATCAATGAATATAAAAACTTGGAATGAAACTGGCAAAGGATTATCGTGTTTAAGTATATTGGAGGATATTTTATGTCACTCTGTTTTACATTTGGAATTAAAGAACGGTGCCCTGAAGTTAAAGGACATATTGAAAACTGCTCTGGTTTACAAAGAAGTGTAAGTTCTTTAATTTTCAGCAGCGTTTTGTCCTCTTTGTTTTCGGGAAGTCAAAAAACCGTTGAAAATATCTCATTTTGATCTTGACTTTACCTTGAGAAAAGGTATCGTACACAGATATTCAACTTCGAAATATCTAACTTAAGCGCTTTTTGACGAGGTAACTTGTTATGGAAAGTTTTCTAAATTAATCCTAGACCTATTCATTCTCGGCTTTTGTTGTGAAAATTCAATTTTCCCGGCAATGAGTTGACATGTTTGGACGATTCTAAAGTCATGACCCTCACAGACAGCTATCTAAGGAAGAATGTTTAAGAACTCATTATTTAGGTAAATGCTTTTAAAATATTTCTTTTTTCTAAGTTTTCGCTTAGTAGGTTGAAAAAAATCGGTATTTATGGGCAAACAAAACAAAACAAAAAATTATTAAGTGTTAAGCAGAATTTCAAAAACATTTTGCCGCTCGTTGCACTCGAAATCTCTAAATAATTTTTTAAAAAATGTGACAAAAGGAAAGTTCTTTCTATAAACATAAGATGGTATGAATTTGATTGCAAGTACAACCGTAATCTACTTTTTAGTAAACCGCTAGCCTATCCGTTTGTGGCAGTCAATCTATTTTTATTTTGCTCAACAGCCAGGATATGATTTACATTGATAATGTTTTTTGCAATTGTCAATAGAAATTGATACAAAGCACGCAAGATTATTTTCGTGCATCAAAAACGGAAAATTTCACGAAGTATCAACATTGGGTAAAAACTGTAGTTAAGGTGACCACGTCCTTTTCTGACACATTTAATGCAAGTTTAAATGTTATTGGAAACAATCTATTTCATAAAAAATTTGTATTTGTACTTATTCTGGATTAACTAGCCATTCTTTTCCATTCCCATGTCTAAAATATATTTATATATCACTTTGGACCAGTGACTTTTAATATTGCCATAACGTGAGTTTTGAGATTTTTTGAAAACTAAATTTTTTCATGCTAGTAAATAGTAATGTCTCGACCATGGTTCTTACTTTACCGTTTTAATAGTTTGCGGGCACGCCGCGTGTGCTGACTTCCAGCAAAATGACTTTTATTACGTTATGGAGCAGGTTTAATGAGAAAGTGCACTTACTGTATGTATGTCTGTTTGCCCCCTACAACGGGCTACGCGGACTACACCAGGACACAGCAGGCGTTATTAGGCATGCGTGCCCATTAAATATCACAACTGGTGGGAAGGGGACGGACGTGGTGGCAGGCGTAGGTGCAGACTCACATTACACCCGCCTGCCCACTGTCTGGGCACCAAACCCATTTGGATAAAGAGAGAGAGAGAGTGCAGTAGATAGGTACTTAATCACACGCAAGTCACAGTCCCCGCTACCACCAGGCTGCGGGGTGCAAAATGTATATCCTTATAAATTACGACTGAACTCTCTCATCTACCCCTATGCTTAATGCGGGGGATGGTTAACATAAAGATTTTGTAACGGTAGCCAAAGCTGAGATGTCACCGCCTAATTACGCCTCGTGTGAGTCCCCCAAGGAAGAACAGGACAAGAAGAGTGCAAAAGCAGAAGTCTTTGGGTGAAAACGGTACAACATATTTAGGGCAACAAACGAGTGTAAGCTAGCTTCATCGGGCCAATCAGCTTCTGTCCTGGCTTGGCTAGCGGCACGATTGGCTTGTTACTCAACGGCTAACTGCAGCTTAAATTTTGAATTCGTGATTGATTCACTGCCAGTATGCGTTCGCCACCTGTAGGCTGATTGATAGCTTGCCATGAGTGCGGCTCGCTGTTGTATGCTAGCCACCCGCTAGCTGGCTCATAACAGAAGGAACGTCCTATAGCCTAAAGTTCCCCTTGTCCTCGATTTTCTGCTTCCCTCTGTTGGGGTTTTTTGTTTTGACTTTCGCTTGGTATCGTAGGTTAACTACTAATTAGCTCACACGGTGCATTATAACAGCACCTTCTATTTATTCGAAGCCACGTAACAATCTGCAATGATTTCAGCGTCTGTAGGGAGGACAAACAGAGCGTCTGCGTCACGAAAAAGCCCTGATTATTTTCCTGTTCTCTTTTCACAGTTTCTGCATTAATCTACAAAGTTCTTATTTAAAAAAGACAACCTAGAACACAGGCCTCCGGTTGATGAATATAATGCTGAAGAAGAAGTGCCCTATGACCGCGGCATGGATTCTCATTTAGTCTGCACGCAAGCTCTTTTTAGAGAGAAAGTCTAGTTTTCGTGACGGTAGAATGGACTGGACCGATCGGTCCCCACCCCTTACCCTGTGACGATGCGCGCTATTAAAGTATGTAAAGCAACAAAGATGTTATTCATTCGTGCCGTTCCTCACGGGGCTGATTGCGCTCTCGATTATCTTCAGGGCTCCAAATATGCTAGTGCAAGCAAAAGGGGGCGAAAAATAAAAACCGAGGTCCGCACAAAGCGGGACAATACAGCACTAGTTTTAGATTGCAGGAAAAGTGAACAACAACAGCAGCAGCGGCTAATTCCTCTGGCCTCAGATTGGGTGGCTCTTACCTGACGGCATTTGTGACGCTGTAGAATAATGTGTCGCCGGAAGTGGCGTCGATACCGCTTCCCATTGACCTCAATCAGTTCAAAGTCATCCTCTGCATCGGACTTGTTGGCGGCCTCGCAACGAGGCTCGGGACAGTCTGCATTTGAGGTGGCGGAGGAGGAGGGGGAGGAGGCAAAGTGTTTGCGAGATTCCCCACCGCCGGGTCGGGGCGGAAGTGCGGCGGATTTTGGAAGAAAAGTTGGACTTTCGGTCTTTTCTGAGCTTTCCTAAAATTGAATGTTTGAAGAGTTTTCTCACAAAGGAACTGTGCTGTAAACGACAGGCCCACCGCTTTCAAACTTTGTTTATAGTGGGTAGCAGCCCCTTTGATTGATAAAAACCGTGCTGTAAACGACAGGCCCACCGCTTTCAAACTTCATTTATAGTGGGTAGCAGCCCCTTTGATTGATAAAAATGGATGTGTTCACACTGAATCCATCAAAGTTCCGATAGGTATTCCTGCTTGGAGCCAATGCACAGAGAAATCGCGCAAAAACGACGTGCTATGGAATGCAGGGGAGTTGCTAGAGTTACTTGACACCACTTTTGGTGAGTTTAGACCTTCGGCCTCCGGACATAATAGGTTGCCTCCTGCCATTAGGAGGTAAATAACCCCAGCGTCGTAAAATGTACAAATAATCGGCATTTCTTTATGGCCTAATCAAGGGCTAATCTTATAGAATTTACGCCATAGCAGGCACAAATGTTCCTGCTTGGCGCGGTAATAACTCGTTAGCTGGCATCCAAGTCATGATGTCTGCGAGGTAATCACCTGTTTGGGTGACAGTAGCTTAAATTCCGCAGGTAACGATTCATGTAGTTGTCCCCTCTTATCTTATCAAGGAGTTTGTTGATTGGCAAATGTATGCACATAGGTATTGCCATTGAGAAATCAAACGTGATTGGGCCGTTTTTCTCAGGAGCAACAAAGTACTTCAGCAATGTCTCGTAGGTGGTCATCTACCTTCAAAGACCGCTACAAATTCGCACCAAACAGAATAGAGGCGGACATCAAGGGAGCAAACTGATATCACCAAACAAGCCGCTGCCACGTTGAGAAATATCCGGACTCCTCTACTAAATGTATACATGTATCGGAAAAACAACAGAACTTATACCCTGGGTTTGAATGACCCAAAACGCATCAGTAGTTGAGAGGGTGACCGAATTTGCAACACCGACAGGGCTCTGGCACATTCCCAAACTCCGAAAATCGTAAAATTCCTGAACTTCTCGATGCGTGGTTCCCTAGCTCGTAGTTTACCGTTAGGTGTGCAGCGATCCCTTTTCTTAACCGTTGGTGCTAGATGCTTTTTTTGGGAAAGGTTACTAACCATAAGAGCATGCGGATGGACTGTGCTTCTGGTGAGAGCACTGGCGAGTCATTGTCACGCCAAGTACCATCAGTGGTCTTGAAATCATGGCTCACGACCCCGTAGGGGAGCCATCAAATAATAATTATGTAAATCATGCAGGTCTTATGGAGTCAATATCTATAAGAGGCATTCTGTGGCATGAAAAATGCCTTCAATTAATGTAATATTCGCTATGCTTTCGCAATTTGTCAGTTGCTGCTTCTGACCCTGCATCCTGCGAGCACACAGCGATAGCCTAGCGTATTGGGACCTCAGGAAATCAACCATCTGACCACTAATTCCCGTATGAACTCCTCGGTGTCCCTTTCAGTAAGCACACTGAGGTAAAAAAAACATAAAACAATGAAGAAAATAGACGGGAAGGATACTAAGCAATAGAAAACAGGTGCGGACTTGCTTTACCTTAAGGCGCTAACTGAAACTTATGGGTTGATGATGAAGTCGTACTTTAGTCTTCGTTATGTGCTACACTTACTTCTTATTTGGTTTTACTTATGTTTTGGAATGGCTGGCAATCGTAGCTTATGTAGGCTTACTCACTAATCCCTACTCCCTGCATGGTTTTCCTACGAAGACGGTGGTTTTGGGGTTTCATGGGGGGGGGGAGAATTAGGACACGCAGGGGAATATACTTTAATAAATACTAAATGTATTTTTGTTTCACTGTATTTAGAATTTTGTTAATTTATATATTTAAATTTTCATAATCTGTATTATCGTTGAACTTGTTGCGGAAAAAACCCGATTATGAAATCGCAGGTTTCTTGAATTTCCCGAAAAATTGAAAAGGTGATTAGAAGGTCATCTACTTCAACTTACCTGAGGTCCAACTTACCGTTCTGGAGTTAGATTAGTGTAGTTCGTCCACACCTTCAATTAACATGCAAAACAACTTACTCCCTGCGTTTTCTGGAAGCAACTTCGACTACATTTTTTTCACAATACACTTACTTCTCAAAGTTTCTTTCGCTGCCTATCCTATTTTCCCACCCCCAAAACTCTATAACCACCGTTTTTGAAGAAATAAATACTGGAACTATGAGTGGGTCTACATAAGATACTTTTGCCGAATAGGTTTAAATAGCGTTTTTATTTCTGCTAGTTTGGGATTCTTAGGTAGGAGTGCAGGCGAACTGAGAAAGGACGGTCTTTTAGTTACAAAACAACAGACGCACCCTATTAGTTCAGTTATTTGCGTTCGCTTCTACGTCAATTAAGAGACAACGCAATATTTTCGGGTAAAAACAGAGCATTCGTCTAAGACTGTGGTATTGGTTCAAGCATGGGCAGGTAGACTGGACCCGATATTTACGCATGTAGCATAGCACGAGGAGGGTTGAATGACTGGATAGATGAAAACAAATCAAAACCACTTAAATACGCCCAGAGATGAGTGGCCACATCAGAACCTTCAACTCAACTTGGACTGAAATTTTAAATGCGCATGCTGAAATAAGTTGGTCCTCAAGTGAGCGACGTTTTAATGTCGTAAACAAATGACAAGTATTCTCTACTTGTCACTAGACACCAGTAAGATCTCAATCATTCCTCCCTTACCGGTCTAACCGATTCTATCGGTAGCATTCGGTTTCCAAGAATATATTTCTAGAAGCACTTTATCTTATTGTTAAAACTATAAAAGGGATGAAAATTTGAAGCAATTTGTACTTTAATTGATGATAACCATTTAATCATTCAGGAATTCAATGTAGGCAAAAGAACCTTTTCAATTAATTGATCATCAAGCAAATACAATAAGATAATGGAGTTAAAAGAGTTTAAGAAACCAATCAGCAGGAACTAGAGGGGAAGGGGGTGTTACGGGATCAAAGGGCCTCAGCTTCTAGTCATAATTAGGGGTCAGAGAGGAGCAGAGGGGAAAAGGGAACGGGTCAGCCAATTAGTTTATGTCACCCCGTTCAGCTTATATCGCGTTTCGTTAGGAGGCTTGAGGACGCAAGGTGTCATCGTCTGGTGACGGCATGGGTGGCCTGGGGAACGCTGGTATTGCTATCTCGTCGCCCTTAGCACCTCTCCCCATCTCCCCTTAGTTCGTACTGATTGTTTGCTTAAACTTTTGTTATCTCTACCCTCCCTTATATTATTGTCTTGACCTGATGAGGAAATGTTGGTACTACTCGACATGACCGGGTTTGTAAGGGAAGGTTATTGCAGGCCACGACAAACCTACTAATGGTGGATTAAAATACA
The DNA here is from genome assembly GCA_036362985.1 of Ligula intestinalis. NCBI lineage: Eukaryota > Metazoa > Platyhelminthes > Cestoda > Diphyllobothriidea > Diphyllobothriidae > Ligula > Ligula intestinalis. The sequence goes on along the minus strand of JAYGXS010000004.1, from coordinate 18,071,987 downwards.
AGATGGAAAAAGAGACATTTGCGCTCTTTAAGACGATATAGTAAATGCAACTGTAGGCAAACAAATAAAAATCAATACTTTGGATGACTAGATGCGTTATATGCAGCGTGATCTCCATCGTCTTTTCTGAGTAAAATCACAGGGCTTATCGAAAGTATGAAACAAATGAGTTAGTTATCCAATAAGCCTTTCAATTAGACTTGAACAGATATGGAAGGGACTCTAAGGATGAAGTTAAAATGATAGGCTGCAAGTGTGAAAACTCACTTTAAGGAATTGTTTTTCGTGCATCCGCAGTACCACGTTGAGGACTTCCTGCTTCATTGCCTTATCGCTGAGAGGATTCATATCTTGGTTGTCAGCACCTCGCTCGTCGTCCACGAGCCTTCCATTTGAAGCGGTCACCGCCTAAAATTTTTATTAAAATAGCATGAAAATGTCAAAGAGCTGACTGCATATTTGTCGCAAGAGGCACTACCTCCGCTAGACCTGTCTCCACCCGATACTCTCGGGTACACCATAAAATCGACACCTCCGCCATCAGCAGCTCCATCCCACTTTGCCTCTTAAATGTTATTCTCAAATGACCAGCTGTTTTTCCCTGTCCTCTAGCCGTGTGAGCTACCAATGTCTACTGAGATCACCGTCGGGATGCAGAATACGGCAAAACAAGTATGACCCTAATGGACAGTCAGAAATACTGCAGGTTTTTGTGTGTTAAGTCTTGACCGATAGGCATAATCATCAGCTTACTTCAATTTTGACATTTATCGACTCCACAAGGGAAAGGATGATTATCATGTTTGGCAGCAAGCCCACAAGACCTTAATTTACTTTCAGACCACGTCATTTGAGTACAGGATCAGATATAAGAGAACCTCGACTTGATTTTAACGGTACGTAAGACTTCATACTTCGGAGTATGTGAACGTCGGGGCTCCCTTCGGGAAAATCCACTGAGAATAAAGCTTTCGGCAAAGGTACTTTGAATAGTGCACCTCATATACGCATAGTCCCAAAATTTGTCCTTCGGAAGCGGGGTTTTTAGGGGTTTTGGGATGGAGACAGAGAAGAGTTAGTGAAGGAAATTCATAGAAATAAGTGGAAAGTGGAAAAATTTAGATGAATTTGTTGATTCCGTGGCCACTGGAATTAAGTTATTCCTCATGTAAATTGGAGGTGTGCGCGGCGCTTCGCACGGCGGACTATACTAATCTAATTCCAAAACGGTAGGTTGGACCCCAGGTAAATTTAAATAGATGACCTCCTAACCACTATTAATATTTTTCCCGGAATTTTAAGAAGCCTGCATTTTGATTTTTGGGTTTTTCTACAATAAATTAGGCGATAATACAGATTAGAACAATCTACAGGTATAAATCAACAATAATTCTAAGTCAAATAAAATAAATATAAATATACCAGTTATGAAAGTACATTCCACTTCCTATTCTAATTCCTCACGCATAAAACCCCTATAACTAGCGTTTCCATAGGGAAAATGCTGGAACTAGGGCTATATGACGTGCACTACTTAAACTGCTGTTGTCATCTGATCAAATCCCAGGTTGAAGGTAAAAAGAAAGCCTCACCAGAATGAGTGAATTATTGTGCATTTACACCGCATATTTTAGTGGCCTTAAAAGTATAACGTCATTACCATAATTGGCACGAGAATAGTCAATGACTGTCTTCGTACTGTTCACCAGCTCACTACTAACTGCGAGGAGGGCAGCCCTTACCACCAGGAAATGCCGTGGTATGGTCTCAGTCACAACCCTTGCATTTCACAATTACTTAAATGCACAAGAAGAGCGTCGATTGGACGAAACAAAACAGATAAGTTAAGTTCAGATGGGAGTGTGGCATTCACCAAGCTGTTCGGATTTTAGAACAGAGGTGGATATTATTTTTTTTAGCTTGGAGCTTCGGATGCACAGATCACCCATGCTGTGACGTTAGCAATGGCAAAAACATATAACGGAGCATAAGCGGAAGTGACAGTAGTCAGGCAGCGAAAATATTTGCTTATTTTTCTAGGAGTTCATTACCCTTACTCGGAAATATTCTCAGGCATGGCCTTTCGTTGCTTAAAAACCTGGTAAGCCTCGAAATCGCGCCAGAATTACAATAAGAATAGACCCGTCAATGCCTTTTTTATGACGGTAACTGTCAGAGGGGCATAATTTGTATTTCAAGAGGATACGATATTAGACATACATTTTCAATGATCTGCAGGAGTTGCGTTTGGATATAGGTGGCGCTAGTATATGACTTGGCCTACCGTTGGCTGGCGACAATTAATAAGCCAGAAATCATCTTCTCGACATCTTTGATATGTATCGGAAGCACTCCCTACAGGCACAAACAGTTCCCGTTTTCTTCTGACTGACTTATATTTGGAATATTGAACGCATGCTGTCAAGTTCTCTCATAATAAACAAAAAGACTACTGATGTTTCCTCAGTACAAATTAATGGCGGAAATATCATTACTTCTGCAAATTCACTCAGCCGTGAGAAGGAGATTTGTCACTTTGTGTAGAGACGACTGTTATCATCTCCCTAAACAGTGGAGACTAGAATGCGAGGCGACTCTGACGAAGCATCTTGCAGCTCATTGAGGAAAGGGTCAAACAGAAGCTAAAGGTGCCATTTTTGAAGGCTGCGAGAGGACAGGTCGAATTTTAAAAACCCAAGAAATAATATAAGGTTGGGGACTGTCATCTTGGAGGAATTTACTCTGCGGTCTACGGTTATGAACTTCCCTCAGTTTGATAGCACCTTAAAGTCAGTATTCCTACTGAGAGTCTCCCATAATAGCAAGGGTTGACTTTCTGCTTTTTTGTTTGTGTTATGTGTCGAAGAGAAATTTTATAGCGCCAATACGAAAGATAAATGAGAATAAAGGCGACAAAATGTCCTCCAAGTGGTACATGAAAATACGGATACAAAGTTGAGTACTAGTTTTTTTCATCCAAGCCTTTCCGATTACACGCAGTTAAATCCATAACTACACTGCTAATTCTGTCTGGAGGTATGCAATAAACAGATTGAAGGTAGTGCCAGCAGAGACAAGGGGAACTGGAACACGCGCATCTCAAGAAATTTAAATATAAAGAAGATTTTATTTGGGATAAAATAACTTTAGTGAGTATATTTTCGGGTTTGGCGCACCAACTCGTCTTCGGACTAACAATAAAAGTGCAATGAACAAAAGAAATTTCAAAACTACCGAAAAAATCAATAGTTATACAAAGTGAGACGTGATTGGTAGATTTTGTCTCAGTTAGTCTCTGTCCTGTGGCCTCTTTCCTTCAAATCGTTCTTTGATATGTGTATAAATATCATCCATCTCGACGTGCCGGTTAATGCATGAATCGTCAGAGGGCATGGCTTCCAGGAATTTTCGACCATTTTTGGAGGGGCAAACTCAGACGATGCGTGTTTTGTCCCATGCAAAGGTGTGTCCTGTGTTGAGGCAATGTATGGCCACTTCGAAAAAACGGTCACATCTTTTCGCAGCCAATTGGTGCATGTGGATGCGCGTGGAGACGGATCTTCCTGTTTGGCCACAATATACAGTATCACAACCTCCACATGGAATTTTGTAGATTGCTTCTTTCTTATTGGGGTAGCTAACCCTATCCCTAGGGTGTACTAGCTGGGTGCGTAATGTAGGCATCGGTTTGTGCACCACATGTATTTGGTGTTTCCGCAAGTGTCTTTCAAAGAGTTCAAACACATTCCTTATATAAGAAAAGAGCTCGCTATGTATTTGTTTTGGGCGCTTGAGTGAAACTATCTGGTTTCTTGCTGTTGCGCTGTTGTTGTTTCATGCATGAGCGTATAAAGCTTTTGCGGTAACCATTTCGGGAAAACAAATCAAGCACATAATTGGGTTCCATTCGGTAGATTTTTTCTTCAGTGCAGTGTGTTGTTGCTCGATGTAGAAGACTATTGATGGCACTTTGTTTATGAGGGATGGGGTTGCTACTCTTATAGTTTAGAATAACTTCCGCATAGGTTTCTTTGCGGTAAACGGATATTTGCAATGTTTCGTCAGTATTTCGCTGTACAAGAACATCCAGAAATGGGAGTTTTTTGTAAACCTCTTTCTCGTGTGTGAAATAAATGCCCGGAATAGTTGAGCTGATGGTATTGTGGAGCACTTCGAGTTGCTCCTTTTTAACGACAACAAATATTTCGTCTACTTATCGTTCCCATAACTTTGGGTTCATCGAGGGAAGGGCAGTTGATTCTAATTTCGGCATCGTTATTTCGGCAAGGAATCCAGATATGGGTGACCAAATTGGAGCTCCTTTAAATTGTTGATAGCATTGATGATCATATGAAAAATTTGTTTCTAGGCAAAAGTCCACAAGTTGAAGTAAGGCGCCTGTAGGAAGCTTCGTTTCTTACGTCCTCAAGGCTTCCTCTGTCCATTGCCTTGCTATATCAAGTGGTATGATAGTGAAAAGGGAAACCACGTCGAACGGAGACTGTGATTACCTTTATTTTCTGCAGGAACAGTAGCAGAAAGCCGCTTCTGCTACCGTTCTCTACTAACGTCTCTGATGATTAATCCGCGACGGATGTCGAAACGTCAGGCGAATAAACCTATTGTCTCAGCTATCGAGTCGTCTTCTTTTTAATAACTTCACGGGACTCGCATGTTTTTTTGTAATGGGAACTGGGATGGCCATTTACTGTTCATTAACCATCGTCAGCCATTTATGCCCAATCCCGAGTCGCGCAGCACCCAGGGCTCGAACTCGCGACCTTCGAATCAGAAGTATAATGACCTTAGCACTCGGCCCCGAGTTCCAGTCTCCCTAGTCTTTGCCGTCAGTGCTAGACTACAAGCCACTGTGCGACTGCTGATGGTGCTCGAAAATGTGTCCCGAGACAGCCTGGGACGACTGACTTTCGTTATCAAAGTTATAAATAGGTGTCACTTAACAGATGTTTATATCCTTTCATCCGGTAAGCCTCAACTGAAGGAAACTAGTAAAAAACAGTGAACTCAAAATATTTCGTTTTTGTATGCGGACTTTACAATACTTCAAGCTTATTCATTTTCTTCAAGTTGTTTCGCCTACAAACACATACATACCCATATGCGAGAAAGATTAAAAATATGGCAACTTCCTATAATTTACCACATGTTGACTAAGGACGTAATCAATAACATTTTACGTTCATCTTAAGTACATGCACTCAGCCAGGGATAAAATGACGGCAAACAGTAAAAATGCATGCAAATTACCGGAAATTTTGCATTCATTGTTTCCCAAGACGGCAACTTCTTTCCTTGGGGCGTCTGTACCTTCGCATTACTGTCCAAGGAAGAAGTCCGGAGGCCCAGGGATGGCGCACGAGACCTAACAGTTGGTCCGAATTTGGAAATACATACAGAGTCTGGCCTGCCGGGTCCAGTTGGTGGTTTTGCGGAGGAGTCAGTCCTAGCGTCAGTAATCGGAATGACACAGGCGGTGGAAGGCGGTGGTGGCGGCGGTGGATGATGTGAGGTAGACACGTTCATGCTCAGGACGGGAAAAGTGGTCTTAGATTTTAGTGAGTCGAAGAGGCCATCACCGATTGAACCGAACCGCGTCACAGATGTTGCATCCTGACGCCTGCTCCGCCATTCTTCTAGCTCGGCATTCTCCTTTTCACTGGCGTCGGAGTCGTCCGCGTGTGGCAGATTAAGATTTGCACAGTCGTTCAGATTCAGCCTAGCAACAAAAAGCGGAGGTTTTGAAAGTGAATGAACCCAAAACTTCCATAAAACCGTTAGGCTAAGAGGTTAGTGTAAGAACGAAGAAAGCACTCAGGAATTAAATTCAAATCTGGGCAACAGTAGCTTATGTAGGCTCACTCATTAATCCCTACTCCCTGCATATTTTCCTACGGAAACGGTGGTTATAGGGTTTTATGGGTGAGGGGGGGGTTAGGGCACGCAGTGGAATATGCCTTAATGAATGCTAAATTAATTTTTATTTTACTGTATTTCGAAGTGTTGTTGACTTCGATCTGTAAAATTTCCTAATTTGTATTATTCCTTAACTTATTGCGGAAAAACCCGATTATCAAATTGCAGGCTTCTTGAATTTTCCGAAAAATTGAAATGGTGGTTAGGAGGTCGTTTACTTCAACTTACCTGCGGTCCAACTTACCATTCTGTAGTTATATTAGTAAAGTCCACTACGCAAAATACCGCGCACACCTTCAATTTACATGGGGAACAAATTACTCCCAGCGGTTGCGGGAAGCAACTATGACTACATTTTATTCCCTTTTCACTATTTCCAAAAAAAAATATTTCCCTGCCTATCCTATTTGCCCGTACCCAAAACTCTATACCCACCGTTTTTGCAGGACAAAATGCTGGGACTAGGGGTACATGAGTCAGCCTACATAAGCTATTTTCGTCCAAATCTGAATATGACACCTTTACGAGCTGTAGTGGCATTTGTTTGCAGCTAGATACCAGTTGGCACCACCTTTAAATAAACAATTTGTTTATGCACGTTCGAAGCTCTATGTCGGGACCGTGGGAAGGCAAATTTCAGTCATCTAGTGGTTAAGTGCAAATGTACCCAGCCTAGTCATATGAGTTTAAAATTCACTGCTAAAATAACGTGATCAATATTTACAGCTCAGATCTCTAGAAAATTTATTTTATTTGCTTTCATGGGGACATTAAAAAGACACATATTGGATGGCATGATCAAATTATCTACCCATAGCTTTATGAGCCTCGAAACCTGGCGCTTGAGAATTAATCAAGCAGACAATCTATTTAACCGTCTACTGCCTTGCTTAATGAAAATGTAACGCTAATAAGCATCATAAGAAAAAAAACTCCAGCTCCTCTAAACTACCCACCATACTTTAACCGAATGATGCATTGTCTTCTAATTTGGCATTCACATAAGCCGCTATCTCTAAGATCAGGTTTTAACGAAATATTAAAAACAGTCATAATTATTTAAAACTTGTTGTGCGTGCTGAGACCCGCCGTGTGGAGTTAAAGGCGTCCCTGAAAACTTTAGTTTCCACATTTTTATGACCGTCATAATCCAAGGGATAAATTGAGTAACGTTTATGGCTGGTGTGCGTCCAGAGTTTACGACGTGCCTTTTTGAAGCATAACTCACAGGTGGCACAGAAGGAGGCTATTTGAAAGCGCTTACGTTGAAAAAAACCATGGGCCACACGAGCAGTGGCGTAAAAGCGCACATCGCCCTTGCTGACTATTGATTTTAGCAGTCGAATGCGAATTAAGTGAGCCAAATGATACAATGTCGGCTAACGGTACTTATTTTCCGGTTTTGATTTGATCGATCAGGTTAACCTTTAAGTCAGACTTGATCTATGAGAAGAATTCCTTGGCGCAGTGCGTTGGAACCTTGGAATTGGGTATTGCTGGTTGATGACTGATAAAAAGCCAGAAATGGTCGTTTCAATTTCCCTTGACTTTGTCGGTAAGTTCATTCTGTCTATGTTCTCAAATATATCAATTGTGGTAAGGATAAGGTTAAGTTTAACTCAGAAAAGATAAGTTCAGTCGTTAGGAATACGCAGTTGTAAACCTTTTGGGCAAATAATGCGTACGGGAACACTTGTGGACATTTGGTTGTTTTAAAGAGTGATTCATGGCAGTATTGGATATTTCTTTATAGCTGACTTCTTTGCTTTTTAAACTATCTTCTAAAACCACAATAGTGCAGTATGTTACGTCATTTATAAACCGTCGCATATCCATGTGCAAAATAAAAAAGTACTTCTCTCAAAACATTGCCAACAGACTGTGATAATTACCCCACCCGGCTTGTGAGGTTCGATGGATGTGGTAAATACACTAAAATCCACTGCTGGTACTACTGCGGCATAAGAAGTCGGAGAGGGCGAGGTATTTTATTCCATTATCCTATATTATAGAATTGGATCCGAACTACCGTTGCACAAGCTTTATAAAATACAGTTTGCATTTAACTACTTCACAGTCTGTGTACTTAGCAGTTTCCGTTAGAAAACAGTGGCTAAGCACAAAAAATAAAGACAACAGACATTGAAAAAATTAAAATATCCACTGGCAACAAAATCAGTTATTATGATGACACGTGCCACGAATATAACTGAACAACTGAATTTCTAAGCTAGAACATCCACAAAATATAGCATTATGATGCATAGAGCTTCTCTTGCAGCGGTGGCTCCTGAGCTGAGTGTACACAGGAAAAGGATAAGCACCTTATCACTACAGATACTTTGAACGTAAGGGCAACCCTTGATATCGTTTCCTCGCCAAGTATATTACAAACTATAATTAACTTGAATAACTTATGTTTGCACAATATAAAGACCGCAGAAGTGTCTTTGCCATTTTTTTCTGACGATTTTAAAATAAAATGATGCCTACAAACAAGAAAAAACCATCTTATTTCTAATGTTTACCCCATTTTAGAAGAACTATCATTATCAAACTCGGTTGCATAGATTGGGACAAACAGCAAATTAACCAGGGACTTCAGGTGGATGAGGTGATTCTCCCTTGTAGTTCAAAAGTATTTTCCCAGTAAACGAAGCCAACTCGGTACAAAAAACGATTGTTTAGTAATTTGTGGTATAAATCCGATAGAGCCATGTAGGTGTTGGTTTAATTCCCATAAACTCTAGCAGAATTTAACCCTGGATTAGCATCATCCACTAATGCCTTGCTTCAAAACAACATGTTGAGGCATCGTAGCCAAATAAGTCAAATCATCTTCCAGAACCCTAACATTTACGAAGTAAAAAAAGAGACTTCTTGTTCCTTCTTTACAATTTAATTTCGTTGACAGATGGCACTGGTGGCATAGTTATTCAGCGATCACTATGTTTGGACCATATCTCTAAAAATGAATTAACGACTGCAAACAAGGCGGTATTTCTTTTCCACTGAATATAAACGTGCTTAAATTTCAACAATTCTAGAAGACTTAATAAAATAGTATGCGAAACGGCTGGAAAAATCGCTATACAGCGAAATAGAAATGATGACCTTAAAAATTATCGAGAGAAATCATATGCGGGAAGCTGGTTTCTTTTGTTCTATGATCACATAAGTAAGGTCAGAGAGGAAAAAAGGGACGAAGTAACGAAAACTCGCGTGACAAAATTGTTAGCTGCTCAAATTAGGTATTGCAAATGCTGTCGTGGGAAGCATTTCGCGACTGTGTGAACGACGCTCGGTAAAAAGATGTATTTTACTCGCCTGACAAAATCCCCCTACCCCAGAAAAAGAAAACGAGGATATCTGTTCCACTCAATGCCTCTAGATGCTGTAGACTTCTAAAGCTTGCGACGCGTATTCGTACGACCTGGAAAAGGGGAGGGGATCGGCAGGATAAAATTGGTGCGCTGCCCAAGAGAAGTAAGCGTCAAACGCATCGTCAACCTCTGCACGTTATCTCAGAACGGGACAGGAAAAGAAAGTGTTTCGTGATCCCCCCACAACAGAATAAAAACGATGAATATTGAGTATGGGTAATTTGCTAAAAGCTATTCATTAGGTGTGTTGCTAAGTAGCTGGATAATTCGGGGTTAAGCGTGAGGTTTGTTTTGGTTCTTTTTAAATAAAGCGCTATGAAAACCCTCACTAATATTATATATAAAGGGGATAGGTGTCATGTCTAGTTGAAAGGGAAAAATACCTCATGCTGGGTATTAAAAGAGAAAGGAGTAGGGTAGGTAGGTTTATACGTGCGAGTAAAACTTACTCAGTGCTAATGACCACGTGTCCTTCACAACTGCTTCCTTTGGTATGCTTGTGAACCCCAAAAGATTTCACAGGGGAAATATCGCAGACAATAACTCAAGAAAATCCCAAAATACTGGTATATGCCCGATGAACAGTTTAACGTCTTTGAATCCACAGACAGGGAACAGTAGCTGTTACATTCATATTGCACACATTATATGCCTGCCGCTGAGATGACAAAAAGGTTGTGGAAGTTTCGATGACTGCGAAATGCGTCTCACTAGGGCCACACCCTCCGAGCTTCAGTGCTGTTTGTGACTGTGAACCACCACAGGCTGCTGGAAAACAGGAAGGAGTAAGAGAGAGCACAGGATTCAAGTAACACCAGAACTGCTTGTCCGGCGGGCAGAGCAGGATTAGTGATGCTTTTCGAGAGAGAGAGAGAGTGTGTGTGTGGGTTTTTGTATGCAAAGCCGTGTCGCGGTCCTGTTGGTCATGGTAAAGCAGAGTGAGAGAGGTAGCCAACTAATTATGCATGCAACGCGAGCTCTGCCGAGTGTGGTGTATACGCGCACACATCGCGCAGACATGTTTTCGCCCGAAAAAGCACCTGGTCAAGTTATACTTTACGCTCTCCTGTGACTGTTATTAACTTGACACTTGTACCTTTTGCGTTGAGGCCGGGATATAGAGGGACTAAGAGGTTACTGGCTTTGAGAAGTAGATGACTCGATTGCTATTCGTTATTCGCTAACGTTTCGAAATCCATCGTAGATTCATCCTCAGAGACGTACTCACAGAACAGTAGCAGAAACAGTTTGTGTGTGTATGGCTCTTATGAGGAATCCGCGACAGATTACGATACGTCAGGCAAATAAACATATTGTCCCAGCAATTGAGTCGTCTTCTACTTCTCAAGTACTTCCTGGGAATCGCATGTTCGCTTATATTAGCAAGTAACAGTCTTTATCTGCACAGGGAGAGATGCTTCGGTCCAAACGAGGTGGCACTGGCTCTTGGTAGCAAAACAAGTTAAAAGCCACAATCTGATAGCGGTCAAGGCAACTATTTCGTGTTAAAACGAGGGAAAGTATTAGAAATGCTGTTGTGTGTGTATGTGATAACGTAGTTTTATTCAAATAGGAATACGCTTTTCCTGAAACGTCCATCAATGTACAACACGCAAAACTTACTAGGCAACTACAGTAACCGAACAGGCTGAATGAAATTCTAACAGAGCCGCCATATTGAAGTTAAGTTACACGTTGAATGAATAGATTCAACCTGATGCGTTCAGATTTTAGAAAAAGGAGTGTTCAAAGCTCAAATTCGAAAATTTCAGAAATCCGGGATATGAATTATCATTCATCTTCTGCTCACCAGAATAAATTTGAAGATTTGCTGACCTTTCGGACAGCTGGGACTGCACAAAGGAGGCTTCTGCGTGTGCCGGGAGTCGAACCCGGATCAACTGTTTGGAAGGCAGCCATTCTAACCGCTACAAAACCACCGGAAGAGGGAGCAAGATTACCAGCATCCTCTACCGTCAGGACATATCAGACCACCATTTGCCGTCACGCCAAGCCAAAATCCACAGGCAAAGCCAGACAGCGAACGGAGAAAAATCAATCAGCCCAAGGCCAACACTTACAGCCGCAACTGTAAACTACTGACCGATAAAATTCAGTATTCGCTTTGTCAAAGGACAGTAGGCCCAGCTGTCCGAAACGTCAACAAATCTTATTCCTGTAAACAGAAAATGAATTATATTGTTCTAAGCATGACGAGCATACTGCATGTCATTATAAAATAGACATTAGAGTGCTTTCCTTGTATGCTTGAATTCGGCGCAGGTGGTACGTCGAACATAATGGTTAACGGATCGGAAACTCTTAAAACAATATGAGGCCGTATCTAAAGCGTTGTCTCCGGCAGACTATACTTCAGATATCTTTCAACAGTCTGTAATGTGCTATTTACATAGGGCCACTGCAGGTACAAATATACAAAGCAGATAAGGCTAAGGGTAGTTCACCTCTATTTCTTTGCTCTGAAACCAGCCACATCCCCAAAATAAAGAGTGAGACATGAAACAGAAATGTTTCGTACAAACTGAAAGGCAGGCATCTCAAGAAATTTACTTTCAAGGAAAGACGCCCTTTGGGAAAATGAGTAAGTTTATTCACTAAATGTTCGGCACTGAATCCCCAGGTCATCTTCAGACTTTAGAAAAATATGCAAAGCAAATTTAGCATTTAAAACTGCTGATACAGTTATATAGTCATCTGGTGTGGGCGTTAATTGAGAGTTGCAACTTGCGTCACATCATGGTGGACATGATGCATAGGACAGAACACGCATCTTTGGAGTTTTTCCCTCCAAAAAAGGCCGAGAATTTCTGGAGGCCATGCACTCCGATGGTTCATACATCAACCGATGTATCGAGTTAGCTGGAGTGCACAAACACCGCAAAGAAAGGTGGAAGAGACTGCAGCCGACACACATGGACCAGCATAACCCCAATTAGCGTTCACACCGGATGACCTGGACTGACCCCGGACTGACTCAAATTGCAGTTTCTAATTACCTATTACGCCATTGCAACTGCTTATCATGTCCACGATGTGACGCAAATTTCAACTCCCGATTAACGCTTACACCAAACGACTATATAACTGTATCAACACTTTGAAATGCTAACTGTTGTTTTCACATTTTTCTCAAGTCTGACGACGACCTGGGGATCCAGTGCAAAAATATAGGGGAATAAATTAACAAATTTTCCCTAACGTCGAATGCTGGTATACCCGAGATTTCAGCCAAGACTTAATAGGTAGTTTTCAAATGAAGTGCACCATCCTACCTACTTGGATTATGCTGATGTTATTCTGACAGCTGACCTCGGGAATATGTCAAATGATATGGGAACAACCTTCACAGATTTACCTTGATGTATGAAGAGAAGTAGGCATTGTTGGCTCCAATGGCTTTTTTCACTGACGTCACGGAAACCATTCCAGTTTCAATATCATCATCATCATCATCATCATCATCATCATCATCATCATCATCATCATCATCATCATCATCATCATCATCATCATCATCATCATCATCATCATCGTCATCATCATCATCATCGTCATCATCATCATCATCATCACCATCATCATCATCATCATCATCATCATCATCATTATCATCATCATCATCATCATCAACGGAGGCAGATTGAGCCAATCCGGGCCATCAATATAAGCCACTCTGCCCCTTTGAGGACAAAAAGGTGGTGTCCAAAAAGTCAGTGCTGATACGCCTGAACTCACATCCCAGTAAAGGATGGGAAACGGCAGAAGGATTGATTAAACAAACACAATAAAGCAGTCTTGCAATAGTTTTCTTTTCTGTCGGTACTCGCGAAAATACCGAATGATTTACCGACCAACTACGAAGTGTTCTCTATTATCTGCAAGTCGTGGTTCACATTAAGAGGTACAAAACAGGGTAAATGAAGGGGGAGCACTTTGTAATTAGGCAGTACTTTAGATAGCTATGCAAATGCGTCTTTCGTTTTTAAGTATATCAACCGCGTTTCTCCAGTAGTGAAGAATCTATCACTCTAAACCACACAACGTAAGGCAACCCGAGAAAACGTTCATTTTTTTGGAAATTTTTCAATGTGCATGAGCTGGCTCAAATGACATGGTTGTCTTTTTGCGGACAAAAACGGGCCCTAACACGCACTTCCCCCTCCCCGTCAAAAACTGCCAAGTAACGCAACAAAAGAGATTCAAATTAGTACATATTAGAGGTCCGAGTAGTCGAAAACTGGACACCTACACCGTTACGTATAAGAGACTCCAATACGTGAACGATAACTCCTCTATCAATTCTCAATTATTTGGTATGCTAAACCGCCAGTTACTCACGTTAGACTATGAAATAACGTCATGTCCTATATTAAGCTTTAGTACCTCTCCACTAAGTTTGGCCCACATAAGTCTCTGGTTAATGAAAAGGAGAAAGGAAAGGCTTAATCTAACTTCAGTCTTGCGTCCGATTCCTCATTTTAAGGAACTAAAAACGTCCTGAAAATATCATTATAAGCTAACGGCCTAAAGGAATGGTAAGTTACAGCTAACTCAATGAGGCTGCGATAGTTCGTCAACGCATGCTTATGCGATTTTCATTTGAGTGAAATTTGAAGTCAGGTGTAGGTGAAACTTCGGATAAAGTCTTGCTTCACCTTTCGTATACGGACTACTGAGCACCCTCAACCGCGGTAGCCGCCCCATTCTCCGGTTATTTCGACCTTGTATAGCCCCAAGAACGCTGTGCGTGAGGAAGAGAATGAGTTAACTCTGAGCAAGTTCACTTGATCATAAATTAATTAGGATGCACGTCGTGGCTGCATTTACCTCGCCAAGCCGAGGTGCGTGCGACAGGCAAATAATCTACCAATCAGTGATTTATGAAATGTGAACCACGCACGGCTATGAAGGGGAGTGGCCAAGGCCGCATATGATGAAAAAATATAGCAATCCTCTCATTTAAATGTAGACGGGTAAGAGAGGTTAAAACTTCGAGGTGATAAATCCGATATTAGGACAAATTTTACAGGTTTAAATGAGACAGTTAAGGAAATTTTTAATTCACACACATAGTTAAAGTCGATAAAAGTTAAATTTTCCCAAAATCAAACTCAAAAGACATTTTCCACAAAACAGTAAACTTCAAATCAAATTGATCCTTCAGAGATTTGTGGCATACGATCGAAAAAACTGATGTATGCCTCAAGGCGGATTCTGATCGCTTTTCGATACTGAACAGAAAATTGATCTTCAGAAATGAGCAGATTTTATCTAGACCACGATTGATCTATCTGGTTCACAAGGAAACGGAAATGTGCCCGGCTTGCGCATCGCTAGACATTGGATTGAGAAATTTGGTGACTTAAAGTGTTTCACTCAACAGGAATCAGGTGGACTACGAAGGTCTCGAGTACCGAACACTCCTGTAGTGCACAATGACTTATACAAAGCACTCTGCAATCCATGTACCTTACGCTGAAGGCATGTATTCTAAACCTATAAATACTTATTGATATTCTTGGATAGGATAGGACTTCAGGTCTACCATAACGACAATCCAAAGGCCAGTCTAGTTACACAAATTCTTCAAGCTTTTAACCTACGCGCATGTGAAAACGATGGTTTCAGGTAAAAAATTCAGATAATCTGAGCTTAACAAACAAAGAAGAACACAGTAATTACAAACAGACAGCTGTGCTTCCAGAACTATTTATCACTTCCGGCTTCCCACTTCCATCAAAAGCCAGTCCTTCAAACAAAATCCCCAGAGTGGGTGCGAAAATGACCCCACGAGGACAAACAAGATAACGAGAAGGACCTTGATCTGTGGCTTTGCTGCACACATTCGAAAGCCCGCTAAATTTAAAAATTACAGACTGCGGATGAATTTCGAATGTGACCTACATTAAGCTCGGTAACAACTGATCCTACCCCCAGGCATCAAAAATGAGGTCAGTCGGAGCAAGCTCTAAAAAGAAAGATAGCTGCATGTTTGAGCTAGCCTTACAGCATCAACAGGAAGATCCAGTGCGGAATGAACTAACAGAGCCTGATAGCCGATGGGATTTAGAAATGTCAGCCTTTTCATAGCGCGAAAGCTGGGCCCAGAAATGGCCTAAAAGATGCAACATCATTCAATAAAGCGGTCTAGACTCTATACCTTAGCAAATCATTCACTCAAAAGAGTGTCCGATATTGACTTAGTGACTGTGTTCTACATGAAGAAACTGCGCTTCGTAAAGAGGCCACGCAGCAGATGCGCTAAACCAACACGGTAGCTAGGTCAGGAAACAGCAGACTTTGCTCGGCCGCCGGAAATGGGCACACGTACGGGCATGCTCACGCCGCGCCAGCCACCTGCGCCCCATCCCGGCTTCAGTCTACTTGACTCTGCCTTGACACCGGTCACAGGTAAGTGTGGGAAGAGAGAGTGTGTGGTAGGTGCCGCGCAAGTCTATTATCAATTAAAATAAATTCCCCTGCGAGTCACCGTCTCTATGCTACCATGCCATGGGGCACACGGATACGGCGGTCGACGTGTCGCGTAGGAACAAGCTGTCTAAAAAGTCATATATTTAAATTCTGCATCTGGTAGGTAGAGTTCACCGTTTTCTTCGGCCACTTCCACAGTGTGGAAAATAGTTGCGTTAATGGCTTAAAGCTCACACTCCAGAGAAACCGATTGAGGGGGAGGATTGCGACCACTCACAGCTTTCTATCTTACCACTTTCTTGGAAAATACGTGATCCAAATGAAGGTTGAGAGGTTAAAAAAAACATATTAGTCCGGGAAAGCCGTCAGGTTGACAAACAAAACGGGATGTTAAAAAAGTGAGGGCATGAGGAAAAAAGCACATACGCAAGCGGTCGCTTTCGCCTCAGCCCGCATAGACACGAGATACTTCAACGAGCGACAGAAGAACAGGCATAGGGAGGAAAAAAATGAGTTCGCATTTTTTCGTTTGAAAGTTAGCACCAGAATATGAGAGATTTAAACGTAACTCTTTGTACATATGGCGGGCTAGACAGAAAACTCTGTGATGGCGATTAGTAGGCCAGTGCTGTTGGGCGCTTGTGGATGAAGTCAAACTACAGAATAGTTTCGGAAGATCCCATTTCTGTGTAGGCGAAAATTGAAGTTGGCTGCGAAAGAGTTGGTTCTGCTGATATTAGCACATAGGAAACTACAGAGAATTGGATACGTCTAGAAGCAAATCTCAGGAAAAGCCAGAAATATACAATTTTTTTAATCTTTCAGGAACCAGAAGCTAGCTGAAGCTTTATTATATTTTCGTGTCCTAAACCTAACCATTGCGAGGAAGTCGACACAAGGTCATTCGTAATTCGGGGATTACTTGCTTCCATATCCTAGCCTAGCTGAAGCTTTATCTTCGTTATATACGGACAGAAGAAAGTGAAATGAATTTCACTACCACAGACCCGGATGTAATCATAAAGAGGTAACATTAGATATATATAAGTTGATAAACACAGGAGGTTCAAATAGCAGAAGAAGAAGATGCGATCACTTTCACAAGGGCTTTTTTTCCTGACGTTTCGGATTCCCTCGGGAATCCTTAATCATTGGTGATGATAACATAGTCATGGTCATGCGAAGATAGAGTTATAGGTTAGAATATATTACAAAGCAGACCAAAATATGGTAACGATGGCTAATTTTCTCCGTAATACATATATACCATGGGCTTCGGGTGAATCACAGGCCCACTGTGATAGTTGCGTCTTGGGACGTGTCTATTAAGGAAAATGAAATGCACAACAGCACGCCTGATTGGTCAGACAAATAAATAATCAGTCAAAGAGTGGCTTATTAGCGGAGGCGGAAAAAACTACGTCAGTCTCGAAAAAAATGAGAAGATAAATATCACAAGAACGAGGCGCTTTTCCTCTCTGGTATCCGTGCCTATGTTTCTTCAGAGTTGATCGGAGGCAAATAAGGGACAGAACATATACAACGGCCATATAATTGATGTTAAAAAAGTCAAGATGTCCTGGCGCAAACTAAACAATCATTTCGCGGCAATTAAGGGCTAGGAAGGCATAGATGGTCGGTTAACGTAAAAATACTTTTCTTTGTTGCTCAATCCATGTCCGTAAAAAAAGATGTACCTACAAAACCTGCGTTTGTCCTGCAAATCGTCCGGTGTAACTAAAACGTGCGCTAGTTTTCTTCTCATTAGCACGCCCAGAAAGCACCCAGAACATTGACAGCATACAAAAGCTCTTAATTACAAATATCCATAGCAGCTACACATTTTTGGACTAAGATTTAAGAGGACTGTATAAGGTACATGAAGCGGGAAAAGATCTTGTAATTAAAGTAGTAGATTCCTCTCCTGAAGCAGCCCACCAAACTGACCTCTCAACTCATGAATACCGTTCATGACCCCCATCAGTGCAGAGAAAAAATGGTGATTGAATTTGTCAGCTGGGAGCTTGAGTTTTGTGGCGGACTTTTGCCTTCTCATAGTATCACTCAGAGTGGACACGAATCAAGTCATATGTGAAAGAGTAATTAATGTTCATGTAGACCTAGCGAACGACGATGTCTCCCATGAACTCCAGAGTATGGTGGATGAAGGAGTGGTGTTTGCGTAGGTAGATAAGTTTATATCGATAGCAGACTTGCATAGGATCTGCAGTACTCTATCTCGTCTGTCTACCACCTGGGTTCTTTGGCAAGGAAGAGTGGACACGACCAGTAATGGGTTCAGACGCAGGAATGGAAGGAACGGAACGCCTCGTCTATGAATGCCACACACCCCTGACTGGCGGGTGACGGCCCGAAACCCATCCGAGTAAGTGTGCCATAGAGACCATAATACTAAGGGGCCATTGCGGCCGGGCTCTCCCGCCTGCTGGCGTTGAGGTATTCCATCACTTGGTGGGCTCCCGCCCTCATACTTTTATCACCCCGTGATAGTTTCGAGGCGCTTCTGACTATTTTTAGTGAGAAAAGCTGCTCTAATAGCTTGGAACTCGAGTCTCAGACCCCACCTCACACTGTTTTGCCTCTCCCACGCATCATTGCGCTGCCTGAGTCGGTCATCCAATTGATGCAATCACTGGCACTCTCAAAGCCAGACGTCTACTGACGGTCTCGTTATAGCAAGAACAGTATTCTTTTATTTAACTGCGAGTAGACAGCTGGCTAGGAAGAAGGGATTGGCGGCCTAAGCTGCCAGATACACACGGGCATCCAATCAGTGTGCTCTGCGGCACCGAGTCGTCCTCAAGTTGTAGTCACGCGACCAGCCCAAGTATTTGAGAAGTTTCCGCGAGAGGAGTACAGCGTGAAATAAGACCGCGGCACGTCGTAGTCCAATACATTCCAGAAAGCTCCTCGTACGCCGAAATAATCGAGAGCGGCCACAACTCCAACAAACAGGCCCGAATTGACGAGCTGGGGAAGCTGCTGTTTGAAGTGGTTGTTTTCAGAAAGTCGCTTCTTCTTCGCAATCACACGCGTAGGGATATAATACCTTCTGGATAAATTTATAATTCAAACTGTTAAACTATATAATTGCTAGGCATAAAAAGTAGTGGGCATGAGCTGAGCAACTCAAACTCAGACTGCAAACGTAGCATAGGCAGTCCAAATGTGCAACCAAAATTGGACTGAACTGGGCAATCAAAAAGTGACGCATGCAGAAAGAAAAATAATCTGGTTGCAGCATGAAAAAAAACTATGAATATGCACACAAATGAAGACAACGCTGAGAACGTACAGAAAATATTCCGAGACGTGACCTTTTCCAAGGGGTACGAAGGCCTTTTGATTTGCTTGTAAACGATACTAAGAGTGCTTAGGTGAAAAATACGAGGAAGTTCCGCACCCTGTAGGCATGCTTACGACACTATTAAGTTAGAACAAGTAGCCACTGAGCCCCCGACAATAAACTGCCAGTTGCCGAATGCAAATTGTGGAATAATCACATTATAAAAAAAACATACTACTCGCTAATTTTCAGTAATATGTTTGTTGAGAAATCTACCGATTATATTTATTCTGTCAATTAGCAGGCAGACTCGTTAAACCAACAAGGGTGCACGATGGGCGCATTGCCGACACTCGATGTGGTTCGCGTGACCTCCGCAAACTTATCTTCGTGGGACCCTTGGTATGATGGCGAAAACCGCGATGGACTCTCCCTGACGTGCTTCAAACACTTTTAGCACAGACCATCAGCTTCGAATATACTCTGCACCCCCTCTCCCCCGGGCGACAGTTTTTCTCCTTAAATCTCTCAAATGGCATTCAAACCCCTAGACTTCTAAACAATGCCTAAGGAGTTTTTTCACTGTCGGCCCTCAAATTTCTGGCAACGCCACTGATCTGAAATGTTCTGTAGATCAAATGCATTGAAAAAACTGTACCAATTGGGAGTTCAAAGGTATTTACCTATATTTCCCTCAAAAAACCTGACCTGACCTGACCCTCTGAGCAAGCATTAATACCTAAACGTCACTGTAAAATCCTCTTGCAAAAATACTGATGGGTCATAAAATTAGAAATCCCCGCAATACAAGTGTCTTGGCGCTACATGCCAAAGATATTCGGATATGCCTTAACACTAGGTTTAAGAGAAGGGGAATGGTTAAGGTTGTGGTAAACATAACGGTCCGTAGTTAGGTTACGGGTTCGATGTAAGTTAGCGTATATTGTATGGTTAGGTCTAGAACTGGTGAAAATGCATCCTTCACGCAATTTATTGTATGACTGACCGTAATATTTAGTTCACAAGCCTCTGAAGAGAATTGCGCTGAAAATTAATAAGGCGACCAGCGTCCAACTGGAACACAGACAGCCAGTCACAGATACGCTGATGGTGGCAACTTGATTGGTAGCTCCAAACTCCAACTAAGCTCTTTTTTCCTTTTTAGTAATCACTAGTCACAACAACAAAACTGAGAATTTTAAACATACAACTGGAATATCAGACTTCTAAAAACAGTCCCGAAATTATTGAGGAAGTGTTAAATTTTAAATTTAACTTCACAGAGAACGCAGTTTTATAACTGCAACGTTCTGAAGATCCTTATACTTTTTTGAGAGGTTCAAACCTGTGGGACTAGCGGATTGATGGTGCTGGACCTTACTGAAACAGTTACAATCCGTCCACATCGCCGTATTCTTTGGTGCACTCAACGAGCTTAAACGCCTACAACTTGTCGTACCAATCCACGTCCTTACGCTGGAAAAATAGCCCCCTAGTTAAACTAAACTAATAAGTTTCCGGGTTTCCAGAATTAGAGCCTTGCTACCCGATTTGATTCGCAATTCTTTTCGCTCCTAGACTCCCCTCCCTCTCACTTTTTAATCTCTATTCACATGTAGTTAGGGAGTAAATCACATGTGACGCTGAGGAACGGATCAGTTTTATTTTTATTATTGCACCGGCAACCATCTGCAGTCAACTACACTTTCCATTGCTTCAGAATTCATCTGGTTGTTGAAAGAGACAGTGCGATTAATGGAATGCAGGTCTGATTCATTTTAAAAACGACCACACACAAGTCCCCGTTGCGTACCGGGGAGACTAATGGAACCGGGTCGCCTGCGAATGTGTAAATGCCTGTAAGCATACATCTAATCAAAAGGGGTTGATCATCAGGGCATAAACGGTTGCACCATGTACAGAACAGTTAGACACGGGAATAGATAAGCCCCATGTTACGGGCGTTTTGCGCTTTATTCCATGTGTGTCCTTTTTCAGTGTCCTAAACCTAACCATTACGAGGAAGTCGACATAAGCTCACTCGTAATTCGGGGATTACTTGCTTCCATATCCTACCCGCTTAGCTGCCGACGATCAAAGTCCAGGGTACAACCTTCTGCAAATGAGGTTTTAAACGTCAGTTTTGAGTACACAATATTAAAAGAAGAAGCCATATTACATGAGGTCAACTTCCGTCGTTGCTGTAGAATAAAAGACCATGTAATTTCAACTCTGTAGATGCATGCAATTACTAGGCATTTTTTTCTAAATCGACTACAGCTTGCTATCGCCGCACTCTCTTTCGACTAGTTAATTATATATTTTGTGCAATAAAAAAAGCAAGGCGAAAAAAATCTGACATCCTAAACCAGAGTTCTGTGGAAATACTTAGGTGGACAGTTCAGGGTTTTTTGCTAAATGTTATTACCCTGGAAAAGCAACTAGCGAATACAAAATAAGTTGAGTCGACATTGCAGGTTTCCTTCCGAAGGGAATCAAAATGTTTAGGGTAAAAATTGCCCATGTACAGTCGTCTATCTACTGTGGACGCGTGGTTAGCCGTCCTCTTTTAACTTCTGGGATAAATTCCGACAAGGCGCGGGGGAATTGCATCAATGAGAGTGAGCGGTTTGTCCCAGAGTTTCACCAAAAATAACTCATCGAAGATTCAACTAGATTTACTCTGAGACAGGGGGGGGGCATTAAAATATAGGCATAGCAAAGTTTAGGCTAAGGAAAACGGCCTATTTAACACTGGGATAAAATAAGCCAAGTAGAGGGTTTCCGTCGTACGAGAGGGTTATTATTCAAGCTATAAATGCAAGTAGGCATTATTAATAGGCCCTAATTTTAAATTGATATGGCAAACAGCAAGTGGTGGACGATACAACAGCCTAGATTTGCGAAACAAACGAGCTGTGAGTTCTCATGTTAAAGCAGTTTATGATCCCAGAGTTAAGTTTGCACCAGTCTAAGAAAGCAGGTATGTACCAAACACTCACAAGTCACATCAGTATTTTGAAATGGTGAATGTTCTATACTAGCAAATTTGACTATGCCTATCAATTAGTAAAAGATCATAGCCCCAAGCTGGTGTGCTGAAGCTATGGATGAACCCGTGCATCTCTAACCTCTCTGTCAATAATATCAACAGCTTATCCCAATGAAAGAGAGGGCCATACACTTGATATTTCTAAACCGGTCCATTACGTGGATGATAGAGAAAAACACGCATAAGTAAAGTTATAAAGAGAAAGCGTCTGCTCAAATCATTCTCCATACCCGCAGTTCAATCTTCCATTTCGTGGCGGCAGATTCGGTGGCGTCGGTGATGGCGGACGATGACCACCATTTTGGTGCAAGATGCTAGGGCAGCCATCCAAGGAGGCATATATAGACTCCTCATCGGCTGTTGTATGTGTTGAAGTGCTCATTACATGATGAGGATCCTGGCTGAAGCTTGGTTTAAATGACTGCTGGCCTTCGACAGCCTCAGCTAACGATCGGAGATAGGCGTTCAGCTTGGTGTCCGCACGCACGTTCGTGTAGGTTCTGGTTGAAGGGAAGAACTCGAGACTGGCGTCACTGAGGATGCCCGAGTCCGTGGCCAGGGACTCCCCAGCGCTAGAAAATGGTGGCGAGGACGGCTCGTCTGCACTAGGTGGTATTGGCGGTTTCGGGGGCGGTGTATTGTTCTGGTCAAACAGCGGTTCTACTTGCGCCCAGAGTTGCCATAGAAGTTGACGATCGTCGGGAGTTAGGCCATGGCTGGGGATCTCGTAGACAGGCGTCGAACTGGAGACTGTCGGGGTTTCCGCGAGAGTTTTTCCTTCCGTTTCACTGCTGCCTTTGACCACTCGGATGGGAATGTTCATGCTGACCTTAGAAGAACGTCTGCCTAACGTCGTTGGCTTACTTGGACTGAAAAGGACAACAAAGAAAAGTTTTCAGCCAGTGGGATATTGTAGACCCCGCGAGTTGGTTTCCAGCTGTTCGGTGCTATACTAATCCTGAATTCAAGCATCCACCAATTGCGATTAACAGAGCGCTGCCAATAGACAAGCTGACCTACTGCTGATCCGCAACTTCTGTTACGATTATCTGCCGATAGTTTTCTGAGGATTGCTGCACGGTTGATAGCATCCGAATGTTCGCATAGGTTGCCTTGCGAAATTGCCTCGGAATTGCAAGATATCACCTACCAAAAATGTGCGAGAGAGAAAAAATGTTGTTGTTTTTATGACCATTCTACGCCTAGATGTTTTTCGTCAGTCAGAACAATGAGGGTGTTCGCTGAAAGAACCCCATGTCAGTTCTTTATCCGCTCAGGATTTAAACGCATGCAAAAGCGATCATGGACTACCATAATCCAAAAGTCAAGCAGACCCAAGCAAAAAGGACCTTCTTGCCAGATAGATAGATGAATGGAAATTTGGGCCGAGATTGCACAGCTGCAAGAGGTGTTGTGATAGCGTGGACGATAGAGAACCATGGCAACTGCGGAAAGTTGGCAATTGGACTCCATCGGGAGGCACATGCCCTCTGGCTGTGTACATTTGTCATCATCCATGGCCTGCTTCAATTATAAAACTTCGAACAATATACCTCGGAATCAATCTAGTTAAATGCATTTTCGCAATGGCCTTAGGTGGGAGTAAAATTATTAAGGAGGTTTGGCAGATTTGGTTCATTTAGTTTACCCAACTGTGAAAAACTCGCGGTATTCGGCAGGATTCGAACCCGCATAGGAGGGAGGGCCTTATATGCAAGCCAACGCTCTACCTACTTGAGCTACGAATGCCACGCTTCACACCGTGAATTTAATCACACTTGGATCGATACTACCCGTTCAAATTTGCCGCTCGTATGTAATCCACCATTCTGTAATAGCAAGCTGACTGCTCAGGCAGGATTTTCTAAGCAATCATCTAGAATTCACTAGAATGATTACTTGGCTGACTTTTAAGGAGGTTTGGCAGATTTGGTTAATTTAGTTGACCCAATTGGGGAGTACAATCGCTAAAAGGGAAACACTTCTGTACAAAAACGTGGTAGCATGCAGTTATTTTTCGTTGCTTAACACCAAACATGGGCCAAAAGCAGTCCGTACTCGGCAGAAAATCATAACGATGAAAGATCGGACCCTCACAATTGTTCACACTGTTTTCAAGGAAGTAAAAAGAGATGTGTCAAAACTTGGTGTAAGAATAAAACCATGGCAAAAAAAGTGTGAAATTTAATGGCAGAGTAAGCAATCGAAAAATGACTTGACAGTACACAGGCAAAGGTGTCCTCAGAACGACCTAATCTTCTCGAGCAAACAGAAAGTTAAATTTCATGTACACAAATGCACAGAGTATGCTATCAAAGCTAGACGAGCTGAAGATTCATGCCTTTGAATTATCACCAGATATAGTTTCAATAACCGAAACTTGGCTGTCTGAACACGTAGCCAACGGCGAGGTATCCATAGCTGGCAATCAACTGTTCAGAAAAGACAGAGAAGTTCGTCAAGGCGGTGGCTTAGCAACATACGTGAACACTGGACTCACAGTTTTAGACAAAACGGATAAACTGGCGTGTACTTCCGAAGACATCTGGCTCTCCATTAAAGTACCAGGTGCACCCAACCTCGATGTCATGACACTATACCGACCACCGAGAAGAGAGCCCGTAGTGAATGCCTCCTTGCTAGAGGAGCTGGAAAGGATTACTGCACGATCGGACATCCTGATTATGGGGGACTTTAATACACCTCATATCGACTGGGGTGCGGCCTGCGCACATAGCTCCGATCTAACCTTCGACAGTTGCCTTCTGAGCATGACTCTAAAGTTATTTCTCACGCAACACGTCACTTTTCCGACAATGATGCGCGATGGCCAACAGTCCGTCTGGACCTCGTTCTCACGAAATCGCAGGACAGCATCGACGAAGTGTCGTCTCCCACCACTAGGTAAAAGTGACCATGTTGCACTGCTATGGGAGTACTCGTTATTCTCAATACCGGAGAGACCTTCAACAGCCAAAAGAAATATTTGGCGAGGCGATTTCGATCGAATTAATACTGGACTCACGCGCGCCGAGTGGGAACCTCTTTTTTCTGGAAACATAACTGCGGGCTGGGAAGCGTTCCGGAACACACTGCACAGACTCATCGACAACCACTGTCCAATTTCGCGAAAAAAGGTGACCACTAGACCGCGATGGCTTACGCAGGCCTTAAAAATAGAAGTGAACAAAAAGCAGAAGCTGTGGAAAAACTGCTATCAGACAAGATTCCCGCATTTGTCAGTGCCTACAAAACTCAGAGAAACCGGGTCAAGGGTCTTTTTCTCAAAACAAGACGGGCTTTTGAAGCAGACCTGCTAAACCAGGCCACAGTGAACCCCAAACTGTTCTACAGTTACTTCAGGCAGAGCACCAAAAACAAGGATTCGATACCCCTGCTAAGGACCGCTGAGGGAAGAGACTTGATAGATTATGAAGCAAGTGCTGATCATCTTTCGAAATTTTTCCGGTCAGTCTTCACAAAGGAAACGGCATACGATCGACCCACCGACGACACCGAAGTGGATACAATAGTTGAGACTGTCCAGTTCCCCGAGGCTGTTGTTCTTAAGGAACTCTTAAGGTTAAAAGAATCTGAGTCACCAGGTCCCGACGACGTACCAGCCAAGATTTTGAAGGAGCTCGCCAATGAGTTGGCCAAACCACTCTCTTTGCTCTTCCAAACCTCCTTCGAGACCGGATGCCTACCAGTAGATTGGAAATCCGCGAGGATTACGCCGCTATGCAAGGGGGAAGCCGGGTCTCAGCGAATAACTACCAACCGGTCAGCCTTACTGCAATCTGCTGCAAAATCATGGAAAAAATTATCAAGCAACAACTTATGCAGTTCCTGGAAAAAACCCCATCTGCTATCGGATGCTCAGCATGGTATTCGTAGACGTAAGTCCTGCGAAACAAACTTGCTCTACTGTTTAGAACGGTGGACTGAGGCAGTCGATTGTAGAAACTCGGTGCATGCTGTCTACATTGACTTCAAAAAGGCTTTCGATAGCGTGCCTCACCACCGCCTCTTTTATAAACTCAGCCGCATTCGAGTAAGGGGTAGGCTCCTTGCGTGGATAAAAAGTTTCCTAATCGGTCGCTCGCAAACTGTCCACATCAGCGACAAACAGTCAGCCAAGGTTGAGGTTGAGAGTGGTGTTCCCCAAGGCTCCGTTCTCGGCCCTATCTTGTTTGTTATCTACATCAACGACTGTGTCCGCGAACTGGATTGCGGTATCACCATGTTCGCCGATGATATAAAACTTTGGAGCGTAATTCAAACTGCGGCTGACGAAGTGCACTTACAGGAAAATTTAAATAGACTTCAAAAATGGTCGGCGGACTGGCTCTTACCGTTCAATGAGAGCAAGTGTACCACCATTCGAGTCGGCAAATCCGGTTCTTCAAACGGCACGGCTTACTGACTGAATGACATACCATTGAAGAAAATGAATGCCCAGAAAAACTTGGGAGTCTGGATCACGCCCTCGTTTAAACCCTCCCTGCATTGTACAAAGGTAGCCAAGTCCGCGATGTCAATCCTATACCTCGTCAGACGAGCTTTTTCTACCGTCAATGAAGAGTGCTTCACAAAAGTCTTCGGAACCTTCGTACGACCGCACCTAGAATCCGCTATCCAAGCTTGGAGACCCTGGGCCACGAAAGACATCAACATCCTGGAAAAGGTATAACGGCGCGCAACCAAATTTGTTATGGGGCAGGGCTCGCAGCCTTATGAAACACGGCTGTCGAATCTCAACCTCTTCCAATTGCGCTACAGGCAGCTTCGGGGGACCTGATACTAGCATTCCGCGTATTACGTCTTCAAGACTGCTGTCTTATATCAAGGGATTTTTTCAAATTAGCAACGACCAAGAATCTGAGGGGTTATCCTCTCAAATTCAAAGTGACAGGGGTCAGACTGGACGCTCGGAAGCACTTCTTTTCAAAAAGGGTGGTCGGAGCGTGGAATGCGCTTCCTCAGGAATTCGTTATGTTGGAATCGCTAGAGGGTTTTAAGCAAAAACTGGATCGATATAGCAGTGCAAGATGGATCGGAGCTGACAATTAACAATAATAATACTACTTTCAATTTTTCAGTAGAATTCGTTTTTATATCCATTCACTTTTGCTATTTATAACGCCCTCCCACGCATAGTCTCATGCGAAGGTCTCCGCGGTGGTTACCCCGCTAGCGATCGTATCAGCCAGACCTGATGGCCTAACATTCACCCTTGTTTCGAACCAAAGCGGACTGTTGACGATCTGGACGGATGCCTATGTTGTTCTAGTTCCGTTGGCGGACTCTGCAATCAGCAAGGAAGAATCAGGACGCGGCTTCCACACGGTGATGATCCTGAGAACCTTTGCAATGCCCCCCCCCCCGTTGGAACCCCCTTTTTTCTCCTAAATCCCACGCATAACCCCCACAAGAGCGACAGTTTTTCTCCTAAAAATCCCTGAGGAGTTTTTTTACTGCCTGCTCCTATTTTCATCCTATGACACAGGACAACTAGCCTCGCCAACAGTCTGAGAACAAATTTTCTGCCATCACTGCACATATGTACAAAAAGGGCGCTCAAAGAAATTTTTCCTACATATCACTCAATATACTGATACTGATACCAGCGTACTTTCTGGTTTGTCAGAGCATCCAGGGGTGACGAATAGGTGAATGGCTTTCAGGAATAGTTAGGCAATTAGTGGAAGTATATTCAGTGGAAGATTACTTACAGACCGGTAGCGTTCGAAGAAACCAGCCACCATACAAATGCGATCGACTACAAGAACATTCTTAAAAACCACCAGCAAATACGTTCTTTCTTAATATCAACTATTCGTTCTTAAAAACAGATCCAAGGGTTAAGTTATGAAGCATGGCATCCAGTCGACCCAAAATTCATTAAAATACATTCCATGCAAATTAGTCATTTCAAATCGAAATCCAATCTGTGGACCCAAGAAAGTGCGTCCAGTTCTCTGACAGAAGGGCCGGTATTAAATGCTCAGAGAGCACGCGTTGCAATTGTGGAATGGGCGATTTTCCGTTAGATGATTTGTGTAAAGCGTAAACCTGCAAGAACCAATGAAATATAACGCAGTTCTACTCATCTATGTGAGATCGCTATGGTGCATCCCCTTGGTATTGTCAACGTGATGGCTACCATTTTTTTACTGTTTAAACCTTTGAATGGCCGTATCTTGAATCCTCTCCCCATCGTTAGGCAGCTCGAGCACTGTCGGCGTGTCGGTCATCAAGATGTTTTATTATTTCTTCCTATGTCATGCACAGATAGACGCCGTCAATTATTTTCAGTAAACGCCATAGCAATCTGGAATAAGCTGCCCAGAAGTATTAAAACTCAGCAAAGCTACACTTTGTTTAAGAGAGCTATCACTAGTTTTCTACATTCAGGACAACTTCCACGAATTTTGAGTGCTGACTCGGAGGAATTTCTCGTTCACTCTGATGGCATTTGTGGACTTTGAACCCTGCCAGGCCTCATGCTGAAGATGATAGTGCTGAATCTGCGGCCCAAAATGGCTAATTCTTCAGCCAACAACGAGCAACTCTACGCCGACAGACATTCGAGAAAGACTAAGAACACTGTGATTCTCTGTCACCCCTCCCCGTCCCGAACTATTGTCACTCAACGATCTGCAGTTTTTTCCTGCTAGACTGTCAACTCAATCTATAACTGTACATACCTTTCGTTAGTATCGTACCTTTTAAGTCAGTTTTTTTTTCACTTGAAACAAACTCCCTATTTCGCCCAGCATTTATCAAGCACAAAATGAAAACAAAACCACTACTAACGGCAAAAGAGGGAGTTTGTTTTAGGTTTTTTCCTGCCTTCAAGGTTTTAAAAGGTGCCAAGAGGTGCTTTACCAATTAAAACCAATTATAAAAATTGCCTTTAAACTGGCAATGTATATATATCCCGCTCTTCATCCCCCAAAGAAGATGAAGAAGAAAAGGCCCCTTCATGGACCACACTGTAGTGGTGCTGACGTTTCAAAAACACGCTTGTTTCCATCATCAGAGTGGTAAGGTGATTGCTCCTGCTTGCCTTGACTTGTTTTGGCTTGCTGACCGTCTCGTATGATAGGGGTGCGTTACGTGCGCACCTTGGTCGTCCTGCTGGACGTTGATTGGTGTTGACCCAATGCACCGACCCTGATCATTCTGTCGGTCGTGGATTGGCCTCTGCCTCTCCGTGGGCGACTGCAGACGACCTCGCGTGACCCCTGTCACATGCTCGGCTGTTGTAATCTCCGGTGGATCTGTCCGCACATCGCGCGCGCTCGGGGGGCGACTGCAACCGGACTGGTGACGGCCTCGTGTGTCTCTCATCGGCTGCATGGCTGTTGTAGTCATTGGTGGATCTGTCCGCACATCACGCCCGCTCACCTGCTCGGCTGTTGTAGTCCCCTGTGGATCTGTCTGTACATCGCGCGCACTCGGGGGG
>JAYGXS010000004.1:17933720-18037387 GCA_036362985.1 Ligula intestinalis | reverse complement strand
CCGAGATTCGAACCCGGGTGCCGAGGTAGGGTGGTAAACCCAATGACCAATATATATATATATATATATATTGCCGATAGAAGCAAAAATGCGAGTCCCCGGGCATAACTAAGAAGAAAGAGTGATTTAGTGAACCCTAATTGTAATTTCCTGATGATTTTTTGAAATGTCAGGAAATTAAAATTATGGCTCCCGAGATTGCTCTTTCTTCTCATATATATACTTATGGTAGGTAGTGAGATACGGTTGGGAAAATAAGGACGTGCCAATCAAGTTTGTTGGGTTAAAGCGTTTATTCCTTACGGGCAACTGTTCTCAGTGACCTGGGGATATCGACCGAACTGGTTGCGCACGGACAGCCAAATTTTAAAAAAAACCTTGACCACATGCTCGTGTGAGCACACTGCAAGAACTGCGCGAAAAGTGAGGCCATCAAACGGTAACCGGAAGGACTGAACACCATATCAAGAGGTTTTCGAATACGAATTAAGAACTGGAATGCTAGATGATTGAAGGATCCTGTTCTCGAGATAGACTTCCCTTTTGACTGTTTCCAGCTGCTTTGCCATACTATTACAGATGAGACTCCTTGAAGTAAAATCCTCTAACTTGGCTCTAGCACATTCTTCAGCATTTCCACAAACGAGCTAGGCCATACAAGTTATCACTGTCATTTTATTGTCTCAAATGAGACCCGCCGCCGAGTTCTATCTCATTTGAAGGGTTAATTTGCGAAGTTGAATAAACAGCAACGAAATTCTGAACGAGTGCAGGAGTCCTTACGGCCAATAGCTGCTCCTCAGCTAGTTGTCGACCAAATACTTTGCAAATCGGGAAAAGTGATCGTCTTATAGTATGCAAGTTCTCAGTTTCTACACGACAGCCCCGAGACAAGCCTCCCCGGGCCGACCATACTGTGACTCACAAGGATAAAAACATTGTTGTATGGCTGGCGTGTAAGGAGAGGCCAGGCGTGAGTCATCCGGTCACAGCCACACTGTCTGTTTTGGTTGGTTTTCTCGCTGCCAGATACTTCCTGTTTTTCTCTCCTCTTTACCAACGTGGTTTTAGCTGCTGCCAGATCCAACTTTTGACTGCGGTTCGAGAATGCCTTGACAGAGTTTAGCTGGGAGAAATGTCCTTGACAAACACTAACAGCAGCAATATTAGTAGCCACTCGTGTATCACATCAACTAGAGCAACCAACTGAGGAAGCATGAAGCAGAGGGACAATGGTGAATTATCCTCAGAAATCTCTTGAAATTGTGAACCATTATTGTAAACCAATAAGCAAATAAAGTCTACTAGCTTCATAGGACCCAATACTTAGACTTTGCGCTTAGGTGTATCCTCATTCACGTAATCCTCGATGGCCGGATTTGTCAAGGTAGAGCGGGGGGAGGACAATAGCAGTAGCTGTACAAAAGGCTGAAATTTAGTTATGAAAAATATTGCAGGTTGGATGCCAGCCAAAAACTGCTAGAGATTGCCTGCCAGTGGTGAAATCCGGGAAGTTTCAAGGACTAAATGACAATTACTTGTCGTTGGGCTGGACCTCTTTGAATCGGTGATTTCATGGGGAGCGTCACGTCACGCCATGACATGGAAGCTTGCTACAGAACGAAAGGACTAAGGTATACGGTCTACCTTTGGGATTTTCGAATGCTTAAGGTCAGCAAATAAACCAAAATGACGCCCGCACTACCATTTTACTGAGAGATATGGTACTAACGGTAGCATTTCGAGCAGTAAACCTACTTTGGAAATCTAGTTTATAGGAACTCCTGGAGCCTACTTGGAACCATTATGCAGTCAACTATGGCTGATAGTTTGAAGTACGACATTCTACACTGGCTTTCGAAACGTGACGGATAGGCAGTGGTACAAGAATGCTACTCTGCGTAGTTCTCGTTATTGGTAATACTTTCTAATTGTTCATGTCCATTACCCTGCTTAAACGTGTATGTTCTAAGGTAATAAAGCACAATCTAGTTTGTGTGTCACTAGAAGTGCCCACAAAAACCGAAGAAAATATCACATTTAACGCCAAGTAAGTTTCTTGCAGATGTTTGTAGTGATTAACTGGAAAAGGTAAAAACTTAAATAAAAATTCACAGAAGTAGACGCAAAATGCAACAGTTTAAGTGCACAATTTGAATCTTGGACTGCATAATTTTCTAAGCATATTACTAAAAAATAAATTGCGTCTTCCTTTTCGCTCATTCATAGTTTTTCATTTTTCCTGCAAAGATGAAATCCAGAGTTTTTTCAGAAAATCGTACTGCGTAAAAAATTAGCGATAAAAATGAGTTTGCGAGGAGAATTACTGACACCTTTGACTGTAGCTCATAAGTTGCGCAAAGGCTATTGCTCTTGCTCTTGTTGCAACACATTTATTATTGAATTACGGCATGCTTTTTCGATGTTCCACAGCAATTGGCTGATTGTGGACCATCAACTGCTGCGAACGGAATTATCTTTAACAATCAGGAAGCGCTAATTAATTTATCGTCATCCCGCGGCCGAGAGTGCCATGAAATAAGCCTGATAACGCGTTAGGGGTGTTTATCTAGTCAATCATATACTTTTTTTGTAAGCGCAGGTTCCCGAGAGATAGACATTTACATTTTCGACGAGAAATGCAATTTAAATTTTGAACATTTTCTTCTTATTGTAATAATATGCTTAGAATTCCCTGTCTTTTGCTGCATCTACGCCTCTGCAATATTTGCATATTATATAGAGGAGAAGTCCTGTTACCATGACTTTGAGAGTTCAAAAAGTCTAAAGGATCAATAAGCTCCCTAAAAGCATTGCGCGCGTTAGCGTTTTACGCAAACACGCGCTTCATGCGTGCTTGGTTGCCATTGGATGGGATAATTACGTAATCGATAATTGACTGGCTGATCGATTTTCGTCAGTGTGCGCGCTGTGGGTGCCCACATCACAATATTGTGACGTGGCGTAGCAATTGCTACTGCAAGCAACCAATAAGTGCTGGTCATATTCACTTAGCTAACATGCTTATTTTAAAATATCGAGAATTCGGGCGGGGAGGTGAGTGCATAGATGTCAGGCCTTAATCTGAGTCAAAGTGATCTGTGGGCGCCTTATGAAGGTACTAATACTCTAGCTGCAGACAGCTACTTCAAGAAATCGAGATTCTCACCACAACCCTGAGAGTGAGGTGCCTACTTAAGGGGGCTTTATACAGCGTTTCATGAGGCACGAAAGCGGTAAAACGTGATTACGTCCAGTACTGACTAGGAAACAGCTGTCTGCTCCTGTTTTTTTAGTACCTTAGGGATCTGCCTATGTATTTTAGGTGGCATACGTTACACCATTTGTTAACGCTAAAAACAAATTGGCAGGTCGACCAGATGGAACAGAGCGAGATGCCGACCAAAAAGTGAGTGCGACACGCACACAGTTGACCAGGTTATATGGCAAAAAGACTAAGTGCTACGGTAAGTCACGTCATGAGTCTATTACTAGACATGAGGCGGTTCCGTGCAAATTCAACTGCAAAGTCGGCTTACTCCTAACTTTGATTGCAGGCAAATGAAGGACCGGGACTGTAAACTCAGGGATCGTGCCTGCCGGGGGAAGGTGCCTGAGGGTTTGACGAAGGATAACGCTTTGCCAGTTATTGTGAGTAGAAAGCCGCTAGGGTAACAGTGATTCGGCCTCATGTTCAGTTATGGATTATACTATAATACATCCAGTTTAGACAGCCTTTCAACACTGCCAACGTAATTTTTCCTATAAAAACAGACGGAATAACAGCAAATAGGTACCAATGAGTTCTAACAAGAGTAATTAACTTGCTTAGTTGAGCGAATTTAACTCCTACTGCTTTATAATAGGCAGTTTCAAACCAAAGTGCTGAAGGTGCATATACAGTGGAGCTTCGGGTGACGAGCAGCTACATCTACGAGTATTTAAGGTAACGAACGAGCCAATGACAGAAAACGGGTTTTGCTTTACGAGCTTCTGCTCATTGAACGAATTGTCAGTGCCTGTGTATGTGCCTGCGTTCGCCTTTGAGTGTTGTTCCAAGGGCGTGGGTTCTCGGACATTGGCAGCCAATCAGTGAACTGATTCAGTTTTATTGGCTACGTTTTGCAATGCAACTGTTTTACATGACGAGCTCGGTGCCGGAATGGATTAAGCCAAGGTTCCCCTGTACTCCGAGGGAGGGTAAAGGAAGGAAACAAATCGTGTACCATTACTTCGTCAAATTCAAATTATTTCTTTGGGTGTTCGTGGCTCCTTGATTCCGGTGGGAAATATTAGCAAGGAGGTATGTTTCTGCGTAACAACCTTGGTTATTATCCATTCTGGATAGCATAAACTTAATAATAACTGAAGTTTCATCCTTGGACACCACAAAATTATCTAGAGGTTGACTGTATAAATGCAGACTGCATCAAGGTATACTAAACAGGTGTACAGCTACGTCCTACAGGTCACCCGCTCACATGCCGTAAGAACAAAACAATTTAACCTGTTTATATGACTGCCTACCATGGCTTTGCAATCTTTCGCCTCGAAGCAGTGGACGGTATTACCCCACCCTTCCTTTGTAAACTGTAATAATCTCCCCATTCTCACTAATTGTATGGTCTTCTTGTTCCTCTCTGGTGTAAACGCTCAAGTCTTCCACAGCTTCTTAGGCTGATGGTAGCTTATCGATGACATTGACATATGTAAGAAGAACGACTCAATCGCTGGGACAATACTTTCTGCTACTGTTTTCTGCCCATGTCTCTGATGATGTATCCACGACGGATGTCGAAACGTCACCCGTTTCTCCTGCTGACATATATCGAGCAGCAGAGTGTTGCGTCTTCAGCATTGGACAGAGGTATTTGCAGTCGTTGATTTACATTGCCTTCTTTTCCGTCTCTGGGAGTAAGCTCGAGTACGCAATGAAAACGTTCGACTTCAGGCGAAATGCTAAGGCAGTTTATTACGATTAATGAGTACAACCAAGAAAGGAGTTTGAGGTGTCGCTTTCGGCGTCGAGAGGCATGCTTCGAATGTACGCAGCGATTATTCTGCAAAATATTTACCAGTCAAATTTGGTAATAGTCCCTTGCTAATAGAACTAGTCACGCATTTATAAGGCTTGTGGGAAATTTTGAAGATTACGGTGGTGAATGATGGAACTTTAACGGAAGTGCTTTCTCTTACTGGATAAATATGGGGCATAAAGATTCGTTGAAGTTAAGCATTGGACGAAAAAGCTTAAACTGCCTTGCTCTTCACGTGAAATCACACTCCGATTAGTCAAACCATGCAACTTATAGTTTGTAAAAATATTTCTGTTCGGTACTTTGGAGTGTGAACTGGATATAATATAATACAGCATTATGTTGCTGCAGAAATGTAGTTCCAAATGTACTTGTCCGTTTTAGCTAAGAGAAACGTGATATGTAGACAATCATTTTCACAGTTCCCGGACCCTCGGTAGAAATTAAGTGAACCCCCGTAATTAATTGTTTATTTCTTAAGAAGAGACCATATATTCGCGTATCCTGTTTTGAAGCTGGATTAAGCGAACGCCAAATTAACAGTTTCCATGTGTTTCTTTTTTCAAATCGGTAAATTGGATAAGCAGAGCAGATTTTAATGGCTAGTCTACATATTCCTCATTGAAAAAAGCTGATTTCGAGTATTTGACTGAAAGGTAAAAGGCTGCTCACAGGCCAATAATGTTTTTACTAAGTAAAAGAGTGTAAGTCGTTCAACCTTTAGACTGATTAAGTCAAGTATATGACAGAATATGCAGCTACGACAATGGGAGTAAAACTTACAAAAATGCGGAATATGCCATCCTGGAGGACGAAAGAGCCAAAGGAGTTGTCGGCTTGTCACATCCGGAAGCTTCAATGCTCTGAAAGACGGCCTAGTCAACAGAATGGCAAAGATGATGGTAATTTTTTGCATAGTAGGACGAGAGAATCATGAGGAAATATAGCTGGTAGCAGAGAAAATACAGATAACTTGTCTTTGCAAGAGACATTTTTTAGACCTTCAAGCCAGTCAAATTTGCTGCTCTAAAGAACCAACTAAAGGAAACCATTCAATCGCAGTCTATATTTGACGGTCAGTTTCCTTGTAATAGAAACACCGAAGAGACCGACTGGGTACTCCCTCTAAAAAGAAAGCTCTCGTCTACGAAGGTTAAAACCACCCTGCGTTTATCTTCGTTAATAAAACACACACAGGTATTTGGGGCAATCAATCAAGATTCCGTAATTCCAAATCAATCAATAAGCGTCAACATTTCTGGGGCAGTTAAAATTCCACGTTTGATGAAAGGAAGACCAAACCAGACAAAAAAGCTCACAATGACGGCAATACAAGTCAATGTGGCCAGACACGCAGGGGAAAAAAAATAATCAGCCACTCAATATGCTCCTCTAGAGTTGCGTGTGATACGAGTGTTTTTCCACATTTTATTCCCTGTGTGTACAATCCGTGCGGGGTTACATCCAGACCAAGGGCAGATAGCGTAGCTTCTGCCTAAGATTGAATGCAAATACTACGAGATCGTCGCGTCCTCGGTTATGTATTTGGAAGTAACCTTACATTAGCCTTCTTGTAACTGAAGTCATAAAAGTCTGCATTCGAAATTTCGCGGATGAGCCGCAACGTATTTTAGCCAACGCGTCCAAGTAGAAGGTTACAGCTACCCTCCATAGTAAATATAGGATGTGGCAAGCGTTGGGGTTAGTGGTAGTGTGAGATTTAGGACAAAACAATAGTACTTGTTGAATGTAAGTGCAGGGCCACCTGTACTTTGGAGGTGGGTACCTATTCCTGTTCCTAACCAATGTTTGCTGTGGACTGACAACAACCAGAATGCAGCAAAAGTTGGAACTGCAGCGTTTGGCTGTAAAACGATGTAAATCGAAATATTTTCGTTTTGTAAATAGGAAGTCTTCCTACGCAGCAGTAAAATGCTCCAAACTGTTGTTTTTTTTATTTCACACTAGTTGCCTATAGTATGTATGTGTGCCCTAGCAAGGTAGACCTCATTATTGCAACCTGCCTCCTCCCGCTGTGTAAGGGCATCCGTGACTATCCATTTCACTGTTAAACTCATTTCAATGTCCTCAAGGTTGTCTCAAAATTTTTTTCTATAAAAAAAATGAACGTAGTCTAGAGATATGCACAGGCTTATCCACCAATCAGTTAGTTCGGTAAATATTCCCATGGTTAACTTGAAAAGTCATATTATTAAGCAAAACATGTTCTTTGACAATTCTTTGCCAGGCTCTTTAATTTGCAAAACAACGAACATTTGATTGTGCGAAGGCAAAATGATGGATGGATCCGGCGTAGGGTATTCCGAAAGCAAACCAACTTTCACAGTTTTATTGCCCTAAATATAAAACGAAATCTAGCCCAGGGATGAGCAGCTAGAATACGACGGATCTGCTCTCTTGAAATTGCCGAAACAGAACTCCAACAGCTGCAGAACACGCTTCTTGAAAACGGGTACCCAGAAAGGTTTATCCTCAAGAATATTGGCGAACGCACCAAGAAGCCTGCTACCTTAACCGCATAAAAGAAAGACGTATTCATAAAGTTGCCGTTCTTAGGAGATGCAACAAGCGAGCTGGTAAGATGACTTCTTAAGACTACAATCACAAAAGTGGTCCTTGCGGTGAACTTACGCGTGCTCCTCACGGACTTTCTCCACCTACGATTGGGAAGTAAAGACCGAATCCCGTTGAAGGTAACTACCTTCTGCATCTACTTCTTCACTTGCTCCTGTGGAGCAAGATATATTGGCCGAATAACTAGGCGCCTGCAAAAGAGAGTAGGTAAACACGCACCGGCTTGGTAAAGTAAAGGTGAAACTTAATCGATCTTGACCTGCATTCTTGCACACCTTGTTGATACGAATCACGGAGTCGATACTAGTGAAGCCTTTCAGGTTGTCTAACAGACATCAACCAACTTCTCCGAAGGCCTACGCCAGCAGGTGCTGGCAACAGCGGAAGCAGTGGCTATACGCCTAATAAATCCATAACTCTGTTGTCAGAAAACTCTAACACAAGCCCTGTCCCTCCCGTGGCCGACGCCAGGTGACGAAAGCACATCGCCCCCAGCCACGAGTGGCAGTCGCTCACCCAACACGCTGACCACTTGCGCAGACTGACAAAGTCCGTAGTGGCCAATAGACGCCCACCTAGGACAATTATTGATTTTTGCACACGTTCAATTGTTCATTGTTTTGCAAAGTTAAGGGCTTGATGAAGAATTGCCGAAAAACATTGTTTTGCCTAATAAATTGACTATCAGTAAGTATTTTTGGCAGGGCAACGACTCACGAATTGAGGCAAAAACTCGCATCCCAAGTATGTGTAAAGATTGAGAAGATGAAGAAGCCATGTCAATCACCAGAATCATTAGCAAGAGCAAGACGGACGGAGAACCGACTGAAGCCTGGGTATCGGATGACAACTCATGATCTCATACATCGAGTTGGCACCTACATACAGTAGATTCCCTATCTCATGCAATGTCACTCCGAATTCTGAAATGGATTTTCGATTCAAACATATTAATTACGTATGGGTTTAAAAATGATGATCGTACAGCCTCATACATACTTTTCCTTGGCGGTCAGAAAGAAGCTCGTTAAAAAGCCAGCATCCTCAAGTGTCCAAAATATTTTGAGATTAGGCTGTTAGGTCGTTTCTTCTACGACCACCCGCAATTCATATATGCTGATAGAAAACTCGTTTTAGAATTCTGGGTGACATTTCATGAGATAGGGAATCTACTGTATGTTGCCCTACGCAAGTATCTCCAGACTCAGGGTACTGGTTATTAATTGGTCCTCCTTCTCCTCCCCTCACTCCTATGATGGTTAATTGGCCCCCTTCCCTTTAAACGTTGCTTGTTTTCGTCGTCGATTTCACCTCTGAACATGGACTCCCACAAGAGTTTGAAAGCTCAGACTAATAAAACTATTATTCCGTTGATCGGCACGGCCTCTTCTACTCAAAGTTACGACTGCCTGGTTGGAAAAATACCCCACCCCTTGTGTAAATTCTTGTAAAAGCCGAGAAACATGTGAGTTCGCTAATGTTTCCTCCAATACCATTCAACCTTTAGACCTAAAATTGGGCTTCCTTTCTTTGATCTTCACTGCGCTTTAATCTCGGCGGAAAGATGAAAACGCTCACGCATGAGCACCGAGAGATTACAGTTTGCTTAATCCTCTTGTTGGACGAGAAACATAACATAAAAAGTATCCAGTAGGGCAAACATTAATTCTCTGTTTCGCTGCGTAAGGACCCGAAAAGGGGCATTGACTGAAAACGGTAGTTAGTTATCGCGACGAAGGATCTCATAAAGTTGTAATAATCTGAATTGTGCTCAAGGGAAAATTCAGCATTGTTTCATAGGATTTCAAAAAAGATAGCTCTGGGTAAGTTGGCCATGCACAAGAAACAAAGCTTAGAAGACGGAGTTTTTAGTGCGGTTGAACGGAGACGTAGGCTCACATCCTAATTTATTCAACAAAAAGGTGAATTATACGACAGGACGTGGATAGTTGGTCGAAAGGACCAACTACGGTGAGCGAGGAGGATGCGGTCCTTTCATATATATTCACTGCGATACAGCATTCAATGCAACTGAAAATGCATGATAACGACCACAAAGAATGTACGTTTGCCTACACTGTCATTACATGTTTTTTTCGATGTTGGCATAAGCTACGTGATTTTGTGGGAAACCAGTCGATCAGTCCAAGATAACGATAAACTAGTGCCTACTTGGTAGCAAAATCAGTGCGGGAACAGCTAATTGGGAAACTTGGCCAAGAACGACTGATTCGGGAGTTGAAAAGCCCTGAACCTGTTGTTTGCAAATCCCTAGGGCTTCTTCGCACTTGGCACGTAATGAATAGTGGGTAAAATTGTCCCCTCAGTCTGTCAGGTGAGCAAAAAAGCACGTCAGTGTGGTAGACACAAAAACGTGTTGCTGTCAATCTGCTGACAAGAACAAAACTTGTTGAGCTGTTCATGCAAACAGATTGTTTGTTTCTACAGCGCATAAAGGTCAAATATTACGCCATTCGAGGGGGGGGATCAAGTCGGGCCTCAAAATAGGCCAAACAAAAATAACCGAAGCTTTAACAAAGCTATTCCTCTTACCCATTATCTAACAGTACGCCTGGAAATGAATGGATTCAAATAAGGACTCTCTAAAACGGAACCAAATAATAAAGGCAACCTTATGCATAATGGCAGGATAGGTAAATAATTCCGCATCCTAAATCTAATATCAGCCCTGAAATATATACTTACCGTAACCATAAGCTAGTCATAATCGAAACCCATACCATATACCTAATAATATCCCAAGTCTTTACTTTGCACTTAACCGTATATTTAAGAGTAGTTCTAACCTTAAACTTAGCCAGAATAACCCGGGAATGAGACGCAAAAGCATATATTGCAAACGGTTTCCGTCCTTATGCCCGTTTAGGGAGCCCTATAATGATTCCTTATCTAGATTTGGGATAAGAGAAAAGCGCTGATGGACAATTCTAGCAATATATTTATGTAAAACTCAGCCATTTCAGTTCAAAAAATTCGAAAAGAGGCTGCTTCAGCTTTCACTGAAAGATGGTCGCACTTTTAGGTATATCGTTCGTTTGTGGTCCGCAGTTATTTCTTGCGAGCACATACCCTCTCAAGTGTACAACAGGACAGTTCGATGGCAGTTAGCATCAATTAGGTGGGCGAGCACTGAGCTTGAAACGGCCCACCTAAATTATACGAACCACAAAGAGAGAGGCATTTTAGATCATATACCACACGCCGACACACTACTCTAAAGGCTTGCGCAAATGGGTACTGGCCACAGCAGAGGCGGTGGCAATCTGTTTAGCAAAACCCATTCTCTGCCGTCAAATGGCGCTGGTACAAGTAATCCACCTCCCTTGCCCAAGTGCACGTGGAAATATCAAGCCCCCTGAAGCCATGCCTTCCAAAAACGCACCAAACGAAGCCACGGAGAATAGTCAAGCGCACACTACGTGGCTGATTTACAGAAGTCAACCTATTGACCGTGAGAACATCCCCCCCGTCTCTTCTGCGTATCGCAACCAACGCCCTAAACGCACTTACGCCGCATTCAGGAGACGAGTGAAAACTCACAAATTCCCCCCTTCCCTAACCTGAAGAGTAGATCAACGCTGCAAGTTACTGACCGTTTTTAATTTCCATTTCACTGTATCGGCTCGATTATGAATAATTAAAATAAATTGTTTGCCAATATGACTTTACATTCATTATTCAGCCTGGTGAAGAGACGCTGCAAAGTGAGTTCAGCCTTCTCTATTTCTAACTGGAATCCAAAATTTATAATATAATGGCTTTATATTAATGCTGCGGCTTTTACAGAACTATATGCCTCCGATGGACATCCTGATAGGAGAAAGGTACTCAATCCCAAAAACAGGAATTTTGATGACCCATCCTTTGCACTTGCATGTAAACCCATAATTACAGGTGGCAGCAGACCAGACTCATAGACACCTAGCGGTTGCAGTATACAACAGATGTAGTATCTGCTGTAGTGTGCTGAGATCCCACAGCAGAGCATTTAAGAACCGAAAGGTTCCCAACAGTACTGGTTATTGGCGTGATGGTTATCGACCTATTTGGCTCGCATATTCTGTCACTGGAAGCAGTGTTCATCCACAGTCTTGCAGTCTGACTAAGCACTCTTTGAAAGCATAGTCTGAGGATTGAATAAGGAAGGGGTAGCCTCTGGGCGTGTCGTTGGATGGCGAAAAGAACTCACAAGTTCCAAATAAGTCGAAGGGACACTGCCCCACATGAAGGTCAGATGTCGGTGAAACTAATGGCAGAGGTAACTCCGCATCAGCTGCAAGCTGATCGAATCGTTTTTGTCCGGCCATTCGTGGATTCAACACACGAGTATGTACTGTGTGCGACACACCTTCAGGAATGTCTGTGGGCATCGGTTGCTATGGAATTTATGAGAAAAATTGCGATTCTAAAACTCAGGAGCCCTACCCGATTTGGTTAGTGTTTGACTTTTGAAAGCCAACTGCAAGATGGAAAATGAAAGAAGGACTGCTGAATTAGTCGGCACCTCGACTTATTTGCCAGTTACACACTTCTGTACGGCCACATGGAAGGTGTCCAAAATGCCAGTCAAAGTGTGCGATTTAAGGATATCCACCACATGCCCTAGCCATTACCGGGATGAAGGGATATAGAGGATCACAAAAACATTAGATAATTTATAATGTTGACAGTTCACTGAATGCACTGGACCCGGTTGATTTTAAGTTTAAGTGCTTGGATTGGATGTCATATAGATTCCAAACATACAACAATATACTCGTTTGCTGGAGATGGACTACTTGGACACAGCTATTCATCTACCAAGAAAGCAGTATAAAGTTCTTATTGAATAATGCGTGTCAAAGGGGTAAAGAAACAAATTCTACCAGCATCTGATCAAAATTAAGCTTACTTAAGTAGGAAACTATGTCTTTTGTGAAGTTATTTCCTAGAGCAGCCAATTCGTTTCGACCTGGCACAAGGCAGAATGTCCACCGGCTAGCCCTATGCACTTAAAAGTCTGATCCTTGGCCGTTTATATCCATTTCTTTCCTATCAGAGACACCTATTGGACTTCAACCAAATATCCATGGTTCAATATACTAAAAGGAACTAGGAACGAATAACTAGCAAAAGTGCAGAGACTGCGCAGTTGATAACTTGGATGGGTACGGTACCGCAATCAGCAATGAATGCTGAATAAGATCAATTTCACAGGCAGGTGGTTTTGTATTGACTACAGTTTTTAAATATTGCGATTGTGCTGAGTTTACTATCCTTCTCTTCCGATGCCCATAATGAGAGATTGGCGTGAGAATTCAAAATAAACATAAAGTAAATTATTGTCCATGTGATGGAGTCTTTTCCATCTAAAATATTTCCGGATGCTCCTCAGTTTGCTTTTATTGACTTTCGTATGCCTAAAGTGTAGCCAGAGTTGATGTTGACAATCATACTGCATGCATCTGTGAAGTACATGGCAGTAAGGTGAGAAAGAAAGTATACTATCTTATAATGTTCTGATTACATATTATAATTATATACTGGAGAGATTACCCGAGTATTTAGGAACAGTTGCTTATTTGCAAAACGCCAAAATAATATGCAGTTAATATTTCCTAAATGACAAGTCCCGCAACAGTGCAGTCGTCAAACGAAATCATACACTTGAGCAGTAATATGGACAAGGTAATAGACTCGAGTGGTCAATTGACCGGAATATCAGTCAGTTTTAATTTTTTATATGCATACCTACAAAGATTCGATTTTTTCAGTGAAGAAAGAGTGACTTCAGAAACAGCTTAGCGAGACTGGACGCTTAGAATCGACCTCTGCAGTTGTATGCAGTTTACTAAAGGAAAACACCTCAACACCGTTAATGTTTCATCGTTAACGACTATCATAAACTCGATGGGCCCGATTTCCATCACCAAATTTATCATGATAAAATCTATCCCGGAAACAACTTTGACGTTTTTATAGAGGTTACACTACGACTTTTGAGCAGCATTGTGCATTACAGGCTTCAAGGTTTCGAGTTCCACTTTTCGTTCAGCGTTCTCCCCATCTGTGACCTTTATTCATTATAAAGTTGATATTTGAAATGAGAATGTAACGGCCAACAGAGTGCGAGCCATGATGCATGACAGTAACGGTCTATAGATCTCAATAAATTGAAACAAATGTAAACGCTGACGCACAAACCTTTTGACGTCATCTTTCAATTTTTAACTGGTGCAGATATCCGTCTGAAATTAACGATGCTTAAAGTATTAGAAATCACAGTTCGAAGTCAAATTGTGAAGGCAGGCTGAAATTATAAAACGGTCGTTTCAACTTGGAGGTATGGCTAAATGTACTGATGAAACCTTTATAATTCTCCGCTGCTTCTAAGGCTGCTATTGAGCAAAAATTAGGTCTAGATATGACTTATGCAAATTGATTAACAGAATATAATTACGACGATGAGACTGATCTGGGCATGGCCCCAGATGACTGATTGAATGTTTCCGATTTTGATTCCATGCTTACCTCTGTTTTCATTTCTGCTGAATTTAAGAATAAAGTTGGTGAATTTAAGCTTTTGCCAAAACTTCCCATTTAAGTTATTGAGATAAAGACAACGACGGAATTTTCGGGTATCGGCAGATATGCTAGCAGATACTCGGTGTTCCCTATTGACGATGCACCTACTTAAAATTGGGCACTCTGACCAACGGCCTTCATTTGTCTGACTGCGCGGAGACTGCTGTAGCCCATCAGTAGTGGAAGAGATGCTGGAAGGCCTAGGCGTGGGCTTTCTGCAGCGCTCAATTCTACTATTGGGCTGTTGAAATGTTCGCGCAGTTGGCTGGTGCATGGCAGGGGCTACAGCTAGTGCGGCCGATAGTTCAGATCCCTTCCCACGGCAGCTAGTTGCCCATTCCTCACAACAGTGCATCATGGGCGCCTAAATCCATCATCGTGGGGCTAAGAGTCGTGGTTTGGAAGCCTATTAGCTGACAGAGCAACTCAGACTTCTCAAGGCTCACTCAGTGACACCTTCAAACTGGCGTCTTTATAGCGTCCTCATTTCTGTGTGATCCAAGTCAATTTAACAATACCATCCTGTATATTGTGGGGAATAGGTCATGTATAATAAGCAAAAATGAGTTGTCTAGCGATGTCAGTTACCGCAGCCATGACTGTCCCCGGTCAAAATGCGACAGCCTCGTCACGAAAACCAGGTTGTTGAACCAGAGGAGAGTGTACGACACATTGTACGCATGTCCGCCCCACTATCTACTGCTTCCCGCGAAATTACCCACCTCTATGAGAGCCACGCTGACAATCATAGCTCATATTAGTTGCAATGTCAAACAGAAGTTTACTGTTACGTGGGAAGTAAACTCTTTGTATGGTTTACTTGAAAATATAGTCTCATCGATCCTTATTTGATGACCATCAAA
This sequence comes from Ligula intestinalis, assembly GCA_036362985.1. Lineage (NCBI taxonomy): Eukaryota > Metazoa > Platyhelminthes > Cestoda > Diphyllobothriidea > Diphyllobothriidae > Ligula > Ligula intestinalis. Next base: position 18,022,308 of record JAYGXS010000004.1, on the reverse strand, counting down.
AATAACCTGAACTTTATTCACATAAGCCTTTCGACTTGCATTCGAATTTATGGATACAAATAACAGAAAAGTCTCCCTAGTTTCAGTGTTTTTCCGTAACTTGCATTTTCCCGCTCATCGACCGCCGTTTACAACCTGTTGACTAACGAGGCAGGGCGTTAAAATTAACAGAACACCGAAAACTGAGATATCTGGCTGATTGACGGCAATATAAATTACGAGAATCAAGAGGGAAGTTTGCTCTTCTAAATTTATCTCATATATTAAGCATCGATTTACCAACACTTCTTTTTTTGGTCGGAGTGGTGAAAGCGACTTATTCATTACTATCTGATTTGCGTCAAACTTTCCGATTGGTCAGCAACTAGAATTGGTGTGGAACTGGATATTGATGATAAAATAATCAGAAATGGTTTCCCGGGGATCTATTTTTTAAATAAAATAAGTTTTTTAACTGTGTCTTGGTAGATAATATGCATTTCATTTACCTCTGTTACATTTAAGCGTAACTCTAACTGACTGTATTTTTGAGATTCTTATGAATACTTTACTGAGATGAAACAAAATACCCCAATTTCGCACTCCTTTTAAATATATTTACAATAACGTCTTATTGGCTTCATGCCTCTTCGAAGAAGCCTGCTAAATTATATTCACCATTTCTATGGAAAACTTTCTGGGCATTAAAAAATCTCTCCGCCGCATACTGCTTGCCTAGAAAAAACTTTGTGGTTTAACATGCCCAAAGTTTCCTCATAAGCATAAACCAGGCCGCTACTAATCATAAGCCATCAACGGATCGAAGAAAATTTCCGGCGTAGTCGTAAATCTCGCCTTAGGCTTTGTCAGGTTCCTCGGCAAAGTTGGAACTTTACGCGATATCATCACAAAGTGGGTTGACCGTTTTTCTTACCAAAACCACAAGGCCAGAAAACAAACGCCACTGGAAAACCCATTACAAAGTAAAGCCTTATGGACTAACTAGTATTTATCCCAGGTGGTGCCAATAGTCCGAAAATGCTTGACAATTTCTGTTTTTAAAAAAAATGTCGACCGATTATACAAGAAGGCATTAACAACATGAATAGGCCTGCGACGGTATTTTTTTCTGGGAAAACTTTTTCAGATAATTTTATTTTTTAACATGGAAATTACTTAAAGCGAATATTTATCGTTATTCAGAGGGTCTCCACCACAACGCACGTGTTAAAAAGATACTTCTGTGGGTAAAACTTGCATTTATGTTCTACAAATAATATTCAAATGTAAACAGGGTCAACAAGTTGAAGAATGCTTTCCCTTCACCAGAAGCGGTTACAGTAAAAGTTGAGTTGATGACTGCACTTGGTTAAGAGATTATTACCTTTCCTTTATAATAGTACTGACGGCCCATTTGAATATTCAGTCCATCGTACGCACATGCAAACGCCAACGCTTGGTACGACAGCGCCGTTTTGTAGTTGAGTGGACAAAAATTCAATATATTCCCAAAGGAAAGAGTGTAGTTATTTGTTTAGAGACATGAACGTCAATGGTCAAACGAAGTAACATCTCTTTTTTGTTATTCATTGGTCACTTCTAGGCCAAAAGCTGCGTTGTTTCTAGGCAGCATTTTCAAGGCAAAAAGAAACTCGCGTCACCTGTCCTTCAGTTAGACCAGCCCAGGGAACGCCTTTTCATGCAACAAAAACAGTTCCAGGTCATGTGTAATTTTTGAACTCGTCAGTTGTTTGTTAGCGGTGTTTTATGTGCAGTCTGCCTCAGCAGTTCGAACAAGAAAAATTTCGCGAATACTAAATAATTCGTGAGATTAACGAATATATTCTATGGAAAAAACGGAAACAGACATTTTGGAGGTTAGCGACAGCAGAAAGAAATTATTTATTCTAATCATCAAGCACCGTTGTCAGCACTTTAGTGTTATAATCCTGTTGGCTGAGATATCAGAGCCTATACAGTGTACTTATATTTACAGTAAAGCTTTTTTCCATAAAAGAATAAAGTTTACGAAAACGAAAAAACCAATGATGGACGGTTTTCGCGGTCCTCTTCCCCCCTTTCCTGTGACCTTTTACTGACCCTTTCCCCTATAAATGTTGCTGGTTCTCGTTGAAGATTTTATTTTTGTAAATATTCCTACCCACCACGCCGATCTCGCCCACTAGCACAGTGGCGAGTCAGTGGCCAAACCACACAATGATTGTTTTTCTACACGTGCAACTTTTAGTTGTTTTGTACACACGCCAGAACTAGCCACCCCATTTGTTGCTGTTTTTCCATCTCTAACAATGGACTCCTACAGGAGCCCAAAAGCTTAGACTATTAAATGCATGATTCTGGTCTTCGATAAAACCTATTCTTCTCACAGTCATATTTTTTTCAGAACGAAAAACATTTTAGTTATAAAAGAAATTCTCACAGCGCCCATCAGTATCCTATTTCACAGGTTAAAATGTTCTTAATGGCTAAGACTACCAGATATGGAGACAATCGGCTTGGATCTGCAGGAACCAATCAAAACATTGTGCGTACAGAAGTAGAAGGACTATCGGTAAAGAAGGCATATTATCGATTATAGCGCAAGATGAAGCGAAAAGGAGGAAGGGAGGAAATTTGCCTAGAGCTAACCTATAGGGCAGGCAAAATGGATGCTCTGAAATACTACAATGCCACTGATGCGAGAGCGACTGCATTTTATGCGAGGACAAGTTCCAAGAACGCACCTCAGCCGCTGACTGTACGGCCGAAAAGCGGTCATTGCCGCAAGACATTAGTTCAGCCACGTCCACGAGACTCATGATAGTGCTGCTTTGCATCACGTCCTCGTCAGGCCACGTTGCGGTAAGGCGGGTCTGGTTAAGTGGTGTACTGACCAGGTCTGAGGCTCCGCTGGTGCGCAGGGGTCCGACCGGGAGGTCAGAGTTGAGGGGTGAGGGCAATAGGCCCACAATTCCGTCCAGTGCTTGCGCCTTGAGCGAAGACAGTTCAGCCAGCCAAGCGGAGAAACTTACATAGGCGTTCTCAAATCGGCTCACGGCCTCCAAGACGAGCCGGCTTTCACTGGAAATAAGGCAGATAAAGGGAATACAAACCTGGGCACTGATATGGCAGCATAAATATGTCCGCTACAGAGAAGGATCTAGCGGGAGTTTCCGCGGCTTACATGACAGTCACGATAGAGTCCACTGGTAAAAAATCGGCACTGTTACTTACCCAACACTGCGTTATAAACAGTCCTAGAATTCAGAAGATGAATTGGCGAATATACATTTTTTCGATAAATTATCGTCAGGCCTTTACAGTTATATGGTAGTTAAGTAAATAAACTATGCAGGTTGGTAGAAAAAATAGTATGATTGTCAGGGGAGGGGAAAGGGGGAGGGTCGGGGTAAAAGTCTGATCAGCGTTAGAGGGGACTGGTAGTCGGCTTAGCGGCTTTTGCCCATGAAAACTACGGCGCCGTGACGAAGTTCTTTTGGGTCACAGAACCAGTCAGCGCAGCCTGATGACGGTCGCTTCTGCCGTAGCCAACAGATGCTGTGGGGCAGGCTATATTGCTCGCACGAGCCGGCGTTTATCCAAAAGAGTTCAAGAACACATTCCAGCATGGTTAGGGAAGGGCCAACTTAAGGGTATAAATAGTTCCATTCTAACGCACCTGGAAGACAAAGACCATGGCGTGGATGTCAAAGAGGCCTTTCGAGTAATCTACAAGGTACCCTCACGCTATTCGAAATTCCTTGGCCAGCATCTGTTAGCTACGTCAGAAGCGATCGCCATCAGGCTACGCCGACCGGTCCTATGTGCCCAAAAGAAGTTCGTCGCGGCGCCGTAGTTACCATAGGCAAAAGCCGCTAATCCAACAGCCATAACTTCGGCCGACTACCAGTCCCCCCTAAAGCTGATCAGATTTTAACCCAGACCCCTCTCCCTTCCCCTTCCATGAAAATCGCAATATTTTTATACCAACCAGCATAGTTTTTTCTCTGAAGTACCATATAGATGTAAATGCCTGACGAAAATTTACCATAAACAAACGTAAGTTCGCCAATTCATCTTCTGAACTTTTCAATGTGAATTTTTTGAAAATTGAAGACAGTCCTAGAATTGAAAAGAAGAGGATTTAAGCGCTGGGATAAGAACTGTACTTGCCTAACATCTCAAAATTCGTCGTGGATCCTTCATCAGAGGCAGGGACAATAGGATTCAAATCACTGGTAACCCACATATTTGAATTCTGGTGCTGATTTCTAGATGTATTTTGCTCAACACAGTTGACAGTAAGTGTTATTTTTTTCATCGGCACAGCCCTGCTCTTCGCCAAATGGAGAGCTTACTTCTGGACACATGGATAGCTTTGCTTAGAGCTGATGGTTTGTATGTTTACCTAATTCAGGTTGAACGTAGCGGCTAAAATGCAGAGTTAAGAACTATTTGTTTTCGCACGGAACACATGTTGACATGGTCAAGTGTGGTGCACGTGGCAGAACGAAGTCATTTTTATGCGTCCGTTGCTGCTGCTGATAGGAAACCTGCGAAATTTTGCGCGCGCTCATCATTCTTACTCTACAGTTGTTTCTGTCGAAACCCCATTTTTCGAAATGTAAGGCTAACTGTCCAAAAAGTACTTACATTTTGCTTTGTTTTTCGTTGAGGTTTAATCTGACAGGTATTCGACCTGCGCATAACTATCGCTGTAGAACTATAACCTAATCGGCTGTTTACATACATTTTACTCATGCAATGTGGAGTCTTTCCAGTGGTCTTACTTAAGTTGCAGCAAAAAAGGGTTGAGCCTATGTCTTGCAATAGAGTTTTAGTAACTTAATTATTGATTGCAAAATTCGAAAATTGCGTAGACAGCAGAATTGAATGAAACCATAAGTAAAAAGAGTGCTCATCAGTTGCGTCCTGCTACTGCATAACGGAGTAACGTATGAGAGAATACAAAAATAGCGCAGTATACATTAGATCAAATATTATGTCGGATAGATAAGAAGGCCAGTCATAAACACAGTACGACATTTACGAAAAAAAAGTTATATACGGTTTTCCGAAATCGAAATCTTAGGAAAAATACAATGAACAGTTGAGAAGGAGATTATAAGTCCCAGAATACCATCCTGATGTAAAATGTAAATATTATACTTTTTTATGCACGAACTGGGAAATTAGTGGTTATTCGAGTAAGAGCAATTACTGAAACTGTGAACTTTCATAACACCACAAAAGCAGGTTCTCAGCTAAATAGAAGTTAAATAAGACAATGCTTTTCTGCGGTTTCTACATGAAACTTAGTTGGAAAATATTTTAAAGATTAGATTGATTTTACTGAAACGATAGTTACTGTGCATTTCAAGAGTGGAATTAAGGAGAAGTGAGCTTTTTAAAGTTGTCTTTTGTTGAATTTTGATGGTTTTCTAACCACTGTGAAATTTATTGATATCAGAATATGCTTTTTTAACGCTTTCATTGCATTCATTTTGAGGAAGCCCTTTCCGCCATTAGCACATGTTCTTACTAATTCGTCTATTTTAACAATGCAGTTTGTTCTTGACAAAATTAAAGCAGATATGCAACGGCTTTTATCAACATCAAACGGGAAGAAAGAGTCTCTATCTATCTGACTTAGCCAGCACCCAGCCCTCCTTCAAAATATTTTGATAAAAACATGAACGGGGTTGCAACATGCCTATGAGGGAGCCGATCAGTATATATCACAGTGTACCGAGAGGTCTAAAATTGAGGATGCTTTTGTTAACGTTAAGATAATCACGCAACCCTCCCAATCAAAATTATTTTAACCTTCTAATTTTTTGGATTTTATCTTTAGTTTTTTTGCTGACGTGACGTGTTTGTCACGTGAAAGCTCTCCCTTACCACACACGGACGTAGACGAATGCAGGTGCCCTCAGGATAAAAATTGCTGATTTTACTGTTGCGTTTAGCATAGTCTGAGTTTCTAGCGTTGTCCGTACCCGAGCTTACTGTCGGGTGATTTACTAGAGTAGCGAAAGATTCATCTACAGACAAACTTTTCCACTGTTTTCGGGTCATGGAAAGGCCATAAAGGTTACTTTTGACACCATTGGAACCCTGATAGTAAACGTATATAATAAACGTTACGTATTTGACCTTCAATAGATTGAAAGCAAGCATCCTCTGCCTTTGGAAAGCCATACAAAACCATGCCATAAAGTAAACGACTATAACGAAAGACAACAGTAGTTGTTCAGAGAAAACTGATGAAGATAACCCAAACGACTTGCGTCCGTTTGCTGTGCTTGGAAATTGAAAAACAGCACTTAAAAGGATTGAAAGGAAAGCAGAGATTTTGGAGCGAAACAGCATTTCCTCGCGTAAAATAATTTCGCGTAGGCCTTTCGACTGTTGCCTGTCACCTCGACACAACAGAATTGACGAAGTGAGGCGCGGAAAGTTTAATTCACAAAAATAAATAGCGGTTAAAATGTCAAACAGGCAGGATTGAAAAAATCGAAAAGCATTTTGCAGACCTTTACTGTTATTGAAGAATGTAAACTAAGTGAATACTACAGGAAGGCCAGAATTATGATGTAATATAGACGTTTGTGCCAGCTGGATTCTATCCTCAGTAGATAAACCGTCTTCTACTGGGCCAGATTCCAAGCACCCAGAGGATTTAGAAAATTAATTTGGGATCAATAAAATACCCGCTGTCTAAAAAAGGAGGATTTTATTCATGGATTTCAAATATCAGTCAGATTTATGCTTAAGTTGGTCCACGTTTGGTGTTTCTTTTATGCGCTCTAAGCCCAGTAAGATTTGTGTGCATAAATAGAAGTCAGATGACAGGCAATATTTTATCATTTTCGCATGGAGTACGCTACCATGTTATCCTTTTCTATAAGAATTTCCGAATATTCCGGCTATTGTTGCACTCGGTGAAATAGGCATGGGGGAGTTCTGTGGTTTTTGGCAAATATGGAATGAGCATAGCCTAATGTTGCATTGAAAAGCTAATTAACAACCCTCGTAGCAATGATTGGGTGTTAGCCAACTTATCCTATTTCCCCAACTTTTCGCGATTTTGCGAATATTACTCGAGTCTAGAAAGAAACGCCGTCGAACTGTTTCGCTCTGTGAGGGGTAATACACGAATTGGACGCTCAGGAAGGCTATAGTTGAATGTCTTATGGAAACCGTAAAGGAAAGAACGAAGTCACACGTAAGGGGATGCTGTATCATTAACGCAGTTCCATCGGAAAGTGTCGAACTGTGCATAATACACTTCATAATATGCAGATTGTGAAAACCTTCCAGAAATTGCTGCATTGCAATATGTTTCGAGATAAATCATTCCCAGAGGGTACACTATTGTAAATTATTTGATTAAGGGATTAAAGAGGCTCTTTTTAATCACATTCTGTCAACTTAGAAGAATTTAGACCTGAAGCGATTCGATAGCTTAAAATTATGAATGTGACAGACGGGCGTTTTAAGGAAAACCCAGGTTGATAGCCATAATATTAGAGCTCTGTATTGGTGTATTGTCGTTTGAAATTCTGCAAGATGTATCTGAATGCCACCTTAGTATCTGCTTAAACATGTGCACTCCGAATGTCAATACTAACTGACACTCGGTCTGATTTGGATTAAGCTATGTAAAGCGTAGATTGCGAAGTAGAAGACGACTCGATCGCCGGGACAATATGTCGTCTTCTTCTTCTCAATTACTTCTCGGGACTCGCATGTTCGCTTGCATTAACAATAAATCGTATAGTTAATCAAGCAGAAGAGCAATGTCCCGCCACAGAATCATGAAAATATCCTTAAGGATGCGGTTAATGTGCATCCCTCTACAAAGCACTTGCAAAGAAAAAAAGTAGCTGAACTAAGAGGTATACTAGCCTGAAAACGTGTGTCCAAATTTGAATTTAACACCGGAGGCACAGACCATTAGGGTTGCAGTTTTCACATAATATATTTGCTGTACAACCACATACCTTATTTTAAAAGCAGAATTTATTGACATCAATAAAGCTGGTGACGGCTTCCCAACTGCACCTTGTCGCTGCATGAGGATGCTAACGAAGAGAACATACAACAGCTTGAAATTTCAAAGAATTACATGGAATAACAGCAAGGAGCATAGTTCAATTCAGATTTAATAAGACAAGGTTATGTAGAAGATATGTAAATGACATATTCACGATTGTGGATTCTAAGAAAGGCGCCGATGACCTCCTCATTTTTTTGAATACTCTAAATCTAAAATTAAATTCACACTGGAAACAGAGCAGCTTAAAAAGCTTTCCTTTCTAGACGTCCTCATGTTTAGAGAGGCTGATGGTTGCATAGAGCATTCAGTTTTTCCCAAAGATACATGGAAAGGGCAGAACCTACATTTCATGATTTTTGTGCCTATTCAGTGGAAGCGAAATCTGTTACACACTCTCTTTCAACGAGCAAGGAACTTTTACTCTAGTAAAACCCTGCCTGCAGAGCTTTCCTGCATCAAAACAGCCCTATTTAACTGTAGTTATTCCACACGCTTTGTTCAGAAGTACACCAATTCTCTACAGTCCAAATTGATCGAATTATCTGCTCCTCAGCCTTTAGGGGTGATGATATTTCAAATAAAGTCTGGCGGCGATTGCGCTGTACTATGGAAAGGACCTGCAACGCAGGAAAATTCGACTTCTTAAGTCCTACTTAAAGCATTCCAGTAAACCAGGCAAAGGATGCTTTTCCATTGCACGCCACCTCAAATTGTGTGTACGAATTTAAATGTACATACTTGCGAATGCGAGTACATTTGGCGTATGGCAACTGGCAGCCGGGGCGGCATTTCGAGTACTTGTTAGGGCCCGAACAATTCAAACGCTATGCTATTCGGAAGCTGCCTTCATACGGTGGGAGAAACCCAACCTATGCAAGCAGGTTGAACATGTGCTCAAACTCCAATTTTACAGGAATTTTGGCACTTATTTTAATTCCCAAGTGATTTTTGTTCACTTCCCTAAACTCCCTTCCTTTTTCTAAGTTGATTTAATGCAGTGCCCTTTATTTGATCATTATTTAAACTGAACTGTGATCCTTTTTGTTATGCCATGTCATTATGTAAATTTTCAAACTGTTGTATGTTCTCTTCGTTATCATCCTCATGCAGCGAAAAGATGCAGTTAAAAAGCTGTCATGACATTTATTGACATCGATATATCCTGTTGTATACACCTCTTATAAATTTGTAGCCGAAAAAAAGCTTAAGACATAATTAATTAGTTTACCGTCTACCACATTTATCACCGATCGGCGTACTTCGAGCGATAGTTGTTCAGCCGTCCACATCCGAGAAGTCAGTTTCAAAACTTAATTAGCCCTCCTGGTTCTTCGTTATCAGTCGTCTTATGCTTGACTATCAGGCGGATGTTGTCTTGCATCAAATATATGCTCACAAACAAATTGATTAAAGCGAACGGAAAAAGATCTTTTAGTTAACAAAATACAAGTGGATGGCCATAGTGTTCTGCAACAGATTTCAGCAGACTGGTTTTCGTAGATATTCATCAAAGGTATTGATTCCGCAATTTTCTCACACTGAATGTCAGTAACTTGCGCAAAAAGTATTTTATTTAACTTATTGACAGGCAATATGATAGGTGATTTCCATAGATCGATCCGCTTTACGTTTATCTGTCAGTTTGCCAATGATATAGAATTTTTAACAATTCGATCGATACAATTGTAAAAGTTTTCCCTATTGTGTGAGTTCGACTACCACCGAGGCCGCGATTTTTTCAAAATTGAGCCAATTGAATTATTAAAATCTACCAAACCCCCAAAACATCAGTTTAAGTCAGCAATGCGTGGTGAAGCACTCTGATAGTGCAGGATCAAAGCAGATTGTGAGCTCATATAAAAAACGAACGGAAATCAGTACTTCGCCCGCGAAAAAACAAACCGGCGAACTTGAAAGGGACAGGAAAAAGGATAACTTGCTAAGTCTGTCATGAGCTGACTGTCTTACCCTACTGATCGTGTAGATGCTGTCTCCGTGGCTTCAAGAAAACTAATGCAATCGATCACATACGTAGCGTAGCTGATAATCGGATACATATGCACTACCACTTAGGTCAAAAAATAGGGGAATAGCATAAATGCATACGTTTAGGTTCGTGAAGCAGTCGCCTTTCTCCTTTTGTTGATTTGAATTGAGCCAAAAACTGTAAGTTGCGGTTGACTTAAGACAGCTTGTATTCCCCTTCTTCTGAGCACATACTGTTTACGAGGGACAAGTGAACAAACATTCCAAAAATTTGATTTCTTTCCTGATCTTCCTAAAAGACAAGACCTCGGGTAATTGCTATTAATAAATATCCCGTTTTTGCTTTCAAATTGTTTGCCAGTTGGCGCTTTACAGATCATGTGAACTGACGAACATACAATTCAGGTTCGTTTATGGATGCTCAGTTATCGTTAATGGAAGCCATTCGCCCCCGTTCTGCCCTTGGATTCCCTCTTGAGCCGCGCCATCAAAGGCATTACGATAAGTAGTGTAGGTGGATTAATAATGGTTAGAACATTAGACTTCTCAAAGCACGACACAGAATCGAGCTGGGATCGGATATGATTGGCTAACAATAGCCAATCAGCCAGAAATGGCCATTCCAGTGTCCTTTGTCTTTGCCGGCAATGCCCATAAATATAAGGGAGCAACGCATTTTAACTGCAACAACTAGTTGCCAAATTGAAAATATTAAGTATATAAGTTTTGGTTGGTAAATGTCTGCTTAAATAGTCCTGTTCGTATGCCCTGGCTAATGTAGAACATTGGGCATGTTTAAAGTACATTTAAAACAGTTATCTGCTATAGAACGTGAATCATCACTACCGGTGCAGGGGGACGGTAAGCCGCGTTTATTTTTGGATTTTGATGTGTCAAGCTAACTTGCTCTCCTCTTAACCCTCAACATGTTACGGTACAGCAAGAACCAATTATGCACATTGGGAAAGGTGAGCTAAAGTGCACCGAACGTGTCATGAATAGTAGTTTATTTGCTCTCGCTGTCCGACGGATCATGTTGGCCAGGGGTAGACCGTAGGCCAACGACCTACCGCTGAGCTGCCAGTCTACGCTCCGGTAGTTGCGAATGTCAAAGTTCGCAGAGGGCGGGAGTAGTGTTCGCTGATTTCGCATGATTGGGTACACTACCTCTTCTATTCCCTGCAGTTAGCGCGTCTATCAGCTAGCAGGTTGGGACTTATCGGTAATTATTCAGAGAGGAAATAAAGCCTTTCCAGCAGTGAAAGCGAAAATATTGCTGTAGGCACAAATTAAGCCAATAGCGGTGAAAATATTCTAATCACTAACATGTACCGAGGACTTTGCAGATGAATTTGTTTGAAATAAGTGATTGAAAAATAGGAATTTGATCGCCAATAGAGGAGAATATGCTAGTTCCAGGCATCATTTCAGACGACGAAGATGCAATCACTGGAACAAGGGCTTTAATTTCCTGACGTTTTGGATTCCTTCGTGAATCCTTTATAAATAGGTGATGATAACATAGTCATGGTCATGCGCAGATGGGGTCATCGGACTAAAATTGCCATCAAAGCATGGATAGCCGCGCCTAGGATTGTTGATATGTGACAGAACTCATCCCAGTTGAACAGAAAGGTGAGCAAACTCACACTTTTCTTGAACCATTCATGTATACTTTGTTAGGAAACTTTATGCAAGGGTCTGAAGTGGCATTTATACGAAATTTTAATATAATCTGCGCGGACAAACAGCATCTCTGGCGAGCCAAAAAGGCTCAAACATATGAACGTTTACGAGGGTGCCAACACCAACGAACATGCAAGTTCCAGGAGGTATTTGAGAAGAGCTAGATGTGATCGCTGAGGCAAGAATTTTATTTGCCTGACTTTCCGAAATCCATCGTGGATCGCAAATTACTTGACTCATGATTCACGGCCCCCCAGTCTACAAACAAGCACAACAACATACCTAATTCATATTGGGTGCTAGGGCTCAATTTGGCCAAACTTAGTCACCACTTTCGGACGCATGGGCCTATGTATCACCTAATGCCAGCTTCGGGAAGCCAGATGGCCAACCATTCATCATACCCAAGTGTGCAGTATCATAGTGACTGTGTCCTATAAATACAAAAACTCCCTGTGTATTAATTGCCCGTGGCTGAAAATTGTCTCTGATGATGGATCCGCGACAGATTTCGAGACGTCAGGCAAATAAAATCCGTATCCCACCGATCACAGCTGCTTCTTCTCGCTTACTAGGATGAGCATGAATGAAAATGAAGCCACATTATGCTGCTTGAAGCACAAACGAAAGCCGCACCAGCTCAAAATGGAAATCCGTCGGTGGAAGGTCGATTATTATTACCTGCAGTGACCACCATGTCTCAAATGTAGGTAGGCACAGGAAAAAAGTGTATAGTGATAGAGATTTTTGATTAATTTTACGCACTCGTTACTCCCTCCCTCACCTGGAGACTGCGATAGTACAAATTTGGGAGAATCGGAGGCGGAAGAGGGCACCGGTGGCCGGCGGGGCGGGAAACTGCACCTTGTTGTGCCACGACATAAACATCAATGTGCATGAATACCCTGTGTTTCATTGAAAAAATAGTGGATCTTTTTGCATCCCACCGAACGTCAGTGCCATATAGAGGCCATGTTAATAGGAATACGTCACAGCCTGGTTCGCAGTTCATCATTTGACCGCTCCATAGAAACATCCACTATGCTGACCGTGAGCTCCAAATTATTCCGTCAGTTGGCAGCCTTCCAATTCATAGCTTACAGTGCACCCTGAGATTTTTAACCGCATCTGATTGAGGAATATGCGCAGTGACAGTCAACCTAAATCTCCCCTATCTCTTCTTACTTCCAGTTATAAGACAACCACCCCGAGCCAGCTATTTTTCTGATGCTGGAGGTGGGTTCACTCGATAGAACTAGAGAGCTCGTCTGTGCGTGCAAAATACACGACCGAAGGAAACGCACCAGGATTCAACAACTCAGGTCGTAATCAGAAAGTGTTTATATCGAATTTGGTTTCTTTTCCGGGGGAAGTGAGGGGTAACTGCTTACTCAATAACGCATAACCAGGTTTCTGTGAGGGTGGTGGACTCACTAAAAGGAAATATTCTTGAGTTTATAACGATGTGCAGCTCGTCAAAGGTTTTATTCCTTTAAAAAAGACCGTCGAGTTTAGTTTCTAACAATCAAGAAACCACTTGATAAAGTTTGGCCGATTATGACCAGTTCTTTGAAATCTTAAACGCCTCGAAATAATGCAGCCGTGTAATTACATTTAATTTTGCATCTTTAAAAACTCAACAAATATTTGAGAATCAAACTGCTTTTGCCAGCCTGGTGCTCAAACCAATGACCTATTTCATGATTTACTCAGCACATGTAGCGGCAACCTCGTCCGTCATTGCATCGTAAGCATTATCAGGTGTTTGAGGGGAATTTAGAAGGCACCCTTTTATGAACATATGGTGCTTAAATGAAATGCTCGCTAAGGATACTTCTTCCACAGTTTTACCGAACCTCGCAATAAAAAATCACCTTGATTGCGCAAAATGCTCTAAAAGACCTTAAAATGACTGGTCACGTCAGCATAATCTTCAGAATGAGCAAAATCAGATGATGGTTAAAATAAAATTGCTTTGACCTTAATATCCCTCCAGGACCACAACTTAATAGTGCTGTTGCAAAAATATCCTAGAAAATAACCACCAACTCACAGAAGGGAAACAGCGCTTGCAAAAGTAAATTTTGCACAAAATTGCTATTGGGTAAATTGAAAGAATTTAACTGAAAACTCATCAAAAGCAAAATAAAAACACTTTTCTTATTCCCTATTATCATCGCGCTGACGTTGTACTCCTTCCTGAATATGGACAAAATTTTTTGTGGTCGAAAACTTGGCCATTTAATTGATTAGTTTGGTCAACTGATAATTTAAGCTGGTATACAAAAATATTTGGCACTTTAGAAGGTACAAATGGTACTTATGAATGAATGCATCGACCAAGCAAGCTATAGCATTCACCATATCTATGTGTTTTATCCAGTCTGAAGACTAGCGTCTCTTAAACACAGCAGCCGAACTAACTAACAAGGCGGTGAAACCAACGCACAGCTATTCCTTGGGGATTATCTGCATAAACAATCTTTGCCGTTTATAGAGGACAAATTGAGAAAATCAGTCCTCGGGGAACCGTCTGTATTGAGCTGGGGTTTCCTTGAACTTTTTTCTTGAATAAAGAGGAACAAGGGTGCACTGATATCCATATCATTTTCTTCCTTAAGCAAACAACTGCTGCAAAGGCACCGCGACACTCTCGGTAACTTGCTTGCCCGCAGCATCAAAAAACGTACACCCCCCTCTCCACTGTTAACTATCTTTGGAAAATTTATTTCGCAATGGCTTCATAATACGGCGTCCGGATTAAAGCGGAGTCGGGGGTAGTCGTGGGAGCGATTTAATTTACAACCTGAAACTTACTTATAGCAGCGAGATTGGACAGTGTCCTGGACAGGGGAAGTCGGAGCGGAGGGGGATGCAGCAGACTCCGCCTGATGTGGGCGAGCCGATGCAGGGGGCGGCGGTGGTGGTGGGGGGTCGAGCGGTGGTGAAATATGATCCGGTTGGATGTAGGCCACCGCGGTCGCCACTCGGCAGCGAATCAGCCGTAGGCATTCGGTGAGCTGTGTGATAAAATTAGCTCGATTGTCTCGATGCAGTCGTTGACGCAGGAGATTGTTAGTGTAGGCAAGATCAATGTTCAAGTCCGATTTCAGCTTATGGAAATCCAGAGAAGGCTGAAACCGGCAAAAACACCAAATTGCAGGTCTGTCTTTCCGCATAAGATTTATATAATGGAAGCACGCACGCAACCTCTGTACAGCAGAGATACTGTGGGAAATATTGAACCATAAATTACAGATTGACTCCACATCAGAATGTTTGAAAATAACCGCTTGCTCTATGCGGCCTCAAGCTTGCGTCTAATGCATCGCCACCACATTTATCGCTTCTCCCTTCACAGAAACTAAATATCAAAACAGGTTTCGACAGTGAAACATTATTAGACCTCTCCAAATAAAATAAAGAACAAAAGGGAAAGAAAAAGTATAAATCTAGACCTCCGACTAAAATGCTTGGGGTGGTTAAAAATATAAATGTCCACTCTGAAGAAAAAGGCGCAACAACAAGTAAAATATTATCCTTCGTAAAATTGCTTAGTTACATCGGAAAACTTGAAAACAAAAATGCTACCGCCCGGTTACCCGTCATCTCGCTATAATAGGCATGGATCACTATTCGGAAATCGCAAAGTTATTCATGGCGCCGAAAGAAAATTCCTTAGCATATTTACACAAACGCGATGGCAATGCACGGTCCTTGGGCTTAGCGCAGTAGCTAAAACGCAGTAGTTAAAATGATTTTTTTAAAACAGTACCATTCCTTTTTTAGGCAAGGATGTTGGTTTAAACAAAGAAATACTAAAATATGATTTTCTTTATTATTATAATCCTTGAAATATACATCAACAAATTAAATACAGTGTCTATCACTGTACTCAAACACATGACGCGTAAGTATACTTTTGAAGAAGTGTATGTTAAAATATTAAATTGTCAATAAATGCTTTGGAATATTCAATGCGGTCAGCAATAAAATTGTTTCGGAGCTGTATTCTAACGATTTTGACCTTTTTGAGGACGAAAATTCAGACACACTATAAGAAAGACCAACTCCATTTCCGTAGATTGATGATTTTCAAAAGTGCATCACGTGATGCGATGTAGCGACAACGTTCTTTAATTGTCGGAACCTCGGCTATATTTCGTATTTAGAATTTTACTTATCAAAAACTCGAATTACAAATTGGCGGGTCTCATCAGTTCCACCGATTGCGAGTCACTGTTATTTATTGAAAAATATGCTTCTGATAGTATTGTAATAAACGAACTATTTGAAACTCTAGCTTTGTTTTTCGCGTCTTCCAACAAAGTATACAATGTATTCTGAGGCAAATATTTCACGAGCTACATTTTGCAATCTGTAACATAAATCGCTTAATCAGATACTTGTCAAGCAGTCGCAAGCTCATGAAATAAGCGATAAAATTTAGAATGCGCCTTTTTATTTCCCCGAAACTGTTCTGTTATTTGGAGTATTCTTTTATTTCCGGTGAAAAAGGCCTTAAGTTTGAAAATCTATGCTTTATAAGTGCTCTGAGTTCTGTCTCAACGGAAAATGACACCACCAGATCGTTAAGGACTGAACACACTGTCAACATCAGTGAAAACGGTTATCGTTGGGACTTCCGCAATGAAATGTGACGTTGAATGTCAAGGGACTGATGAAGTGGGTAAATCAAACCGGTCAAACGTGCGCGTGGTCTCAGGAAAGAATTAAGAAATTTTTCTGCATATATTTATGGCTGTGTGCCACCGCGAATAACCGTTCCTGCGGGGATACACCGTATACTGTATCTGAATAAGAAAAAATACTCTGTTCCATAACTGGTGCATCGATGCAGCTAAAGTATTTGCTGCATACAACTACAAGTATCTAATCTTCCGTGTTGAATAAAAAATTCTATCTTTATATTATTAGAAAACATGGATAATAAATGTGTTTATTTTGCCCGCCGCTCGCGAGACCATCAAGCACAGCCCAGTTTGTGTCCAGGCACGCATGCTACGGGACCAAGACTGCAAGCCATAACGCCAAAGACGATGGTGGAAATGACGTGGGCATGGACTCAACCAATCACAGATACTTCCCCTTGCCCCACCCCACAGTACCCCGTAGCTGGACATCAAAAACATGCCAACGCTTCCTGTTCTCTCCTTTTCTCTAGCAATGGCATCCTGTATGCGTCCGAAAGCTCAGAATGTCCCAGTGATCGCGCTTTTGTCTTCATTACAGTCTCATAAGTGTTTGAGCAGCATCCGTTATTATCGGATTTAACAAATACTTACCCAAAAACAAATAATTTAAAATACTCCTATGTAATTATTTCAAGGGTTTTTAAGTCGGAGGTAAAGGTGCATTAGAAAACAAGGCCAGGGAAACTGTAATAGCTATTTGCAGCTTATCAACCGTCATCAGTTAGCCATAAACAACCGCAGGTTTTACCCATAACAATAAGCGCCGTGTGGCCGCTGGCAAAATTCAAGAGTGAACCTCATGGCCATATAGGACGAGAAAGAGTCCGCTAAAAGATCGGTGAAGACGCCAATCGGTCATTTCATATATTGTAATCTCATGCATGTTCGAATATCCAAAACATTATACAAACTTCAGAATCACCTTTTAACTGTGTGTTTTTTAACTTTCAAGGTTAACTGAAAAGTAAAAGTAAAAAAGGAAAAATGAAAAATACTGTATGCCATACGCTATCATATACGAGGGTAACATGCTCTTTTGACGAAATTCGCCTAAAACAGGCGTTCTCCAGGGAACAGTGAAAAGAAAAAGTAATAACAGTAGAGCAATGAAAATGATGATAAACTCCCGATGAGCAGGTTTTCTATTAGTTCCTCTACAATAATTCATCCTATTTGCATTGGAGGGAATTCTATGTGTGCGCTCTGTCACTAAGACTGCCGCCTGCATGCCACGGGTGGAGCCGCGCATTTGATTTGCTCTAGGGCAACTATTAACAACGCCACAACACCTTTTTTGCAGGTGACATCACGAGACCAGGGAAAAAAGCACTTCACGCTCTTTGTAGGCCTACTTTGACGTTACTTCTGAGGGCCTGGAGAAAAAAAACAGAAGAGCTGTAAAGACCGAAGCTTCTTTTTTTCGGGCGTAGTCACTTGCATGCAGGCCAAATCCACTAGTAATGTACGCCCACGCATACGTCCTTTCTTTGCCTTCAGAACATGTAAAACCACACCATTCTTAGAAGCACAAAACGGTGTACATTACCAACTTCACGATCTTGCAACGGACGTATTTGAACAGCTTCGTAATATCGTCCCAAAAGTCTAAACTTGGAGCAAAACTGAGGTTTGCATTCAATTGAGTGCATAGGTTGGTTAACTTACAACAGTCTTTCCTGGGAAAAAATCTTCAGCACAATGAAATATTAAGGAACTAGGTAAATTAAGAGATAAGACAGAAACTGACGGTCGGCATTACACGGAGTGAAGTCAAGTCAGTTCTGAAAAATTCATGATAGACACTTATGTTTGCGTCAACATTGCGGAAGCATACGCATTTAATCAAATAACAAGGTAGATATAAATTAATTTTAATGTGCGTCATTTATAACACGTCAAACTTCACTACACATATTATTTAATTAAGTTGCTTTACTAGCTTATCGCCGGATTATACAACAAAAAGAGAGTATATGTTGCGATATTGTACAGAGAGCATTTGCCTTAAAATCAAGACATGCATTTAGTTTGCCAGCGCAGCAAAAGCGTAGGAAAGCAGTGGATGTATGCATCTACTGAGCTGCGATTAGCACCAGTCAATGCTGAGTTAACCAATTTGATATGAAACCAAAAATTATTTTAGTGAATGATTGTTTTTAGGTTCCGAAAATTCCTGTTGAAAACTTCAGAACATAAATTGGCGAACGTATGCTTTTATTCGAAAAGAACTTCTCGTCAGGCCTTTACATTTATGTGGTAATAAAATAAATAAACTATACGGGTTGATGGAAAGATGTAGTGTTGCAGTTGTCAGGGTCGGTGGAGGGTATTTTTTCCGTTTTCTCTTAAACTCTAAAGCAAACTGGCCTGCATCTGAAACCAAATGCCTCGTCGGCACATAGTGCAACACCCACCAAAAGATACTGCACAGCAGCCAGTAGCACTAACGTAAAAACCAGGGTCAATGTAGCATTGTGCGTGGCTAGTAGGAAAACATATTTAGTCTCATGGCCATACGAACAAAGCAGCTGGTAGTTTGGATGGAGAGATATGTGACTTGCCCACCATCAGTAAGGACCGAACAGAAGTGAGCACGCGAGGTGAAGTACTGGACCTATTACCACAAATGCCGACTATAAGGACCATCAAGCGAGCCGTTCGTGTAGAAAGGTCCTCCTATTTTCCGTACACATACAGTTACGATCTTGCCTAGTAGAACTGAGGAACTGAACGTACCTTTACTAGCAAATGTTCACTTTAAAGCGTGTATTTATTCAAAAAAAGTATTTCATGGCGAAAAGGATGTGCGTTTAAGCAAAGTCTGCGTTGAGTCGCATTGTCTGTCTGAATCTTTTGCATCTGCGACTTACATTGGAGACCCCGTTTCAAACAAACGTTAACGTCGTGTACCTCAGGCCCTTGGGAGACTGTGACCCCGTCATATTATGGAAACTAGCGTATTCACGAGAAGCTGCAAACTTGCTAAAAACTATCAGATGTGCGCCAGAGGGCGTTTGTAGACCTGCCATTCTATAAAACACGCCAGGCAGCTCGTTATAAAAGCCAAAAACACCTAATTGTTTGGCCGGTTAAGGTCAGGCCTTTGAAGCCATCTAGGGATTGTGATAGACAGCAGTCGTTATAAAAGACTAGCGCTGTGCGAGGTCCACCAGCACATTCCATTCAGCTGATCATTAGAGCTACTTTGAACCTTAGTGCCTTTAACTCTTGTCAAAATAGCAGCAGATTCGTACATGTCAAGTGGTGCTAAAGCTAGCCAAGACTGCAGTTTCGGTTAATTCCAAGTAATAGAGTCCAGTTTTTTGCCTATTTTCCTAGATGATTTTCTCCTTGAGGGGATATGCCAGCGAAATGCGTATTTAAAACCGATCTGCTTAACAGATAAAACTTGCTTGCAATGACTTTAGTTGCTTTGCGAAAAAGAGGAAAATGGAAAACGCAATGGGTCCCGTGACGGCCGTCGAAAAATACTGCGCATTAGGCTGGATGACTTAAAAGACCGCATGTCAGTCTGAATTTTGACAATACGTATACATCTACCAAGCCGACCGCGTGGTCACAAAGTTGTGGAAGGGAAAAAGTTTAAATTTGGTTGGTCTGTGGAGTTTTAACTTTGAAATCACTACAATATAGTCCAAAAAGTGAAACAGTAGCTAAATACTCGTCTTGAAATTTTGCCTGCTCTGTAGGGGCACACTGGCTATCGAGTCTCCTCACATGCACGTGGCTGGAATGAGTTAGAGATAATAAAAAAATCTTGTTGCCTCGTTTTAGATTTCAGTCGCAATTAGACCAAAGGAGACAAAATTAGGTGGAATATGCAAGCTAAAATTTCAATTCAGACTGAAAATACTCCACAGTACTCTGCAAAACAATTATAACAGATATACTACTGAATCCATGCTTGATTATATGTGACATCGCGGGCAAGGGCCATACGCTTTTCTTACACGTTTTTCTATCGTTTGGGTCTTATAACTATGGCTACACTCGTGAATTTTGTACACTCTCAATAAGTATGTTTTAAAGCTGATTCGAGTCTCCGATTGAGCAAGTTTTAACAGTATTATGAACATAGGCTGTTTTATCTGGTGGTTTGATTCTGTTACCCAACTTAATTTACCAAATAGCAGAAAATAAAGCTGGCAGGCTAGAATAAATTACATTTTCATTGACGCATACGTGTATCTGAATCAGTCACGCTGGGTCAACTTCTCTGATTTTATACATCAGTCTGATTGTTATGATCTGTGAGCAGAGAGGTACACTCAGCAAAACGCAATGCCCATACACGCGTCTCTGACTCCAGAACTGAGTCAATTGAGCCCACACAAACGTAGTACTAGATCAAAACCTAGATATAATGGTTCGTAACCTGTGGGATAAGTTGCCCACGCTTAGAAGTCTTCCTAATCAAGCTCTCACCATTATATCTTTATAAACCTAAATTTTGTGAAATTGGAGAAGTGGCTGGACGTAGTAATTTAGATAGGTGTCTGCTTTTGTTTTAATGTTTGTCTTCAGACATATTAGCTTTGCACGGTAAGAGATGGAACTAGAGTGGGCGATTGATGCTGTGCAAATTTAGTTCACTATAACTGCATTCACAAGCAAGTCACTATTTTGAACATAAGAGTGTGATGAATTTCATCGTTCAGGATGGTAAAGGCAGTGGAAATCGGCTGAGGGTTAGGCCGTACTCACTTAACAGAATATATATATATATATTCACTTAAGAATGTCCAAAACCGATCCAATAGACTTCCGAATTATATATATATATCTAAAAAAGTGGATCCGGCAAAGCAAAGGGAGACCAAAATGGCCATTTCTGGCTTATTAGCCGTCATCAACCAGTCATACCCAATCTCGAGGGTTGGCACCCCCGAGATTTGAACCCGTTCTCATGTCCCATCCACCTACTTCCATGTCATGCACCTAATAATTTGAGAGATTATTTCCTTGATTATTATCTGGAGGTCATATACTAGAAACCGCATAGAGAACGTTGGGGGCCTACTGAAAAGCCGAACCCCTCGTTGCTGTATCATGCAGTAGCAGAAACATCGGCGAAACACGTGTCTGGGCTTTTAGCTAGTATCTATGCGGAAATATGGTATAACATCATTGTCATATAGAATTCACACTACTTGTAGTGCTAATCGTTTGTAGAATGGACATTTCCGTGGTAATTCCGCGGCAGTTGATTGTCTTCGACGAAAATGTTCATCGAACTCTAGGGTCTGACCCTTAAAAGTCATGTCCCATCCACCTACTTCCATGTTATGCACCTAATAATTTGAGAGATTATTTCCTGCATTATTATCTCGAGGTCATATACTAGAAACCACATAGAGAACGTTGGGGGCCTACTGAAGAGCCAAACCCCTCGTTGCTGTATCACGCAGTAGCAGAAACATCGGCGAAACACGTGTCTGGGCTTTTAGCTAGTATCTATGCGGAAGTATGGTATAACATAATTGTCATATAGAATTCACACTACTTGTAGTGCTACTTGTTTGTAGAATGAACATTTCCGTGGTTAATCCGCGGCAGTTGATTGTCTTCGACGAAAATGTTCATCAAACTCTAGGGTCTGACCCTTAAAAGTCATGTCCCATCCACCTACTTCCATGTCATGCACCTAATAATTTGAGAGATTATTTCCTTGATATATATATGTATATATATATGTATATATATAGGTCAAGGGGTTTGCATTTCGAGCGATATAATGACGAAGAGTTTCTTCGGAAAAAATTAAGATGCACTTGTGCATTTTTGATCTCGTGACACGTGCTCTTCATCAGACGAATTAAAGGGACCTGAGAGAGAAGGATTACAGTAGACAGTTTAAGCAAACAGGACAGTCAGACCAGTGGCGTGTGAGGTGAGTCATGGTTTGTGAACCCGCGTGTTTGTGGGCGGCGTGCGGTTGGAAGGGGGAGGGCGTATGGTGGGTCGGTAGATGTTGATGTGACCAGTTTAGCAGTCATCAGTGTGTGAATATGACGGGGTACGGTGAGTTTTGATCTCAAGTCGTCATATTGCTCATTCAAATCGATGTGCCGGGTAATACTACTCGCTTGAGCTCAGAACCTACCATATCCCGTCCTATTCACATAGCTATTTCGTAGTGTAGAGCCAATGAATGTTTGCTTATCTATTCACGACCGACCTGCTACAACAGGTTATGTCAAAAGGCAAGACCATGATGAAGATGATGTGAAGTTTACCGTCCTGAATGATGATGGCCGTCGGATGCACCGCAGCGAGATGTGCACAGGAGTGTGCCGTGGGCATAAATTATGTTATAATTGCGCCCTTGCTAGAACAATACTGCTGCTGTACTATCTCCTTCACGTTCACCGGATTTATTGCGGCGATGATTAATGCGCTGATGTGCTATGGGCGTGGTGCCACCGCAATCAGCCTTGCTCTCCCACCCTCGCAAAACTAGTTGATCCTCGTTGAGCTGGTCAGCCATCTGGCACTGTAATGGGGCGCAGCCTCTTTTAGTGATCTGCAACAGCCCGTGGGCGTTTGCCGCACGCGACCTGACCACGTAGGGCTTTATAGCACGCCCCCCCCCCATCCTTCTGACCTGAACATTGCACGCTTACTCTGGCTGTCGGGCATTGTGAGGCTGTCTCGTGCGTGGCGTGTAGCTTGATAACGTAAAGGGTAGCACTGGGGGTTTGGACTACAATGTGCTAGCAAAGGTATGTTTGAATATTTTGTCCGGGTCCTGGTAGACCCTATTCGTGACTGAACGGCCGTGGGCACAGTGCACAGGTGAGACAGAGGCATGACGATGTGATGGAATTTCTAGTGACTAAACAGAACTCTGCCTGATGTATAGGTCTGGGGGCGCAGTCTGGGCTAAACTGCACATAAAGGCATTGGTTGCGAATGGCAGGGCACTGAGCTGTGGTTATCATCGTATTTCCCGCTGCCCTCGCTGTTTGCACGAGGGAAGTGGTGTGGTGAGTGGCGCCGGGCATCATGCGTTTGTTTACCAGAAGTGTTAGTAAAGGTCTATGTCGTGGGGTTGTGACGGGATGAGATTGGAAGCGTTTTATGTATGAGAGTTGGTGTTGTCCTGTGGCACACAGTTCAAAAGGGTCCGAGGAAATAGATCCTTGGGCGATGTGTCCGCGGACAATGTACATATGATAGACAGGGTTGGGTGCTGGAGGTCGTCACTTGGCGCCATCTGAAACTTGTAAGCGGTTCTTTTGGCTTCGGAAATGGCGATTCGGTGGGCTTCAAAAATTGCTATTCCATTATTTACTTCGTGTTTTCCAGCCTGCATATTTTGAGCGGGCTTCTCGTGGGACAGCTGGCTCAGTTAAAGACACGTAAAGGAAGTTCTAGTGGCATTATCATAAGCCCTTTTTGTCCGCCTTGTCACCGTTAAATAGTCACTTGGGCGGGTGCTCGGCATCCGTCCTCCCAAAGTAACCGCTCCAGTGCTGTTAGATTTGACTCAACATGGGTGTTGACGATCCCGGTTCGTCTCCTGACTTGTCACCAAAAATTTTTATCCACCGGAGCCAGCTGAGTTGGAGGTGGTTTCATGAAAATAACGTCACTTAAGAAAATCTGGACAACCTCTGTTTGTGAACTATTCACGCTTTCAGTGATTGTCAGCCTTTCGGCTGTCAGTTCGCGACCAGGATTACGAATAGCTGACTAAAGAGGAAATGAGGCCAAACCAGTCCCATCTGATTCTACGTGAGCATATCTTTGTTTGATAGAAAAGATTCTCTGAGAAACGTGAACGAACTGCATTGTAAATTTTTTACGCTGGCACACCACGTCATCGGCGGACGTGAGGGAAATGTGTAAAGAACAATGCGCATTTTTAAACATACCAAAAAATCGATAATAATTTGTCAACTTTGGTCAGTAGCAGGTTTTGGTGGTTGGCGCTTATTCCATGCTTTTTTGAAATTCATGTACATTGAATCCAAATTAACGTGCCTATTGATGCATGATTCGTTAGAGTTAATAATCTCTAAAAATCGCAGCCTTACCTATATGGGCAGGAGCCTATTATGCGGGTTTAGTCCCATGCAAACTAGTGCACAGTTTCAAGCGAATGCATGGTAACTTCAGACAGGTGGTCACACCTCTTTTCTGCTAATCGGTGTTCATGTATGCGTGTAGGGGCGGACCTTCCTGTTTGTCCGCAATAAATTGCATCGCGGTCGCCGCAAGGACTTTTTTGACGACATCTTTTCTGTCCAAATAGCCAACCCTTTCCTTGGTGTGTACAGGCTGATTTCCAAGTTTGGTCGTTGGGACGCTTATTTTCAAAAAAAGTATATATTTGGCTCACTGCATATTATGTCTCTGCCAAGGCAGATCAGGTAGACACAAGTTTGTTTGGCGACCTATTTGGATAGGTATTCATATATAGCTTGAGGCTAAACCACTCAAGAACGAGGTTTTATATCCAGTTGGCCGAATTTCTGTGCTCGAGACCTGCTATCCACATCATTGCAGCTACCCCAGACATGTGAAATTCTGGCTACAACAAAAATTCAGACTGCGTAGTACAGGTATCGTCAAAGTTCTAAAGTTACAAGCGCTGTCCCAGGTTTCAACGTCGGAAAAAAATGCTTAAGTGAGTTCCTCCTAGTAGGTGGATAGTTGTGGCGGACCGCAACCTGCATTTCTGTTCTGGGTTACGAGAAAAACGACTGTGGGTTTCTTCAAATCTTCACGCTACTAAAGGTCTCCGAAGCATATCACTTCATGCTACCAAACCCAACAGAAAAAAAATATTGCTTCAAAAAAGAAGGGCAGAGGATCATTAAAACAGGCCAGTTCACAACTCTATTACTGTTTCGGTTATTATTATTGTGTGCTCACTGCAGCACCAATGGGTCAGTCACCTCCGCCGTCTGAATTACTAATCACTAATCATTGAGGGCAGAAATTCGATTGGTGGAGAGTGTGGCCCGGAACGGTCGGAGCGCCTTGCTGGCATTCATACGGGCGCAGTGCCAGACGTCTGTGACGCCAAGTGCTGGTCACGTGACGACTGCAGCAAAAGGTGCTGGCACACAAGAATGTTCACACGTGTGTGTTTGTGTGTGTGTGTGTGTGCAAGTGGGGAAGGTGCTCAAGTTCAATCGACCTTTTCTGAGAGTTGGCGTGCGGAGACTTAAAGTACACTGTCGTCTATGCTAATAGCTGTTACGTGTGCAGCAATTGGCAAAGCCTGCTTTTAATTAGTCGGCCGTTCAGAGGGTTACTTGTCCAAAAACAGACGCTGTTTTGAAGAGCCTCGAGCAGCTGTTCGTCAGCTCGTCTCCCCCAAAGTTCTGGGCCAGACGGCACTATCGTTGTCACCAAAAGGAGCAAAGTGCAGGCTTTAAAGGCACTGTTGAATTCTATATTTCCTGACATCCAGTTTACTGTGCAAAGAAGAGGTCGACAATCAAGTAGCCTTCCTTGATGTACAATTGGCTAAGCTGGCAGACGGGAAGATAAGGGCATCCGTCTACTGAACGGCAACAAACATCGTGCGCATTCTCGAGTTTAGAAAAAACAATCTTGTTGGTCACAAACGCAGTTGTATCAGAACCCTCTTCCAACGCGTTCTAACACATTGCAGCGACCACAGAGGGAAGAGGGGTAGGTTAAGTACTTACGTGCTCTTTTTCAAGCCAGCGGTTATCCAAAATCCTTCGTGTGCAGGCGTCTCAAGAAGTCCCACATTGGACGGTCGAAAAAAGAAGAAGACCCCAAGTTCTTGCTCGCAATCCCTTATGTAAAGAGGCGACGGCAAGAATCCTGAATCCATTCGATATCGGTGTGGCTTACAAGCCGGATTCAATCATCAGACAGCAAATAATGCGGCTCAAAGACCCGCTACCACTGACAGAACAGGCAGCAGTAGTTTACAAAACAAGGTACGTCGGTGAAACCGACAGACGTATAAGCCCGCGGTCGAATGAGCGCCAGCTCCCAATCAACCGCAAGGACAAGCTGTCTATGGTCTACGGCCATGTACAACAGCTGAACCACAAATTCGCCTTTAAGAAATCGAGGGTGATGGGCAGAGCCAGACTAGTGACGAACTTCGATCCTCGACAGGCACACTGAACCGAGCCCTGAATTTAAACCCCGCCTACCAGGCGCTCTGCACAATGCTCATGTCTGCTAAGAACGGGGCAATAGGGCGGGCCAAGAAAGTTACATCGGGCCGACAGCCAACACCCGCGAAGGCTCGCTTTCAGACGGAGGCACCCGCGAGGTCGAGAACGCCCCGAACAAGCGCCAACAATCGCTCAGTACACCGCCTAACGAGGGGGTGGACTGGGCAGTCGTCTCTGCTGGCTTCGCACAGCCAGTCTACTTTCTCGAAAATGCCTTTAACTGCGGGTTTACAAGACGAGGCAGGGCATATCTATTGCTTAGCTCAGCTGTCCGGTGTGACTGCGATAGCGCAACGGCTAGGAACCAGGTCAAATTCATACGTCGGTCACTCGCATCCGTCTAGGAACGGTCAATGTCTGATCCTGATCCCTTTTTCGCAGGATCAACCTTTAAAAATGTTCTTCTGTAGATTCATTTTTGGAAATAAGTAAAAACTGCAGTATTTGAAATGAATGCACTGGAACCCATTTTAATGTCAGCATTTGCACGGGCATCTTTCCATCGTTGATCTGGCGTTGAAGATCAAAATGAGCATGGATTACACTTTTGCAAAAAAACTGCCGTAACAGTCAGGCAAAGATGGCGTACAAATGCACCAGCTTCTACTAGTAGTAGAGGCAGCCGAGATAAGTGTTTGAGAGAGAGAGGGGAGGGCGAGATAGGAAGATAAGCAGCCTTCCAGTCTACCAGGTACGCATCTTCGGTTTGGAGGCTGCCTGGCTGAAGTGGCTGCCTGCTTGTCAGAGGCAGACCACGTGCGTGTCTATGTACGTACACAGAAAGGCCAAATACACGCGCTAGCCGGCTAACGCAACTAGGTCTGTTCCCCTTCCACCAATCAAGGTGAGAATTGAGTGAGGTGGGGTCCGGTAGTTCACGCGTCTCTCTGTGATGGAAAAGAATAACTTAAAGCCGAAATGGCCATGTAAGGGAGAGCGTGACTTCACCCACCTTTGGTCTGTTTATGTACAGACACGCAACTGACCAGTGTGTGCGTAAAAGAAGGCGATAGCAAGCTATGGTGAAGAAGACACTTTAACGCGACCGACACCCAGGGGCGTTGTTTGTTCTGAAGCACAACTCAGTAGCCGAGGGAAAACGTGGATGCAAAAGGCAGGTTGGAGTGCTTTTAAAGAGTTGGAAAAAAACAATCTCTCAGGTAGCCCTGGCCTAGTCATAAATGTGAGATAAAACGCAATTCCTTCTTAAATGTACTGTCCAGAATGAATAATTATTGCCCAGGCGTAGCACAAGGCCGTCAGTGCGTTCCCACCAATAGACAATCTCCGAATAAAATGGATTGTCTTCCCGCGTACACTTACCTCATACGAATGATCAATGGAACTAGCTATAAAGAGTAAAGTACTGAAAGTAACATGAAGAAGCGATCTGTGTCTGATCAATAAAGATACTCAGTAATTATCCCGAAGATCACCTCATTAGGTGACATATAAAATAGGCAACAACTGAATTCGGGGAATTTCAAACCATATTTCCTACAGACTGTTCTTAATATGAAAATCCTAATCTGAAAATCCTCAATGTGAGAACAAAGTAAGTAGATCCTAACCGAATACTTTATTTCACTAAAGAATATTTTTAAACTTGTTCCTAAATTGCCTTTAAACGTGACTCTCAAAAATTAAATTATTTTTACAGATCCTGCATTTTGTAAGAGAGTTTAAACTTTTAATCCTCCACTTCTCCGCCCGCGAAACTCAGTTTAATATCACAAATTAGTACCAGTTTCGAGAGCGGAATGCTATGGCACAGCTGACTAGAATATTTTGCATAAGAAAGCCCTTTTAAAGATATTCTATTGCTTTAATCGGTTAATAATCAACATATCATTGGTTATTTAGGTAGCCTAATTTTTATTCATTTTTAAGAACCCTTCAGGAAAGCACTTCTGACATGTGCGTAGGATGAGCGACGATACCCATATAAGCATTCACGAAGTCAAGTTAGGCGAACGAGCCATTTTTATTATTCATAATCGGGCAAATCTAATAATATAAGGGAGGGCAGAGTTAACAAAAGTTTAGGTAACCAATCAGTAATAAGTAGAGGGAGAGGGGGAGAAGTGTTAAGGGCTCGTCCTCTAATTACTACTGATTGCTTGCCTAAAGATTTGTTAAGTGCACGCGTAGATGTTTGTTTGTAGGGGGTCTATAGACTGGAAAACAATGTCATGCCACTGATGCTCAGAAATGGTACAAAAAACCTTACCTTTTTGTCAGGCCAGTGGGAGAGTTATTTTGCTTCGTTTCTTGTTACACAGTAAGTCATGCGTAAACAATCTTTCGGACACCATTAAACCCCACTCAGATAAACTAACTCCCAAGGAATTGCAATCAGAATGGAGATACCGAACCGATTTACCATATGCAGTCAGATATAAGTTAATTCAAGGCTAGATTGGTCCAAAATTTGAGTCTTCCTGTGGGCTGAATAGCCATGTACATAGAGAGGGGCGGGTACTTATTTTAACTTTCATGGCTAGTGAGAGGGCAAATGCGTCTCAATAGAAATTTTACCGCTGAAAGAGTACAATATGACTTCCATTGTATTCAGTGTGAATATTTACGTAGGCACCCCAAAATATTAGAATTCAACGGAGTACTTTTACTTGGGAGTAGCTACATCTGTTGCAGGCCCTTTAGCTTTTAAAAATTCTGTACATCTAGAACTGTAACGAGTTCAATGGTGCATTCGAAATAGGGTATCTCTACGACATACAAAAAAAGTCGATGTAACAGGTGATGTTTAAAGTGCATTCTTGCGGACACTGTAACTGACTATTCTTCGTATAGCATCTACCCAAGATATTAAGTCGTGTTACTTGGAAGTAAACGCATAGACACAGCAACTAATTATACACTTCCAATGGGACAGTAACATGTTGATCCTTTCTGCTTATGGCCAAGTGGCTCATCATATTTTATCCCATGATCAGTGGGAAGCTGCAGTTTACGGGAAAAATTATTGATATTAAAGAATAGAAAAAATGCCTTCGAATAAAAATATATACTAACAGGAAAGCACTTTATCTAAATTCGAAGCAAAAAAGACGTAGGAGTTTGACAATTTGCACAGGGAAAAAGACGATGACACTCATAACAGGCAAATATCTGTGTTCTTTGTAGCCTCTAGAAAATAAGCATGATTAAAACTGATGTCGTCCTATGGATAAGTGTTTAGGGTGAGAGCAATGAACAATGTGATTGCCTAGTAACGCAGCGTGCACTAGCTTTCAGAGAAGTAACAAGCCCAAACATAGAAGTTGCTTCTCGGTAAGGGACTGGCATGTTTAAAGCCTACATCGTTCTACCTCTCCAACAGATGTAGGTAGTTGAGTAGGACATGACGTTTATTCGGCTGGTGTTCCTTAATTCGTTGCGTATCCTTCATCAGAGACAAAAGCAGAAACAAAAGCATACCCATTTCAATAACTGTTTCTGCTAATGTCTCTGATGAAGGATATGCAACAGATTTAGAAACATCAGGCGAATAAAAGTCGTGTCCCAGCGATCACATTTTCTTCTCCATCTGGAGTACTTCCTGGGAATTGCATGCTTGCTTGTATTGGCGGATGTAGAAAGTTCCGATAAGTGCAAAGCAACCATGAGAAGGGAGCGGCATTTGGTGCCTAGGTAAACCGGAAGCTTACCCTTAAGATGTTTCATCCAATGAGGATGTCGTCAACATATTTTTGGTAAGCAAATAAAGTTTAAAGTAGAATACCGTGGTTAAACGCTGCCATCTGCCTGCTTCACAAAAGTGCCTAGTGGATATCCTTGCAATATTTTTGCCATCTATTAACTTAACTTCATAAGGTGCAGCATGGCTCGTAGCCTAATGATTTCTAGTTAAAACTATATGGTTCAATGTCGGAAAACTGGGATATATCTCATTTCTCCGCAAAAGTCATGTTTTGTTTCCGTTTGACGGCTGTTTTTCGGCGGATATATGGATTAAAAAACCTTTATTCCTCAGCACATTTTAAGACTGCTAAAAGAATTATCCATACGTGTGCTTTTGACATGATAAAGGAACATCGATAAGTGGAAATAAACTGAAATTTTTGAGCGTGTGAAATGCTATGTTGAGTATTTTTTTTCTGATACCAAGCATACACTAATTGTACTCTCAAGCCGAATTACGTTGTATTAAGAAGTGTTGTTGATTTATATCTGTAGATTCTGGATTATCATTTAACGTATTGCGGAAAAACCCAATTATCGAATTGCAGCTTTCTTGGAATTCCCGAAAAATAAAAAATGGTGGTTAGAAGGTCGTCTACTTCAATTTATCTAAGGTCCAACTTACCGTTCTGGAGTTAGATTAGTATAGTCCGTGGCGCGAAGCGCTGCGCACTACATGCGGAACACCTAACTTCCAGCCGCCGCGGGAAACAATTTTGTCTACATTTTTTCACTTTACTCTTACTTCTAAAAATTTCCTTTTCGCCTGTCCTATTTCCCCACCCCCTTCCCCCAAAAAAAGCCCTATAACCACCGTTTTCGTAGGACATAGTGCTGGGATTAAGGTATATGAGGGGAACTACAAGAGCTATTTTTTCCCATGAAACGTGAGCCAAAAGTCAGTATGAGAAAAAGGACAGTGCCCTACCCCTGCTTCAGCTGCCAAGTTCTCTTTAAGTAAAATGAGACTTGGCCAGGCCATTGATGAGGGTCAGCCCTTCTGCGGCTTTTACTGATATTTGGTAGAAGCCCGAGGCCAGGAGGCTGAAAGGTGGGGGGTGGAGGAGCAGTACAGAACGGCGCACACACACAGCAATATAGCAGGTGCTGACGTGGGCGAGAGTTTAAAAGGCCCGGGGGCATTAGGCCATCCCGAATGCGACGTTAATGTCTTTGGCTGGCTACAAGGTCTGTTTGCACACATCTCCACCACTACCACCACCTACGCAGACGGCATCCGCGTTCCCTATTATGGTGAGGGCACTGCTAGTCAGTGTGGCATCCCAGCCGCCAGGTTGACCTGCCTCCGGCGCCTTGGTAACCCGCCTGCGGTAAACGGGAAAACTGCTTTCACCCCGAGCCTGTTGCGTGTGCAAACTGCGTGCGTGCACGGGGAGGGGGGGGGGAGAAACACGCAGTTTGCAGACGGGGATGAATCACTGAATAACCAAAACCCCAGCCCGTCCTGACCTAGGAAAGACGCTTGTCTGGCGATGACCCGGTTTTGGTCAGTTTTAGTTTTGTAGCTGTTCTAAAATGGTCACTCTGTGTGCGGTGCAATCCTCGCACAGTGGCGTTAATTAAGGCTTCTTGTGTTAGAACCTGATAGAAGTATGGAGCTGTGAGGGCGAAAGGCTTTCCACAGTTCGAGCAGGTGATGGTTTGACCTGCCTCTCTGCATTAATTAAGTAACTTGCCTGTTCATCTTTGCCATCTCTAATCATCCTTTCAATCCGGTTTTGGCATTTTGATATAAGCATTTGGCACGCCACGTGAGCTAAAAATACAGCCAATTGCACCAGTGGAATTCGGCTCGCCGGTTGGAAGGCCATATTTATATAGCAAGCTATCCCGCGAACGTAAGGAAAAAGCATTTGGGTCACCCTGTTAAACACGCTGATTTGGCAGTTATCCAGTGCTGCTAGATGCTTATCCTTGTTTTTTCTTAATTGCTTACGTAAAAATATGCATGTTGTAAGGGCGTACAGACGTTTAAAAGACCGAAATGGTTATTGGAATCGTCGAACACTAATAGCAGATGTAATGCAGACGTGAATAAAGGCCCAATTTGTGTCAAATGACACATGGTAGGCTCAGGACTCTCCCAGTTGCGTGCAAATTGCTAATAAATAGGGAATTTCGTTAAAATACATATATATGATGCATAATAACTGCATTTCTTATATACTGGTAGGCAATCGTCTTACCTAGGACGTCTTGACTACGTTTACAGTTCGCCTTTGAGGAGCGGTTAGTACACGAAGTCTTAAACTGGCTGCCTGGTGATATATGCAATTTAATGCATACGTATATGTGTTGTCGACAGTTATTTCAATGTGATTCTCAACATGTTAATGTACAGCTGTATAAAAAGGTGGGCTAATGGGTATGCAAAGATAATAGCCATATTTTGTGTCAGGTGGTTTTGAAACCATTCAAGGCAAGAGAACCAGAAACAGGAATAATTCATAATCTATTCCATAATGTAAAAGGGGAATTTTCAAAAATATACCATCTCCTTGAAACACATTCTGAGTTATAAGCTTATCTGCTTTTTATGCACGTAAAATTATTTTTTTCATTTTAGTATCTCAGATAATACACTTAAAAAAGTAATTCCTGTCATGTAAAAAATATCTAGATGAACGTCGGCATAAAGCCCTAATGAAATAAATACTCCGCTACAATTAACAACGTGGTTACACTTGATCAATACGTTTTTTGAATTAAATTTACAATCCTTTTGCTACCGGTCTGTGGATTTAATCGCGGACGATGTGCTCTCTAGTCCTCTTAAGTCGGAGTACCTGAAGGAGAAACTTCAAAAGACCAAACATGCACCGACATGACAAAGGACGTCTAAACTGCCATATATCATAAAGACACAAAATGTAGCGAACCCTCTACTACTGGGTAAACTATCTTGACTACCGCTTTACTACCGAATAAATCAAAGTTAGCAAAAATCGCAGTCATTCGGACTTCTCAACACCAAGACACATCCAATCATGCATTTCAAAAGAAGGGTGTTTGTTGCTAAACGGAAACGAAAGGAAAAGTATACGTTGGATGGCAGAGGACAGACAGACAGACCTGACTAAAATCCAGTCTTCAAATGCAATTTGGTGCAAGTAAACGTTGATAACGTGGTACGCAGTCGGTGGGGGTGAGGCGTTTCCTGAGCAATCAGGTTTTTTCCAAATAATTTTCCACCATCGTGTAATTTTTCAGGCGTAAAAAATGTTTAAGCGTTTTCTCCTCCTTCAAAGTCATTCAGGCAAAAAGATTTACCTGTTTTTCCTCTACTTCGCAGAGCGTAAGCGGTTGACAAAGTATTGCACTGCTAGACATGTTAGTAGGCCGTTTTCACATGATATAAAACTTGTTCTCTGGTAAGAAACTTTCCGGTAGGGAAACCAAGCTCGCTAGATCGGTGGCAGCCACCAAACGGGCTTTCAAACTGGATTGACAGATCAGCGCAGATGGTGGAGCGCCTGAGCTGAACTAAAGCCAGCTAAACGCCGGCTCAACTTAATGCATTACTTTTGCCAAAGAAGGGTCATATGCACATCTACCTTGAAGCATTTTAGACAAAACATGGGTACGAGAGGTAAAAAACGAGAAATGGAGATTTTCTAAGAAACCTTAAAGTAGGGCACCAGTCTCAGGGGTCTACTGCTGCTTATGGTGCAGAAAATCTTCCGCTTTGTCCATAAACCCTTCGCATGCGTGTGTGACTGTCGGGTTTATCTGCCATGGTTAAGCTGGAGCATGCCTAGCTTCTGACGCTGAAAGCATTCCAATCCATCACACATCTGTTTTCTTTCCCGTTCATGAGCTACTGGATAGCAAAAGAGGTCTTCAAGGGCACTCGGTGATGAATGATCACCTGACCGTTAACGGGACTCACCTGTCCCGCTGTACCTTTGGTCTCGCCAGAGGCCCTAACAGATGGTAGTATAGGCGGAAATTTTTGCCAGCAAAAACAGGCGAGACTGCAGTGGCCATTTTTCGTCATCAGCCAGTCATACCCAAACCCAAGTTGTGCTCTTTCTGATCAGAGTTAAATGCCCTAACCATTGAGCTATGAGCTCGCTGTCTAACCGTTTTAGGTCAGGGGCCATGGTCAGGCTGGACCATGCCAAGCCTCCGACGCTGGACGCATTCCAATACATCACAGCTCTGCTTTCTTCTTCGCTTATGGGCCCATGAATAACAAAAGAGGTCTCCAAGGGTTTGCTAATTAACTCTAGCGAATCGTGAGCGGACTGATTCGTTTAAAAGAACGGTTAACACTTCCTGCTTTAAGTTGCAGTTTAGTGACACTGCATGTGTACGTGTTCTTCTAATGGCCATTTATTTTCTTAGACGGCGGACAAACTGCGCATCAGTTAAGACTTAATGCTTCTCTACTAATTGCATGCGGAGGTATATTGTAGCTACTGGTGTAGACTTTTATAGCAGTTGTAGGAGGTTAATTTTTCTGACCTAGTGTAGCACTGAGACAATGCTAAATGCCTCTTTTTAACGTGAGCAGGTTAACAGCGAGTTAATCGTAGCACAGCATCTAGGAGCCAGTAAGGCACAATGGAACTTAGCAAAAGTCAAAATGTAGTTGATTGTCGAAAAAGTAAGGCTTTCTGCTTAGTACGCGGATGCATAACCTAGAGGATTCTTTCGTGAGGATGTTGATCGAAAGCAAATAAGCAGTCAAATAAGTTTCCATCTCAGAGATGCGCCAACATTTCTTGCAGGAAAGCTGCTTCCCAAAAATGTTTCCTTCAAATCTGCTGGCATAGAATGTTTATTTGAAGTATTCACGTCATATTAGAACGATTTACTCGGCATATGGTAGAATGTACATGGAGGTACGACAACAAACAACCCAGGTAGTTATACTGACATACTGATAACAGTCTATGCTACGACCCACAAGAAACGGCAAACGCTCTACAAAAGATATTTGCAGCTTATCTTGATATTTAAGAGTTAAGCGCAAATTAATTTGCAAGACGTCGTAGTTTACGGACAAAATACGCCACAGCTCACTTTTCAAGGCAAATGGGCTTTAAAAAATCGTGGAACAAACAATGATAAACTCCTTTGATAAAAGAACTAGTCATTAATCGAACCAGCATTCTATCAAAAGCCATTCTCAAATGAAAACTTCTCCTAGGAATTCCTTTTTATGCATGAAAATTATGTGTCCTGCTGTGAGATACTAAGCATTAAAGTTTCAGCCCGAATACTGAGGGTTGTCTTCACCATAAGATTTATGTCTACATGGGCATCGCACACTCTAAGTTAATGCAAATTTAAGACTTCTGTACTATGTGTCAACTGTCTTAGCTATAGTCTGATAAGTAGTTAATGATGGCCACAGGCAACATTGAAACCTTTTTTCAAAACAGGCCCATTATGGAAATCACGTTCACAATGACGTTTTTAACTACTTATATAGAAGTCGCTGGAACCCAGATTAGAAAGCTTAATTTTGGTCAAACAATTCACATTACAAAAAAGAAAGCACGTATGAGAGGAAGGATTCCTTCTAGGCCACAGAATATATACTTCGCGCCCGAAAGACATCTCTGATCTGTCGTTGATCGCTTGCATGGGTAACCATAGGGAATCAATTCCTATCCTGTGACAATCTACAATTCATCTGACAAATCTCAGCATTCATAAAAGCCCAATGTAGGGCATATGGGACATCCACTAGACCTCCGACCAGGACATTTCAAAAAAGAAAACCATTTCAACAAGTGAGGCTAGCTTAGCTTATCTGCGTTATTGGTGGATTTAAGTGCATCGAAAAACTTGTTACCGTCTGAGTCTAGATTAGGAACAGGTCTGAGTAGCAGTCTTCGAAAATGGTTAGTCTCGAGCTAATTTACAGTGCGCAACTTGAATGGCCCAGCACTCGCAAACAAGTCGAAGACTTTACGCAGTAAATTGACCATTCAGCGGCTAAAGTCTGTCGAGTGTGCGAACACTCGGACTATTGGTGTCTGTCCAATTAGAGGAGGCCATGAATGCATAGGAGCAATGCACTTATGTAAGGCATGCACCAATCAGGCTACCTTTCTTTGATGTCACCTAACAAATCATCAAAGACAAAATCAAAAGAGCACAGCCGATCCAGAAGGAATGGAAAATGTCACTCCCACTGGTAGGGACATCGTTCAACTGTGGAATTTTTTGTGTGGCACAGTTTTTGTATACAGCCCATAATCTGAATAGTACTTGCAGTACCAGTGTCGGACCTTTACGTAATAGCATTTCTTTCTCCACAATAATTTCATAGCTTCCTAACATACATATGCACTAGCAGAAATGCATTACCAATACCTAAAGTTAAGTCGATTGCGTCCGAATCGATAGTAAATATTACAACTTTGCTGGGCATTCGTAATAAATAACATATAAAGAGCTATTCTGCTAAAGGAAGAAAGTTGCAGGCATATTCTCATATTACGAATCTACTGCCGAAATCATTGGTTACTTTTTCATCTGTAATTTCAAATTATAATTTTACAAAAAATACTTTTCGTCACGCATAACCCATGTACTTCCACCCGTGCCTCTCTCAGTAGGCAGTTTTTATTGCTTACGATTTTTAAAAAGACGTGACAAAGGTCTGGAAAGTGCGCTTCAAGTCCGCACAATGGCTATTGTTTCGGCTTGACCCTTCGTTCTAGCATTGGTAAGTTGATTTATTCCAGCAATAATGATCGTTTCAGCGGATAATGGCAAATAAGCCAGTAATGGCCATTGCAGTGTTTCATGTCTTTGTCGGGAATGTCCTGCTGCCTATATCCTAGCCACCCCGTGGTGAAGATTCGAGTGCGAGCTCTAATGGCAACATAGACGGACGAGTGGGTCCTCTATCAGATCGGTATACGCGTATCTGATAATGAGAAACACGCATACGGTGAACCAAGAAAACGTTCAGTATATATTCACCGTCACAATTTTATGCAATATTCACACCACAAGCAACGTTTTTATGGTTATTTCCAAGTTTTAAGACCCTCTGAATGAAAAACAACTTGATTACTAAACTTATGTAAAACGAACCTTCATCATTGTTTATTATTGTGAGCATAGAGCGCACTGGGTAGGCATCAAGAGAGTTCGGATTGAGCTCGAAGCCAGGATCCAAGTAGAGCAGCAATTCCAAAACAAAGTTGTTTGCAATCAATTATTAATTCACTTTCCTTGCTTTGGAACTTAGCCGGGAAAGGATACATGTACCGCTTTGTTCCATACTAATTTGCGCAATGTATAATCTCCACTGCACTCCAGCTTCAAAGTGCTACGTTTGGATAATTGATGGCCATATTGCCTGGCTTGTTCCAAATTCAGTTTTCTGCTAGCAGTTTTCAACTAGTGCTTATGTTGCGTTGCTATCCATGTGAAAAAAGCACCCGTCGATTCTGTATTCACCTGTCGAAAGCACGCACACGTATTCCCTCTCACGAATTTCGGCTATGGCACAGTCCTGTTACTTTTTTTGCGTGCATAAATAGACGAAAACCGATATATCTCCGACATGCGTAGCATTTCGGATATTTGGCAAGCTCACCGGACTCAGGAATTCTTCGCTTTCGTTCTGAGACGAGCTGGAAAAGCAGGACCACAAACTTACTAAACATTATCTATCTGAACTAGACGAGCTCATCTAAAACTTGAAAATCCTGATGAAAACTCACTAACTGAATTGCGGTAAACGCTAACAATAGAAAAAAACTCGACAAGCGAACAAGGAGGTCCAGTTTCATTATTCGGAACAAATCTCTTTACCCAAAACCCATCCCCACGCCCGTACCATGGTTACGGGTTGGCGCCTTAAGAAAGACTTTCTGTCGTGAGTGAAAGATCAGCCTTTGTCATTGTTGAGGTGACAACCGCGAAAAAGAGGAAGGAGTGCAGTTATTTGGCTTGCTAGTTGTGCCAGGTTGAGCACACTGTTAAGTACCCATAAAAACTTTTTTCGTTAGGAGCCTTTTACTTTAGCGGAAACCATTGTTTTGGGACTAGGTAGTGAAATTTAACACTGATCCAGAGTTACCATGGGCAGCATGGTAAGTAAAATGCCAGACCAACTAAAACCGAAAAAACAATCTTGAGTAGTGTACCGTAGTCTAGGCCTAAACTGTCGTTTCGACTACATGGGTCAAACTGAACGCATGCTCAGATCGCGCATCCATTAACGTAAACTCGTTGTGTGACACGGCGACGAAATATTGCATGTGGTTTGCCACACCTACGAATATCGCAGCTCTCAATATTATCCCCCCAGGCCTGAAGTAGCCCCCATCGAGAAGTGATTGAAGCCTGGGCTTTGTGTGGGAACTTAAGTGGTGTATTGATCTGGCGCGGGCATACAGAGTCCTACACAGTCACCTTCAGACTTGCATCATTGATGGTTGATAGGCTGTTACTTTCTACAGGTATATTTTTTCTGTTGCTGTTACTGGCTCTGACGGTATAAGCCTGCATGTGCTAAAAAGCGCAAAATAATCAACAATTTTTTTTTATTTGGCTGATTCCTTTAGAAACTTAGTATGCTGTCCGGGGAAATGGGGCCGATAAAAGCAAGGAAAGACAACTTTCACTTACACTTCCGGGCTACTTACTGTCTGTCTTTATGTCACCAGCTGCGAAGTTCTTCGACTTGCGCAAATGATTAGTATTTCTTGGTGCAACCAAGATTGATAAATGAAACCTGCTTCCAAGTTCTCTATATCGTGAACATTAAATATAAAAAAATTTCTGCTTATCGAAGTTTCAAGATATTGGCGGTGCTAGAAGTCAGAATTAGTCGATCTCCTTGACTTAATGTTTGCTCCTTCTACGTTCTCCAAATAATCTTCCATAAACGTTCTTTTGATCATCCATCACATTTTTCACGAAGATTAGAAAGTGTAATTAAAAGCAATTAATGCGGACAAGCCATATATTGCAGTTTTGCTAAAGATATCGGAATGGCAGCAGCAAACGGTCTTCAAACTTTAAATCTTAGCCTTGAAACTTCGAGGGGAGTTAGCTCCTTAAGTGAGTAGGTTGAGGCTTAGGGTAGATTCAGCAGCGAAATGAAAATAAAAGCAAACGTAACGCGGATGGTGGTGATAGTTTGAGGATATTTTGGCTATCAGTTTTTAGCTTTAAAGTCGTACAATAAAGACTCTTCTCTTTTCCTACGGACAGCACGGCTAGTAAAGAGGATGAGAAGTTACCGGAAAAGAGCAGCAAATACCCAAAATACAAGGTACCCTTAGAAATGTCAAAAAGGCTCCCAGGATGAAGGTCAGAGGGTCCATAGCAGGAGGTGTAGGAAGAAGTGTTGGTTTCAGTTTTTGAAAAATCGTCAAACCTTCGAGTAAATCAGTTGAGCTTGCTACATAGGCAAACCGTTCGCAACTTTGTCATCTTACGGCAGAAAATCAACAAAACACTTGTATTTGCTATAGGCTAGTACCCATGCTGCCGGTGTGGCTACTCGTTCAAAAGTGTTGTTGTTGGATAACCAATAAGGATATTCCAGCTTAGTAGGACGAGCTTAAACTGTTATCGTTTGGCGTTGAATAATTTAGCCAACAGAGAAAATTCGCTTCTGTTATAATAGAAGACGGATTTGTTAATTTGACGGACAAAAGATTAGAACTTCTAGGACAGCAGATAAAATGGGTTCGTTTAACATCTTTGAGAAATTCAGATGATAGAAAGATCGTGCGAGAATTAAACAATGTAGCATGCTCCCTTATTTGAATTTTGGAAGTAGTCGAGCACAGTTTGAAGTTGACTACATATCGGCTGAGGATAAGTAGAAAATACTGGGATAACGTCGTAACCAAAAAAATACTGCGACAGTCACTTTTGGAGAACTAATAATAGAGTATACTCAATCAAGAAGCAGAGTTAATGCACAGCCAATGGCATTCGTGCGCGATGAATAACATAGAGGAGCAGCTAACAGAACTCAAGGGCTCACTATTGGATGCTTTTTGCTTAAATAAACTTCAAGACTGTCCTCGCAGTAATACACCAAGGCAGAAAAACCATAGCGTAAGACCCTCTGTTGAAAAAATCGCTGATTAAAACATCGTTGATTGCTGTAAAATGCAGGTGTCCACATGGTAAACAATCCTAAGTCAAAAAGAGAGTTAAGCGGAGACATTAAGTAGTAGGAAAGGCAAATACCATTCAAAAACCACCTTGATCCACCCATATAACCGCCAATTTCAACCAGGCCTCTAGAAAATAATAACTTTGTCGAAGAACTTTCACTGATCGCCAATGAAACTGACTCGTCCTGCTGTGCTTCGGGATTTAACTCTCCAGCCCTGCCAGCTGCCACATAGTAACTAGTAGTTTAGGCAGATAGCCTTGCCGACAAAGAACTGGGAGACTGGAATGGCCGTTTCTGGCTCATTTGTCATAATCGGTCAGTCATGCCCAGGCGAAAAACTTGAAATAATTTTTAATGATATATCAGGACGCGGAAGGGACTGAATAAGACTCAACGGAATAAGATTCAAAGATTCAAATAAGACTCAAAGACCGAAATTCATTTCTGTTCGAGGTATACTTCAGTATATCAAAGCTCTGTAGGTGTAGACCGAAAATTTTAATGATTATTTGGGCTGAAATCCGTCAGCCACTGCGAAATTTGCACTTGCTGCCAAAAGACAGACTTTAGTAGTATCTATTGATTTTGTAACCTACCATACTGACAGCCTGGGTACTATTCACATGGCCCAGACACGTGTTTCGTCGGCATTCTGCCGTTGCTTGACACAGCTGCGAAGGGTCCGACTCATCAGTTGGTCCCAAGCTTTCCGTGTCTGCTTTCCATTTGATATAGCGGCTTTGAAAATTCAGCTTTTCAATCCCCTGAGAAATTAATTTCTGTTCGCAGTATACATGAGTATATCTAAGGTCTATAGGCGTAGACCGAAATTTTAAATGTATTTCGGTCCACGCCTACGTCATCAGAGACATGATCAGATATGGAATTAGTATTAGAATGTGCCCTTCCTTCACTGCGACTCAGCGACACACACTATTACGCACAAAATAAGAATTCCTCATACGTAAATGACTGGCTTCTGATGGTTATAAAATACTTGCAATTTAACTGAGACACAATAAAATTGTAAAGCAGAACATCTTTATCCGCAAATATTCACTGAAGATGCAAGTCAGATCATGAAGCCACGTGTTAGTTTAACGTAACGGTCGTGAATGTTTTAAACTGGGGTTTAGGAGAAAAACAGCATTTTGATTGCCAGCCTGCCTGCATTATAATTTAAAATTTATGGAATTACTAATTGAATGTCCTCTTCCTTCACTGCGACAAACACGTCTACGTAAAAAAATACGAATACATCATTATTACATGCATATTTTGGGCGATGTATAGATGAAATCTTTTCCACGTTGGATAAGAAATAAACTCGAATGAAGTGAAGCAGAAAGTCAGCTAAATTTTTAAAACCGAGGAGCGAACAAAATATTACCCCTTCTGTAAGTATTGCGAGCATAGCTTAAAGGCGCATTTCCTAAACCAGATCAAAGAGACAACGTTTGAACTCAAAGTATGCCGTACTAATGAAAGTCCGCGTAATTGGGTTCGGCCGTGGGGAAGAGGGTAATTTATTCAACGTATTTCAATGAATAACTTATGAAGTTGCAACATCTCCCTTCGACATTAGGTTGCGTCGGCAGTTTATCATACGCTAATGAATGCGTATTCACTAAAGCCGACCAAGTACATAGGAGGAAATGAAATTGTTTCCTGCTAAAAAAGGAAACAGCAATATTAGATCTCGTTTGGCCTTTTCATCCCTTTAATTATGACTATACGTTGAGTGTTGCTACTTTCTAGTTTCCCGAGCAAATGTGAGTCCTGTTATCCCGGATTCAAAAGATCAAAAATCAAAGAGGACATCGAAGAGCATCAAGCATTGAAAGTGACCGAATTAGTTAAGCATTTTTGCGAATAAATACAAAGGAGACCCTTTTTAAAAGTTGTGAATAGAACAAAAGCATAGACGTTTTGTATTTACCAGACGGTCACTAGCAAAACGAGGTAGCACAATGCTTGTCAATGTTAGTTTAAGAATCCAAAAATGTAAAGTCGATCCTTTTTACGAATCAGGATATATGATGCAGGCGTTCCGCCTATTTATTCGGCGTTTAGCTGTATGGTAAGTGTAAAAAGTGTATTTTACTAAGTAACAGTAAACACTTGGTTTAACACGGATTGTGTACAAAAAGAGGGCTTTGTTGCAGCAAGACTTCTTACGTTTAGTCAAAACCCGCCTGTCTATGTATGCATAAAAGTTTGAATGACTAGCAAAAAACAAATGCGTTCTGTTACCATAAACCAAGCGCCTGGCTCTCTGCATCCATTCCGACAAACTGATATAGGTTATATTAAGAAACTGGCTATCCATGATCGATTGCGTAAAATAGGGTAAGGGATATAAACTATTTGTTTTGCAAAACTAGGCAGACGAGGGAAGAAACTCAGTGTCGTAATCGTTCAGGTTTTGACATGAGGAGTAAAATCACTGTGTGTTCACAAATAATTAATTGATGCAATTGTTCTTGTGCTGGCATTTTTTGGGTTGTTAAAAATTGCAAAACCTCGGTTGTGCAGTTTAAACACGTTTGCTTATTTCATATGACTTTAT
Source organism: Ligula intestinalis (assembly GCA_036362985.1). Classification (NCBI taxonomy): domain Eukaryota; kingdom Metazoa; phylum Platyhelminthes; class Cestoda; order Diphyllobothriidea; family Diphyllobothriidae; genus Ligula; species Ligula intestinalis. Next base: position 17,979,278 of record JAYGXS010000004.1, on the reverse strand, counting down.
CGAAAATATTCTGAGGGCAACAAAGGAATTTGGCTGTACAGTGCAACACCTGTATTTGTAAAGTCTCAAAATGCACATTTAGTCGTTTGATCAGCTTGTCCGACTACTGCATGAAAAAGCAGAATGAGACATCAAAAACAATATACAGCTCAAAGACGTTGTATGAGGATGGATGATTAATTAAAAACGTACGATTTCTTCCAAAAGTTTAGCGGAGTCCGAAGGCCCTTTAACCTCAGAGGAAAGTTCTTTTGCTCCGCGCGGCCACACCCTGAAGGATGGTATTCGCAGTTTTACATTGTTGGATTTGAAAGACTCCTGTTTAAACAGTCGGAAGGTGCCCTTCATGGTCTTCTTGAAAGACCTTCGGCTGGAGTGCGGGCCAGCGTTGATGTGTTCAGCGTCCGATTTCTCGGGCATAGTTGAAACAAGTTCAACTAGAAAAGGTAAATTAGAATGGGGATCAGAAATGCTGTTTGACATACGCTGGTAATTTCTGAGGTAATACCTTCATCAAAACGACAATGGAGTCAAAGAACTGCTTTAGTAACTTAGAAGCACTTATTTTTTCCATGCTAGCGCAACGTCTTTTTAAAAAGCTATGGCTTGATTTGTAAAGGCAGGTTAATTTCAAATTCGACATGCACGTCATACAAAGTTTTTTGCAAAAACATAAGATGCTTTCTATAACTGACCTAGGTAAGGTGGCTAACCACTTGTCTGATAGAAACAATTGAGTCTTAAGTTGTGAGCATACGTTGGTTAATATTAACTAATACTTAAACAGCAAAGGATACGCCGATTATGCCTGCAAATCTAGGTTTGATCTTTTGATAGGTTTCAATGACCAACTTCGTATTTGTATACATAAGCAAATGACCCATACATAAAAATTGACATTTTCTGTTGCTGATTATGCGAAAGAAGGACGAACAGCGAAAAACAGTAAGACTTAAATATATAGATTAAGAAAAAATAGAAAAAATTAATATCGTTTGGATATCTGTTGAATTTGTTAATGAACAATAGTGACCTAATATAAAACCAATACAGTTTCGTAAGAAGAAAATACGATCACTGGAACAAGAGTTTTATTTGCCTGACGTTTCGGATCCTCTAGGGAATCCTTAATCGTAGGCAATGATGACATATTCATAATCATGCTCAGATGGGGTGAAGACATGCATCCATACATGTGCATGTCTCCACCCCATATGAGCATGATTATGACTATGTTATCATCGTTTATGATTAAGGATTCCCTCGGAAATCCAAAACGTCAAGACAATAAAACACTTGTTCCAGTAGTCGCTTTTTCTGTTTCTGAACTGCTTCCTGGAACTCGCCTTTTTTCCACTATTGACAGTTTCGTAATTAAGGATATGTGGTCTAAGACACAGGACAACTGGACTCGCCAACAGTCTAAGCAACAATTTTTTTGCTACCACTGCACATATGTACAAAAAGGGCACTCAAATGAATTTTTCCTACATACCCTCAATATACTGATACTGATATCTGTCTTTTAACAATTTTTTGGGTTTCGACAGTACAATTTCGAAGCATTTTTGGTAAAGCGATGCCAAGCGGTTAACTACTATATTTTTAATGATTAACACGAGCAAGGTAGACAAATTGCACGGAGTATCAAACGTCTATGGAAGAGGAAATTTTCACGGCACCGACCGCCATGTATTTGCGTTCAGAATTATATTCATCAAAAAGGCACCTAAAAATTGCATTAACCCTATAATAATAACAGTAAGTCTTACAGCCAGATTAAGTGGACTAAGACCTCTATCTGTCTAATTAAAGAAAGAAATGTATGCAAATGATCTGCTCTCACGCCACGGAATTTGCAGTCATGTGATTAGGCAAAACGAAGTGTCAGTTATTTGATCAATTACTCCGTTAGCTTAGAAGCTATTTAAATGGCTGTTTGTAGCCATGTTTTCGTGATTAACAGCAACGCAAAGAGTATCTTCGCGGGTAACGTAGATTAAAAACACAACAGGGACACATAAATCGTCATTTATTTCAAGAAGTGTACTGCTTGCATATGCATCATGCTAGGCTCCCTACGTGAAAATCAGGCGCGATTTTATGTTGGAAACTTCAATATAAACACATGTGTCCCGAGAAAAATAACGGCCATTGTCTGTCAAAGTGCTGCGTACGTACCATGCACAATATGTATAAACTCCTATAATGGCATGCCGTTTGCTCATTTTCAGCCAAGCAAACTGTCATATGAATGCCACAGTAAAAGCATTGAAATTTATAGAGTAGCATGCCACTTGAGTAGTGTTTTCAAGTTGTGTTCCGAGTCTTGCCAAGTGTTCAACGGATATGGCTGCCGAAAACCTCAAATTTAAATGTTTAATAGATTGCCTGAGAGAAAAAATATACCCTCTCACAAAGTATCATCTCGTGAATACTAAGAAGAAAGACCACCAGTTCGCTAAAATAGCGACAAAGGATTTAACTAAGCTAGAATCTAATGGGAGACTGTACGTTTATAAAGACTAATGGACTAGACTAGTCTAGTGAAAAGTGCAAAGATAATTTTATTGGTTCCTTAAAACTAGAATGCTTACTTGACTTAAAACCCATTCTAGTTAAACTGATTGGGAATTACGGGATACTTAAACCTTCAGACACATATTTCGGTTGTGCTAAAATTCCTAAACGAAATCATCATTTGCATAAAACATTAATTTATGGCGTTATCTTATCAAACTTTTGAAGCTTAACACTGTAAATCAACTTTGTTTTGCAACTCAAGATGAAGGTTAAGAATTTAATTTTAAAGTACATTCAATTTATTTTGTGTAAAATAAATTCGAAAGAAACAAAACGCTAACTTATTGCAACCTTATTCAAGTTTCTAATTTTGTCGTCTACGTATGCTATATTTTGTGTGTTAATGGAGCCATAAAATATAGTTATTAAAAAATGTGGCCTACATCATCTCGGGAACAGGGAAAGCTATATTGTACAGAGCGCTGTTAATAGAATACACTCTCTAAGTTCATTTAAACATGAAATATGACATTTTCTGTTTTATTTACATTCTTCGAAAACGAACCAACGTGCTGCCGTTAGTAGAATAAAACGACATAAAACTTCTGAAAACACTGCAGATTTTTTCTCTGTACAGCTTTGCTTTCATTTGACAACTTTAAAATCAGTGTCGATAGCTACTGCTAGTGATGTATACCACGTTTTGATTTATACGCATGCCTAATAAGTTTATTTCTGCGAAGAAATACCGATTTTCACCGCATAAATTACTATATGGCCATGATCCCTTTTCCTGGGTTTCGCAACACGGCAAATGTCTCTCACCTTTGTATTCAGTTTTCAGCACTCTGAACGCCACTTTCATTTACTTAGTAACCAGAAAAGTCAGAATTGAGCTAAGAAGGTCAAGTTCTACCAACTCATCTCATTGAGTCTAATGATTCATCGCGGTAAGTGACATCGAAATTTGCCGGTTTATATAGCATCTGGAAAGTATGCAGGTACCCGAATTTTTCATCTATCGGCTCACATCTAACCGGCAGTGGCAAATGTCTCAATGAAAAATGTAAAGTTTTTACTCTAGAGGATTGCCAGCGTGCATGCAGATAACAAAGTTGTCTAGCACCAGTCATAATACACTTTGTTTCGTTTTCTCGTAAAGTTCTGAGAGGCTACGCTATATTTTTTCGAACATCGATTCTAGTGCAAAAAATAATCAAAGAACTGTTTGCCTATGAAAAATGTGTTATGCTATGCATTCAGTCAGTAATGTATCTATTTTGCTTGCGCATCAGTAATGACCGCATCATTAATGGCTTGAGAGACGCGAGTTGGAAACTCGAGTGTGGCGGCCTTTTCCGCTGCTACAGTGGAGTTGAACTACCACCACCTGATGACGCCCAGTGAGGCAGAAAAGCGCTTCGTGAGTGTACTCTCTGTTTATGATACGCGTGATATAAATATCCCAAAATTCCCAGTTGAATAGTTTTGTCTAAAATTAAAGGTATGGGAAGCCCGTAAAAATCTTCATAGACGCACACAGTTGTGTGAGTGGGAAGGTAACTTAAACGCATTAATTTTTGGGTAACTGAACCCTAATAGGCGCCACTTTTGTTGAAACTTAGACAGCTTGGTGCATAAGTTTGTGCTCGCTTCTAGCAAGTTATGGCAGCCTCGGAGAAAAGTCGCTAAGGTGACTATAGCCTGCAGAAAGTGCCTTATTGGCTATGAACGCGGACGGCTTTACTCGATGCCAGATGCAGCAGATCTGTAAGCAAGTCAGAGTAGCTAAATGTATTTGCGTGGATATAGTTGGTGAGGGCAAACTGGGAAGGTTGAGGAAAGTAAACCGTATTCATATAATATATGTGATGACCGAATACCGGTAAACTATTTATTCAAACTGACCATCTACTGAAATAGTAGTGGTGAGGGTTTTAACGTGGAAGACACAGAAAAATAAGGATTCAGATAACAAAATTGAAATGCTAGAAAAAGAACCGGAATCATTGAGAAACATACAGACACCCCGGACGTGCCTATTAGGCTTCAGGCGCCTCCACCGAAACCTACTTTCGGACAACGTCAACTATATCACATGGTCACTGCTTGCCTCAGGAGCACTTAAAATACACATGGTGATGCCCAACCTCATAAACCACCTAACGGCTTTCAGCATCGTTCACCTGAGAGGAAGTAGAATCACTGGCTCCCTCTCCATTTTGTTCCTCTGATGTATTCCTGAGAAAAGCATGGGAATAGCACGCTTTGCTTATCACCGTGACTTGAAAGACAGCTAAGTGTCAAATACTATTAGGCCCCACAGTCAGCCAAAGTTGCCCTTATGCGAAGTGACCGACTGGTGTTTTGAGAGTAATATAAAGTCTGGTCACTGGTCTTCCATAAATCGTTTGATTTTTTTTGAAAATACCCAGTCCTGTTCCAAGTAACTGTGCAACGCGCCTTTTCTTTATGACCAAGACTAGTTTGGCAAGCATACGCCTTTGTTAGTCTTGATAGAGCAGCACGTTAGTAAATGCACTAGACACCGCTTGACGTGCGAGCTAAGAGGAGACACGACACTTGTGCCAAATAGAACACTTTCATTCCTTTATCGCTTCCATTGAACTGAAAATTTATTCCATGTTAACCTTACCCAAAATTCTAAGTTACGGACTCAAATACAGTCAGAAAAAACAGGCTGCATTTTTGTTCCTAGTACTCCATACACGATAGACTGATGACTGCAAATGACGCCACCAATGCTGTTTAATTTTGCAATAGTTGAGCTGTAGTAAATTTATGGTGAGCGCGTTGTAATAAACTAGGCTTGCGCCGTATATGCTTCACTATTTTGTCTAATCCTTCTGCGTTCCAGTGGCAAGCGAACATTTGAGCAACTAGGGATGGGCGCGTGCGTAATAACCAGCAACTTTTAATATCACGTCAACGCATATCGGCGAATGCACATTAATCAGGCTTCTTTGAGGGTTTTTCAGACGTAATAAAACGACAATGCCCTAAAGACTGTTTCAATTCAGGCTCATTGAGCAGGTTATCTGGCATTAAACTGCAACCTAGCTAGCGATTAAATTCGAGATACTCCAACTCCTGAGTGCTGTTTTGTCCTGGTACTTCCAAGAAGCGTTGACTTATTGGAAGTAGAAAAACCGTCGTTCATTCCCATTTTCCGTGTTTTGACCGCAATGGTTTGCCACAATCAAGGTAACTGGGAATATAACCTAGCGCAGATCTCCAACATTGTGACTGGTTCACTGCACACATACTTGTGTTGGCAATCTTCCATAGCTTTCCCGCTTGGAATTTTGTTCAGCGCGGAGTCCCCAGATATCTCAGTGTGCTTTTTGCATGACTTCAGATCGAAAGTCAAACGCTGATACTCACTCAGACGGTATTTTCGGACTTTTAGTTAAGTTGTCGAACCCAGGTAGCAAGTGAGTATTCACACAAAGCTGCACGCTGTCAGTGTTTGTGCCACCAAATTTGACAAAACCATCAATGCAACTCTTTAAATGCACAATGCAACATGACTTTCTAAGTCAAAATGCGATGCATCACCTCCATAATAAAGCAGTTTATAAAGTATTTTTCTCTTTTGCCCAAGTATTTTGTCAGTAGCCAGAAGCGATTTGTTGTGGAGCCACCTATAGGTGGACGTTAATAATAAGAGCCTACTAACGACTGTTCAGTAGTCCCGTTTTTCACAAATGTTCTAATTGTTTAGTCACGGGACAAAAAATAGGAGAATTTGAGAGTTATGCTTCCTTGCTGCAGACCGCGTGAGATTATCCTATCTGCGCTTACCAATAAACATGGATTCCCTGGTTTTCACTCTCATACACCTCCGCAATTTGCCTTAATCCTACTGTGCGTAAGTTCCAGCACCTCCCTGGAGAACTAAAACAAATAAGCTAGAAATACGAGTATTCTCAATGTCGTTTACAGGCTCCGTTAATGGACTCGGGCATCGGCCTCACTGTGAGAGCAAATATTTCCACCCTTCAGAAATATAAGATGCGATCGCTGGAAGAAGAAGTGCATTTTAAGGTGACATTTAATATTATTTTTACGGATAATTTTATAATTTAATATATACCCTCCCCGGAATTTCGACCGGAAAATCCGGAGGTGACGCCGGGGGTGAGGCTGGGGAGATGTGGGTTGAAAACTTCGTCCTTACCCCTGTAGAATCGCTGTCATCACCCCCGGATCACCCCCTATCTCCCCGGAATTTCGTCGGAGGTTCCGGGGATTTGGCTGGCAGCGTTATTACTCAAGAAGTGTGCAAAGTCTTTATTTTAATTCAGACCGTTCATTTGATATTTTCACACCCTTTCTGCCTAAATTTAAGAAGTACATTTTTATTATCGTTGCAATTCATTACCTAATCGTTCGTCTGAATGACTTGATTTGGTCAGTCCATTGATTTCTTGTGCATTTTCTTGGACGAAAATTGAAGACGATGTTTAAAATATTATTTTACTTGGCACTGAGAGGGGGTTAGCCTTTTGCTGCTTCTATTTTCCCGGAGGTGTTGCAGTGAACTCCTTACTCATTTGGCATCGTTATCTCTAACTCTTTATAGCTTTTATATGAACTCCTAGGGCTTTCTAGTCATTTTCGCGTGGTCTCTACAATTCGGTGGTCAACAATTTTTCTTTTGGTTCATGTTGCATACATATCCGCCGAGGATAGACCCTGAAGACCATCACGTCGATGAAATTTCATCGGCAAAATACTTCAGCCAAATTTTACAGGATTGATGAAATGATCAGACAATGTTACCTGCCAAAAAGACACAGTCGCACGGCTGGCGCTAATCGACCTGTCTCTCGACCCTGAATTCACAGTTCACGAAAGGACAACGATGAGAAGGGACTTAGACAAAGCAGGGTGTTCCCAATTAAAAGTTACCGTCAGAATATAGCTTGGAGATACATTGAATAGCAAAATGCTACCACCAAATGCTAGTAGAACAGGTGTGAACTTGAAGTCACAGGAGTATAGGTCATTTGTTTAGTTTTTTTGTACCAGCAACTCTATCTTCAATTTCTGATGTGGCGATCATAGTAGAGCAGTTTGTAAGTCGACACCGAGGATGTCTACTTTGTGTTAAACAGGATTGTAGTTCAGGTACGGGGTCTTGCAGTGATGTGAGACTTACTTTGCGTCCATTGCAACACCCGCCTATATCCGGTGTCAAGGCAGAGTCAAGAAGACCGGAGACAGGATCGGATGCAAGCGACTGTAGGAGCCAAACGTGACTCAGATCCCCCGGAGTTGGATTATCATAAAGGCCACAGGTGTCTGCTGCTTGAGCTTGCACCTACTTGCATCACTAGTCCACCCTCTCCTGTGTTCGGCGGTTGTTATGACAATGCAACCTGAATAGCACCTGCCATGTCTTAATCCAGCTCTCCTGTTGGTCCAGCGCATCTACCATGCGGCCCGTTTAGGGGGCACAATGCAAAACAAATGGGCCAATATACTGTAGCAGTAACGCTACCTTCAATGCACTGCAGATTTTAGAAGCAAGCAGTTGATTGAGAGACGTGTGCACATATAAGTTTAGAATGACCGCAAACTGATATGGGGATGCAACCAGAAGGTGGCCTGCCAAAATAATCTGCTCGAACTTAATCCCATAAGTCCTTGTATAGACGAATACTACTGCACACGTAAGGAGACCGCATGTCGGATCCACGCTTGTTGTTACGGCACCCATGGAATCTTGAACATTTCAGGCAAGGAGAAGAGGTCATTTTACTGTGTGGATATAGAGAAAATTTAACTGTTCGTTTGGTCTAAATGCCACCAGACTTTGGCAACCAGGACGATGTATTCATTATAGTAGCGTTACTGGTGTTTGCTGCATAATATTGTGCCACTTTATGTGAAGGTCCGCAGAACTGAGTCAGAGCTGGGCGATTTCTTATAAAACATATGTATGGGTGAGAACTCTGCGTTTTTTTAAGCATTATTTCCCATTACCTGACCCACGGATCTCAGCTTATGCATGCTTGAAAATGTCTGCTGGCCGCAGCAGTATGTGCTTTAAAGTTTCTAAGAAGTAGCTATTTCATAAGCTTGCTTTTGTAGATTCATAAGCAATTAATTTAAAAGGCCTCTCCTTACTGAAGGTCTGATTGCTTACTACAAAGCTTAGCACTGTGTCGAATGGAATAAGATCAGGGTAGTGGAAACGCTAGTGAAAGTTGACTGTACTCGGAATCCTTGAGTATTTTGTTTATTCTGGCAGGAAATAATGGCCGTGAACATATCACAGTGGGGGAAGTTAATAGGGAGAACCCCCACCAGTCCGGTCTTTAGGCCCGGTTTCACCGGGGACGAGAATAAGTGAGACGCCAAGTAGAAGGAACAGTTTATTCTGCACAGAAAAAGAGGAGGAAGTTGACTGTCAGACGAGTGCATGAACACTCTCAAGAGGGCCAGTGTTTGAGGGTGACAGTCACCACAGCGGTCAGAGCGATTTCTGTGTGAATCAAGCTTGACAGTGCTTGACCAGACCGGGGTAGGCAGCCACTATCGCATGCGAGCTTACTAGCAGGGGCGTGAGGCAAGTGTTCGTGCTGATTAGGGCTGCACCAGGGGCAGACAGAGACTGAAATCAGTTGATCTCATGCATGAAGTGGCGCTGGAGATGGAAGGCGCTACAAGGTTGCTACATACACATCGAGCCTAGTAACTCTTGTGATGATTGCTGGGATCGTATTTCATGCGATGAATACTCGTCAGCCCACACCCAAGTTATTAATTACTGCACTCTCACCACCGTTGTTGTTCCTGCAATTTGGCTCACTGTCACTTGAACTGGTGATCGAGAACTGCAATCACGTGACCTAATGCGTGGCGCTGTGTGGAAGGTAGAAGGCGCTACAGGGTCAATACAAACATCATTCATCGTGTGAAGCGTACTGCTGAGTCGCATATGTCTTTGCGGGTATTTGGACACTGTAAATTCAACCACTATGAAAGCTTACACAGGTTATGGTGAGGTTGGACACAATGTCAGATGAATATACTGTTGAGCTGGAGTATACGCATATCTTTTGTCCTGATTTTATCCACTCGCTGTCGATACTGTGGCCGGCAGACAAGCCTTCGAAGCAAAAACAGCCGTTTACAGACTTTTCCAACGAGGGATCGATGGCATTTGCTTCTTTCCGCATTGAATATATTTTATCCGATAATACAATCTCTTTCTTTGCATGCGTGCTATCAACGCTAGCCGCTAAACGTATTACTGGTTCAGCGCGTGATCACTGTGATAAAAACCACGAAAGGCCTAAAATTCAATTTCAAAATCCTTTTCTAAGTAACGTCCTCGTGTGTGATGTTGGTGAAAATGAGCAACTTAAGAAAATACTGCTATGATTATGACGCTTCGGAGTACTTATTTTAACTTCTACCCAACCATAGAAAAGCCGGTGGATGAGATTAAAAAATCACAGGTTTTTCGACAACGTTGCATTTATCTGAATGCAGGTATTGAACGATGATACTACACAAAATCTTGCTTATAAGAAACGGATCAAAAACGTCCCACCGGTAATGGAGGTGGCTATGCGCGAAATTTCAGGAAAAGTAAATATACCCGTGTCATAACGATGTCCCTAAAAAAGTAAATTCTAATCTCACACTTAATCCTTTTTAGCCGCTAACATACCTTAACACTAATCCTGACCTTAGCACCAATCGCAAATCCAACTCAACGCCTATTTTCAACCCCACCCTTTGCATTTACGCTCGTTTCTCTGAAAGTTGGCGCAATAAGGGAAGGGGGTTCCATTTACCTACCTGGCCAGTTCATAGAAAGCTTTTAGAACGTTCAGTATATTCATACACAGTATCAGGATTTTGGGATAGTTGTCTGCTGAAGAGTAAATTGCACTGAGGTTCGTTTTAGAAATTCAAAAACCCAGACTTTCAAATAAACTACTTTTTTATTTACTTTTAGCATCCTCTGCATGTCATCTAGTAAGTGAAAACTATTCAAGAGTAATTTAAGTTTTTTTTCCTATAATACATTTGACCGAGGCGAAGGTGACGAAATACGCAGAATCGCTTGACTTCCTACAATTTCACTGCCAAGTTAGGACTAGTTGATAAACTGCAGCATTAGTAAACGTCATTAGTGACTTCGGCGGTTAATCATTCGAACCATGGATTACAATATTTTTATTAATTTTCATGTCGACTGTACAGGGAAGGTTGGTGGGTGAGAGGAATATGCACCCTTGCGATAAATATCGGTTGAGATACCGTAACGGGGTTTAAAATCTGACCTTAATTTTAGCCCTGGCCGAACCTCAATTCTAACGAAAATCAACCTGACCCCTAATTAAACTTCAACCCTTGTCCGGAGCCCCACTTTTGAGTGAGCCTCACTGACGAAAATATGAATTAAAGTTTTGTTGTCTGTCAGAGAGAACAAACACAATGCTAACCAGCTTGAACTATACGGCAGACGTGAGCTAGCTGTCGCGTTTTTATCGGCTAACTGAATTTGACATGGGTGCTTAAGGGGCAATTACAGTGCCTTTCAGCACGATGATAGCGGTAGGGGCCTTATTTGATGCTTCATCCAACTAAAAAATTTAAAAGAAATTAAGAGATACGCAATTTTGTCCCTTAAGATAGAAGTTAAGTCGTGACTTTATACCTCTTTGTCTAACTCGTGGACGCTTACGATCTTGACGTAGCTGCCTCCCGAAAGGATGGCCTAACAGCGAATAAATTGCGGTTTTACCGCAAAAGAATAAGCCTGAGTATGCTCATCGAGCAGACCAGAATGCACTCGGACCTATGTAAATTGTGTGTGTACGTGCGTGTGCGTGAACAAACCTGTCAACACGTTCACCACGTGAGCCTGTTGTAGTTTCCAGCCCCACTAACCGCACCCATTTCGCAGCGCCTAGGCGCCAACGAAGGCAGCCAGTAAGGTGTCGTCAAGCTGGATGCTCACACCACCACCACCACCGCCCGAATCAACGGAGAAAGACGGAGTGCCAACATACAGTACGCGCCAGGACGTGCAGAGAGTGAATTTAGAGCTGGGGCTGATGGTAGCTTGTTTAACAGACTGCTTGTTTGATAGGATTGTCGGCAACGACAAGGCAGACTGCAATGGCCGTTTCAGGCTTATCAGCCGTCGTCAGCCAGTCATACCCCCCCCCCCAAGTGGTACACCAACCGAGACTCCCTTCTCTTTGCCGGCAATACTATCCATCTCGACTACTAGCTGCTGGGCGGCGGCTGTCGGGGCCCGAGAATGAGACCCAAGACAGGGCGGGGGAGTGAGTTCTGTTAGCAAATGGTAAATGTTCATCAACGAGTGACTATATCTCCCGATCTAAACCGGAAATACAAAGAGCTGGTGGCTACAAGATCAGAGCGTTCGAGCCTCGAGTAGTGAATCACTTGGAGCTGGGCACGACGGGCTGGTGACGGCTAATAAGCCAGAAATAGCCATTCCAGTGTCCCTTGTCTTTCAGTTGACCCAATTGTGAGAAATTCGCGGCCTCGGCGGCAGTCGAATCTACAGAGGTTTTAGCGCAGCCAAAGCTCTATCACTGAGCAACGAGGCTCACCGTAAGCCGTGCATTCAATGACACGTGGGTAGATTTACCCGCCCAGCCGACTGCTCGTATTAAATCCACCATTAGGGATACAGAAAGCTGACTGTCCGAGCTTTTGTTTCTGAGTCACCATTCTTTTCTGCTCTCTATTCGCACGCAAATTTCGTATATATACATGGGTTGGACTATTGTGCCCACTAAAAACCAATTTTTATCCCTATTTGTTTATTCGAAGTACAACAATGAGGTCACTAGCGTTCGACATTCAAGGATAATTCGTCAAGATCTCGGCCATTGCAGTAATCGGTCATTATGCATATTTGGTGATCTCCAGGTCTCATGTGGCTTTTGTGCCTAATTTTATTCACGGTGGGCATTTTTGCTGAAAATTTTGGAATTCTATTTTCAAAATAAAGCGTATTTCTCTCCTCAGTTCCCCCTCTTTCTAGTAGCTGCCTAGACTACTAGCCACTGTGCGGCTCTGGCCAGTGCCCGAGAATGAGATCTAAGTCAGAGCGCGACGAGGGAGTTCCGCTAGCAGTTGATGAACATTTTTCAAGGAGACTATTTTTATCAGTCACTCAGTCTCTTTCTACCTTCGCTCCTCTCCATCTCGTCCTGCCTGTTGTAACGGTAGCCAACGCCGAGGTGTCACCGCCTCATTGCGCCTTGTGGGAGTCCCCCAATGAAGAACACGACAAGAAGAGCGTAACAGCAGAAGTCTTTGAGTGTTAAAGGTACAACATATTTAGGACAACAAACGCGTGTAATGCGATGTCCATCGAGCCAATCAGCTTCTCTCCTGGCGCAGGCACTGGCACGATTTGCCGGTGACAAACGACTGACTGTAGCTTGAATTTTAAATTATTGATTGATTGCCTGTCAGTATGCTTCGCCGCCTGTAGGCCGATCGATAGCCTGCCGTGAGCGCGCGAGAAAGACGTAAATGCATGGCAAGCATGCTCCACTATTAGAAAAAATAAGTGCAAGTCACCGCCGCGTAAACTGCGAGGGGCCGTTTTGGAGTTCAGCGCTTTCGACGGTCAAGCTACTGTGCAAACAACTCCCGATCAGAATACTCACCTATTGTGAGGGCCTCGCTGTTAGAGTGCGAGAAAGATGTAAATGCATGGCAAGCATTCTCTACTAATACGAAAAAATAAGTGAACGTCCCCGCCGCGTAAACTGCGAGGGGCCGTGGTGGAGTTGAGCGCTTTCGACGGTCAAGCTACTGTGCAAACAACTCCCGATCAAGCTACGCAGCTATTGTGAGGGCTCGGAAATAAAATCACTTATGGCTCGTGCTATGCACTTGTCAACCATCGTAGTGCCTATGCATGGTTTCGGCGTCAATGCACTGGAACGTGCAAACGCCTTGGCAGCCACTAGCACTAGCTGACTGCCAGAGCGAGACAGGTTCAGTTACACTTTCCATCGTCAGAACACATATGACGGACTTAACAATATAAGTATATGAAAAGAACGAAGATATTCGGAAAATTTAGTTGGACTCGTGAATTTTCGTACGGATATCACTTGTTCGTCATCAGACTAAATGAAAAGTGAAGGCTGGGGATGTCACACTAGAGGGTTTTGGGGCAGAGGTTACAACGAACGGGGTGGGATTGGGCAGGAGGGTCATGGTGACTTGACTCCTGCGGCGGTAGGTGAGGGGAGGGAGGTGTTAACGTTTGGAATGTGGGCCACATGTTCAGGGGAGGGGGGAGGTTCAGAGTCAGTGAAATTCTACTTGACTGAGCACAGGCAGCCTGCTGTTGTTTCAGGTTGAGCGCAGGTTAGTCGACCATATGTGAAAACCGGTAACGTGTGAATCAAGCTCTACGTGTCTGTTAATACTATCCGGGCTTGAGTGCCACGCTTCGATGAATTGCCTCGCATTAGCCATGGCGATCACCTCTGTGCCATTCCAATTGAATCGGTGATCACACTCAAGGGAGTGCGCAAATACGGTTGATAAAAGGTCCCGTCGGCTAACCGCCATCTTATATTCCTTGATGCGGGTCTCATGACGTCGGCTTGTTTGGCCAATTTAAACACAAGGGTAAGCGGCGCACGGTATGCGGTAAATGACGTTGCTTAGTTGTTCTACAGGAAGGGGTCCTTTACTCGACATAGGATTGCGCGCAGTGAGGCTGCGGGTTTGTGGGCGACGGAAATGACGAAATGACTTAGTTGCCGAGAGACGGTTTCAGGTATTCAATTCATGTATGGTAGAGAATAAATTTCCGTGGCACTACTAGCATATACATAGGTTACTTTTTACTATTTGACTGCCTTAACGGACTCTAAATTAAGCCCTAAGGCGCAAGCTGATGAGCCTGTTTCGTAAATTGATCGATGACCGCCATTCCAGCATAGTCTTTCCGAAGGCAGCCGAAAGGAACGTGGCTCACTGGTAGAAGGTTCCACTCAAGTACGAATTATTCTGAGTTGGAATCCCAGATGCTCCACTTTTGGACTGGGCATGTCTGGCTGCTGACGGCTAGTGAGCCAGACATGGCCACCGTTTTTTTTTCCCTCGTACTCCATTATCTGCATATATTATTAGTCGCTTTGCGATTGCCTGCGATGACTCTAAATTGAGCCCCAAGACACGATAGGATACGTCTGCACCGTAACTTAATCATTAAGCACCATTCCATACCGGGATGCGTTAAAAGTTATGAGGTTGACGGCTCCGTGGTGCCTCTGTTGTGACTAGCTTGCGTCGAAGTGAACGCCAGCAAAATCTCACGACTGCTGGCCTCGTCGTCTGGGAACAGCCAATCACAGTTGCCGCAAAGTTGCTTTCTGGCCCGGCGATGAATAGAAAGTGTGCACGCGTGAATTGCTCTCTCTGCCCACTGGCCTAACTGCTGTCAAACCAGGACTCGGACCCGGCTGGCCTCCTGGCTGGTCGTATGCTCCCAAGTCAAAATCTTTCCATCGATTCTTCGTTCCTCTGCGTACATAATAAGCTATTCCTACTATTCTGGCTTCCCACTGACTTATCCTCTCCTAAAGAACCATGGTCTGGTGATCGCAGTCGCTGGGGTTTAACTTACTTAAGCCCCTGCGATAGCTCTGTTTCTATTCGGAACTAGAGTTAGATTGAACTTGCTTTACTTTGCCCTCATGACAGTTCTCAAATTTGTGTAACTCGATCCCGGCTTCTTCCCAGTAGGCTAGCCACTGTGTCCAACACCTCAGTTGGTTTGATCCGAATATAACCATCGTGTGTTATAGGGAAAATAGAGAGTCAAAACAAGCGAACATGCGAGTCCCAGGAAGTAATTGAGAAGAAGAAGACTCGATCGCAGGGACAATAGTTTTATTCGTCTGGCGTTTTGAGACCCGTCACGATCGA
Organism: Ligula intestinalis; assembly: GCA_036362985.1. Classification (NCBI taxonomy): domain Eukaryota; kingdom Metazoa; phylum Platyhelminthes; class Cestoda; order Diphyllobothriidea; family Diphyllobothriidae; genus Ligula; species Ligula intestinalis. The sequence goes on along the minus strand of JAYGXS010000004.1, from coordinate 17,963,768 downwards.
GTCGTGTTCTTCTCAAAATAGAGTCAGTACTACATTCATTAGACACAGAGAATATACTTAGTGGAATTTTTTCCACCACTTGTTTGACCTAAGTTTTCTTCGTACTTGTAAACCAAACTTTGAACACTGAATCGACCACAGCATATACTGGGACTTACTTAAGAAAGGGAGGAGAAGCATACTTTGGCTCATCTGAATGAAAATCCTGATTGCTTACTTTACGTTTTGACATTAAATTGCTTCTGCAAACTTGATAGGAAAAGGCACTACCGGCTAAACGAAAAGATAAATTACCAGAAAATAATGCTATAGAAATGTCGTCTGGTTCGATAGCATGGCCTAAATTTTCGTTATGTAGTCCAATCTCTTCATTATAACGGCGCTCATTCCCATAAATTACTTAATTTATCTTTGAATCAGGTTAAGGTAGAGATGCAAAATTTTGTCGACAAACATGATGCTAAACCGTCGTAGGCAGTTTGGCAATCACATTAGACAGACTTTTGCTTGAAGACGTGTGTGCTTAAATATGTTGAGCCAATCAGATTTGAGAGCTTTAGATAATTAAACGCTCCTTCTAACGAAGAGAAGGTGCACGCTATCGAATATGGTGAACATTTGAAGGTTGATCGACACACTCGAGTCGACACAAAGTAAAAAATTCTTGCACTTGTGAGTTCTTAGCTCAAGAAGGTAATTAATCGATGGGCAGACATGTCAACTTCAAATTTCAATTACCAAACATGTAAGTTCTCGGCTTTACCCAATAAAATTTACGCTTCTGGTGTTAAACTGCTAGATACTGTGTTTTTTCTGTTGAATAGTTTCAAATTATGCATCAAAACATTGCTTAATTTATGAGAATTGAATTCACACAACATTCCTAATAGGACATTTAACAATTGCAAAAATGCTATGGAACAATGGCATAATAATTGGCATTGAACACCTGCGCGACGAAAAAATTGAGCTGACGATATTAAACACACACGCTAACCAAACTTTCTAAGGCGTCAGAGAAATATAACATTAACAGATTTTGAATTGTTCACCAGCAATTTCAGAGCAACGAAAATATATCTAGTCACATACAAAATGTGGTCCAAACATCCTCAATGAAATAAACATTTTTGACGAGAAACAGTTCGGCATCCCTATATACATATCGAAACATACTTTAATCACGGGGTCAAAAGCTACTTCCATTTTCAAAATATGTTGAACACTATGTGTGCCCTATCAGATTGGGGGAGGGGGACAACCTTGTGAAGCGAAGGGGATTCAATTATGTCCGACGACGCACGCAAGCTTAGTTTCGGTGATGGAAGCGGTCAAAATTCGAGAGTTGTGTGGATGTCAATCAAGATTTTTAACACAGTTTGAAATGGATCCATAGGTGACATGAGCAGCACTGTTTTACGAGTAATTTGGCAATCATATGTAGGATGGCAACTTCGACAGCAATGGCGTTTTCTGTGGTTTTTGCATCGATCAGTTTGCTACAGCCGAACGGCCTGTCGGGGTAATTCTGAACTAGACTTTCAATGCACGGCTTACAATTTAGTTAGATTTATTGTCCTGACGTTTTGGGAATAAACAAACTTCCATCGTCGCAGGTGGTATACGAATTGATTTTCACAGTATTTGTAGGTGTTGCTGACGTCAAGGTCGCATGTCCAAGCGTCAAGACGATTGCTGTCATGAGCGCGGAGGCGTCCTTGTTGCAAATGACCATTATTCGTGTTTGCACTGTCCATTGTTTACGTTCGCTCTCTGCGGACCTCGCCGCCACGCTGTGTTCGTACCGGCCCGCAAAGATGTAAACGGTGCTAGACGCATTAGTGTTTACATTTCGGTTGCTGCCGGGCCGGTGGCTCCCCTCAACGTCGTCCAGTCCCAGCGTGTGCTCGCGACCGCCGGCGTTCACATCCGGTTGGTGGTCTCATGGGCTTGTGGACACTATCGCTTGCTCCCCCCTCCATTTGGGTTTGCCTCCGGTGGTCGTTCACGCTCGTTCGTACTATCGTTCCCGCGCGCAAACCTGCTTCTCGGGCTGTACCCATAGAGCTTGATGGACTGCCGCTAGAGTTACACAGCGGTTGATGAATGTGGTTGTGGTGTGTCAGACTTTGAACGTCTCCCTGCTCCTTTGGTCGCTGCAATGAGTCTCAGTTCTTTTCTAGAGGGTCCGCACACAGCTGCGTTTATTCCACAATGGGTGTTGGTTGTGATAGGTCAGGACGTAACGCGTGTTAGTAACCCTTCTATAGACCATCGTCTACAGGTTTCCGCTGGTCTTGCGATAAAGCAAAATGTCTAGGAACGCTATCTTATTGTTGTTTTCTGCTTCCATCGTCCATAAAAGAAGGATTTAGGTGAGGCGGAAGATGAACTCCTGTAAGAGTTCGAAAGCTCAGGACAATAAACAAATTGATCCGGTGCTCGTAAAGTCTTCTGCCTTATCCATACCTGGAACGCGAACCTTTTCATTCATTCGGGAATTCAAAGACTATTTTTCGCTGGAGGACGAGAATATGTCTTAAAGATAACGCGCTCAAAATGATGACCTGTAGGTAACGAAAACAACACTTCCAAAGTCTGGAGGACCGATTCAACAATGAAAACAGCTAGCGATGGCCCCATCGGTGTACATTTGGTTTGCTTGTAAGCCGTCCCTTCAAAGGTAAAGTATGTTTTGAGGCAGTACTTCAACAGTTGCATGAGAGGTCTTGATGGATATGGTTTGGTTGCTTCGGTATATTGAATGTTAATCAGGTCACTAAAAATTTACATGGCCAGGTTCTGTGGGATCAAGGAGAATAGTAAGGTGAGGTTTAATGATGTCAAGACTTCTTCTCTATCGCGATGTTACCCACTGAGTCTTTGCCAGAAATCGATAGGTTAGCGGACTGTCGTATCGAAGCCCAAGGTTATAGAATTCAAGCAACGGAACATCCTCTAAATGTGTGTGCATGTGTGAGTTTACCGCGTAATGACATGATGAGACGAAGTGAAGCACCTTTTTCTAAACTTTAGGTAAGCCATAGGGCCTTCTCGTAGACTTATCAGTCCGTGCGATGGCCCAGAAAAGGCTCTTTTGAAACCCATGGGAATGAACAAGTAAAAGCATTGGAATACGGTATATAAGTTAAATGGCTACTTGAAAAGCAAATAATCGACGAAAACATAGCTACCTGTCTTTGGCCTGTAAGTTTACATATTCCTGAGCTAAACCGGCTGTCAAAGTTGCAAAAGCCAGGATTTCCATGACGGTCAATTTCATCAATGAGGAATTCAACGCAGCATAAGCTTGGCCAGTGGTTAGTCCAAGAGATTGAACCAATTGGATGCAACCTTGCTGCTTACGCTACTAAAAATAAATCTTCGTTCGTAGATGAGCTGAAGAATGAAAATTTACAGCATGAGTTCATAATTTCACTTTATGGGCAAAATCTGCTCACAGTCGTGCGACTGGATAAAAGCATCGACATAATTTGCGAACATGCGGCTGAAACATGGCTGGAACCAGTACAACTACGGGAACTATTACAGATATGGACGGCAAATGTGCAGTTCCTGTTCAAAGAAAAAACTGCATCGACAGCTTGACGGCGTAGGTATGAGCAGTTCACCAGGATCGGTCTTAGCGGAAATCTTCGTGTCAAGTCTTGAAAGACAAATAGCCGAAAACTTACAGAATACAGCCTTTTATAGACGATGCGTAGATGACATTTTCTCCATGGTCAAAAACCATAAAGATGCTATGAACAAGGCCCATGCAAAAATAAAATTTACCAAGAAGGGCACACCGGCTTTCTTAAATATTCTCATACGTAGACAGGCAGATGGTTTCATCTAGAGATCCATCTATCTGAAAATGATCTGGAAAGGACAGTATATGCACTTTCTTATTTTCGTTCTAATTTATATAAAACGAAACTTGGTTCTATGCCCGTGTCACTAGAATCTGTTCTTCAAATCAATGAATAGATTACTTTCCCAAAAAAGTGTTTCCTGGAAACTGATATCTAGGGAAAGGCATCGATAACTTTCACCATCACAGAACTGAAAGCCCCCCCCAGAATATACATGCAAAAAAGCCGGTGAGTATTTTCCTCCCTCTCAAGAGTGAAAATGTATCAAAGGTGACCAAGTGACGACTTCGATGCCCAATTGAAAGAACATAAGCGCAATAACTGATATTCTCCTTAGACCAGCTAATATATTCTGCCTATGCACGCTACTGTGTTTACGAGTTCACATGTAGTTGTGGATGCAAGTATATTTGGCGCACGCAAAGGCATTCAACAACTCGGTAAGCTTAAAAAATGGCGAAGTGACTGCTTAAGGCGGACAATTAGATACCCAAGCTTTCACGCACAAAGCACCCGGTGCACACTGGCCATACGGCTGACCCAGAGTCTGCATTCAAGGTCACACTTCGAGCAATGACCGGATGAATTGCGATTTGCGGAGGAAACTGCAACACGCGGAAGAAAACAAGAATCCCACAAGCAGCTGGACCACGCGGTTAACCTCGCATTTCCGTGTTAAGGATAGATAAAGGATGTAAAGCTATCGCCTCTCCCATCCTCTCACGCCACCTCCCTTCCCGGCACGAGCGATTACTGCACTGCCCTTTGTCCTCCCCTTTTTATTCACGCTTGTCAGGCGTTCACTGTTACCTGAACTACTTTGTTTCTATAATCGCGACCCCCCCTCTTTCCGCTCACGTGTATTCGCAGACGACTGATTCCCACTCACTGATCTTAAATCCCTTGACGGACCTTATCGCATGCATAGACGTACGCACACACGCGTATGCAAACCATTCGCGGCTGCCCAAGGACCGCTTGAACATGCCACTCCCCAGTCAACGCAGCTGGGGCTTCTACAGTTGACACACCCTCACATGATGCAACTTACCAATAGCAAACCACTTGAACTCGCTTCACAGTCATGTAAAAGCAACTGTCATCGCTTTCCCAAAAACACGCAGTCACACTCTCGGGCACGACTGGACGCAGGCAACACCAGTCCTAGTTTCGCCAGTGGCCACTGCCGCCTGAGACAGCAACCCAGGATTCCGTGCACAACAAAGGCCTCAATCTGGTGACTTTTGCCTTTTACCTACCGCCTGGGATTTGGCCTGATGATTGTAGTACTCCAAGTTCTACCACTGCGAAGCCACTATATACTCAATCAGCAGGAGCGTACGCCGGAACTCAGACGTTTACCGATCTTAGGCAAGCCTATATTGAGGCAGAAAACAAGCGTATGTGAGCGGCTATCAGATACCAAAGATCACGCTTTGCCTTTTTTTCAAAAGTCCACTTTTTCGAAGCAATAGATTAGTTTTTTCAACATCTTGATAGACGATTTTGCTGGTTTACTCGCGCGGCCGTTTAAAAGGTACATCCACTTTCCACTTTCAAGTTTTCACTGCTTTAAACTACAAGGGTAGTATTTAGCTTTTATCGTACTTCTACGGAATGACCTCGTTAGCGCCGTCCAGGAGGAAAATTTATTCAGGTAGCGTAAAATGCATATGCCTGAATGACATAAAAAGAATCTGCAGGAGCCCAAAAGTGGGAAATTGACTTATCTAGCTTCCCGTAAGTTTGTGGTTGAATGGCGCGTTTGATTGCAAATACGCCTTCACCGCTGCTATCGAATACCCTGGACCGTATTCTTTTCCTTCAGGACACCGACACGGACACATATGGCTGGAAACCCCAACACATACAATTTGCAAAAAGGCCTAGTTAATATGTATTCACCAGGATCTCCATTGCAACCAAAAGTACATGGTAGATGGTTGTGATAGAAAAAGCACATGACAAAAGATGATGCTGGGGAAATGGATAGTGCGAGAAGACACCTAGGTGCAGATGGCCGCACACAAAAACACACAATCCGTGTGTATTTTACTGTGCTGATTACTACTGCTGCTCTTGCTCCTCGCCTTCTTCGTACTCTTCGCCCTCCTCGTCATCGATACCCGCCTCCTGGTACTGTTGGTATTCACTCACCAGGTCGTTCATGTTTGACTCAGCCTCTGTGAACTCCATTTCATCCATGCCCTCACTGGTGTAGAAGTGCAAGAAGGCCTTGCGACGGAACATTGCCGAGAACTGTTCACTCACGCGAGTGAAGAGCTCCTGAATGGCGGTGGTGTTGCCGATGAATGTAGCTGACATCTTGAGGCCACGCGGGGGAACATCACAGACCGCAGTCTTCACATTGTTGGGGATCCACTCGACAAAGTAGGAGGCATTCTTTTGTTGAGTCAGGGTCATCTGATCCTCCACGTCCTTCATTGAGACGTGACCGCGAAAGATGGCTGCCACGGTGAGGTACCGACCGCGCTGGGGGTCACAGGCAGCCATCATGTTTTTGGAGTCAAACATCTGGCGAGCCAGTTCGGGGACTGTGAGACTCTGGAAGGACTTCGAGGCACGACTCGAGAGGGGGGCAAATCCCGGCACAAAGAAGTGCAGCCGCGGGAAGGGCACCATATTGACTGCCAGCTTGCGCAAATCGGAATTCAACTGGCCAGGAAAGCGCAGGCAGGTGGTCACACCGGACATGGTAAGGCTAACCAGTTGATTCAGGTCACCGTAGCTCGGGTTGGGTAGTTTCAGCGTTCGGAAGCAGATGTCGTAGAGGGCCTCATTGTCAATGCAGAAGGTCTCGTCTGTATTTTCGACGAGTTGGTGGACGGAAAGAGTGGCGTTGTAGGGTTCAACGACCGTGTCGGAGACCTGAAGGTAAAGCGCGTATTTTCAAACTGGCATTCATTGAACATAAACAAAATTATGCGTTCATAAAAACACAATGTCAATGCACTAAAATTGTGTTGCCATCACTTACACCCAAAAAACGTTTGTTCAAACACAGGAAACCGCGCCTTCATACTGATGAGATCGATTAACAAGGCATAATACCTTAGCGGTCACTACGGGAAACAGTTAAGTAACTTGAGCAAAATAAACGACCTTACGAGAAAACAAAATGTGCTATTCACATAAAGGCAGGTTTTTACCCAACATATTTAAATATAGCATAGTGATCCTCTAGTAAACACATGTATGGACTAAATCCTTCACGATCTTCAGTCGTGAAACAGCCCATAATGTGTTTGGACCAAATAATAAGTTAACAAATTCTTGCAGAAAATCGAGACTGATGCACGCGAAAATTAGAGTATCTAAATAGTGTTATGGACTAATATCCAACATTCGGAGATCTATTTTAAAGAAGAAAGACTTACTAGGTTGAGTTTTTAAAACGTATTATCGTGCAAAGTAATTTTACGACTTCCAAGTTGTTTAAGGACGCCGGCTTTCAAATGCGCTTCTTTGTCCACCATCCGGGAAAAGATACCCGGTACAAATAACTGCTGAATAATTATGAACAGTCCCATTGGTTTTACCCAGTTGGTCGCATAATTTTGTAACGACCTTCAGTTAAAATTTCATTCAGGGTTTTAAATCTACATACGGTATTAGTTTCGTATTAAGTGTATCAAACATTTCATACCATGCTCCTATAATTGTGCGATAAATGTGTACCATTCTGTATACGTCGTAGTTAGCATTGCCAAAACGGCCAACTCTATGAATGTTCATGCCCCGCTTTAAAAATAAATTATTGCCAAACCTTTCAGGTCTGAAGTGAATTTTTCTTCAAGGATCACATTTATAGAAACACTTTTGCACCACATAAGTACAACAAAGAGGTTTTTTATGTTCGTTTTCTATAAGATATATTACTAGTTATAGGGGGCGTCAAAATCAGTCCACAAGTTCGAGAACGGACTTCGTGTTTTGGCTGAAATATTTTTGGATCACATAAACCTATAGGCAATTTTAAAACCCAACCTACGTATACTTCAAAGCCGAAGGCAGACAACCATTAACGTTTCGTGAAATGGGCCAAATTTTATGCGTTAACAGGTGGTCGTTGCTCTTTATGAAGCTCTCACAAGCGTGAAAGCGATACAAAACTAGGAGGCGTTTCGCAGATTTGTTGACCAATCCACCTGCAGGCCCTTCCATGCAAGTCAAATTGCCAATTCTTAGCTGGTGGGTCGTTTACAGAAGAGTTCTTTGATACACTGGCAGTATGTGTGGTCTCATCATACACCTACGTTGATGCGCCGTGCTATGGCTTTAGTGGCAGCTTTCATGAGCAGTGCTGCGGATGTCTTTCAGTCCTACATGGATTAGCTACAAGTCGTTTTTTAACACGTGAGCGAAAATTCGCTAAAAGTTATTTGCACAAAAATACACTTTCTTCTACTTCTTTGCTGGCAAATTGCATCTTCCAATTGGATACTCGATAAAAATGATATCCTTCGCTTATGCATAAACTTTACGACTGTGAGATTTTACAAGATCGTGAAATTAAAATTCATAAAGCATCGTACTTGCTGCTTATAAATTAGGAAGCGTAGACTACATGCATCATACAATCTTATGAGAAGCATAATAACTCGTTGTGGTGCCTTATAGAGTGCATTTACGATCCCCTACTGAACTCAATGGATATGTATATGTGCACTATGGGAACAGTGGCAATAAGAGTGGGGCAATTTCAAGGACAAAAGTAGAGGAAACTCGCTGGCAAGGTCATCGGTCAGTTGAGTTTTTTAACATCTACCTACATGCCAACCTAATGCTGACAGCAATTCAAGCCCTAAAGCTAATCTCAACTCGAGTCACTATGTGCCTTACGACTAGCATTCGTTGCCGAGTTCAAGGGTCGCACACGCATTTTATTCTTTAGGAGTTCACACATGCATTACATATAGCTGGTGGGATGTCGTCAAGACAAACGTCAGGGCAATTGGAAAAAGATACTTTTAAGTGGATCTCGACTAAATATTTATTTGTTTCCTTGCCATTCCCTACAGACACCTACATAAAAGGTTAAAATACATTTCACACAAGTAAAAGTACAAGACACCGTTTCGTGTGTTGTTGCCTTCAGCCCAATTAAGTGAAAAAAACTGCTCGAATACGGGCCATTAGTGGAGTACGTAACATCCCGTAGGTGACCTTTTGGAAGGCCTACGATAATCCAAGTTTAGGCGCAAAACGATAATGCTTTCGTCGTTTTCCCTGCTATCTTAGCAATCCTCTATTTTTAAATAGTTTTCATAGATTAGATCTTGATTCCGCTGTCTAACGACTTTGTAAGTAGACCTCACAGACACCAAATATTGATGTTTTGCAGACCTTTTGGTCTTTTATTCTATATTTTACTTGTATGTCAGGAGAAATAATAGTGCGTTTTGTTGATGCCATAACGAGCTGACCTAATTCATGCCTCTCAGTTAAACCCACCAGCGGATGGTTTATGTAGCCTACAAAACAATCAAGCGCCTCGTAACGCAAGGAAGGGTGAATGAGAGTATTAGAAACCGAAGCAGCCATTTCGCTTCTTGTTCTTTGTAAGAACATTATGCACAAATAATATAAAAGTAACTAACCTTGGGGGAGGGAACGACTGAGAAGGTCATCATGATTCTGTCCGGATACTCCTCTCGCATTTTTGACACCAACAAGGTTCCCATTCCCGAGCCGGTGCCCCCACCGAGAGAATGGCACAGTTGGAAGCCCTGCAGACAGTCGCAAGCCTCGACCTCCTTACGAAGCACATCCAGCACAGAGTCCACAAGTTCCGCACCCTCTGTGTAGTGTCCCTTGGCCCAGTTATTGCCTGCTCCGCTCTGTCCGAAAATGAAGTTGTCGGGACGGAAGAGTCCACCCAACGGCCCAGCCCGGACACTGTCCATAGTACCCGGTTCCAGATCAATGAGGATGCATCGTGGAACATACTTGCCCCCGGCGGCCTCTGAGTAGTAGACGTTGATTCGCTCTAGCTGCTCATCAGATTCACCATGGTAGGCACCAGTGTTATCGATTCCATGCTCATCCGATATTATTTCCCAAAACTGTTTAAGGAAGTAAGGTTTTTCAATGGTATCTATCGATGTGTAAGCGTTATGTAGAAAACTTTCAAAAGTATTGTGGAAATTTTCTTAAATAATCCAATTATAGCCAGTAAAATAAGCTGCTTAAAAGGCAGTGCTGAAACCAATTCGACTGATGTTATGTCTCCCGCATATTGAGTGCTGAAGAGGTTTTATTCCGGCAAGACGGCTTATCCTCAAATGCATGTGATTTTCTCCTTATTTTTGCTTCTAATTCTTTTCAGTAGGTCACCAGGAGCTCCTAGAACCCAGAACGATGCTGGTTTATCTTAATGTCGAGGACCCAAAATTAAGTTTTGTGTAACTTTATTGTTCCCCTAAAATACTCTTTATTTTTCATCTTGAAGGGGACCTCCTATCCCAAATGACGCACTAAAATTTTGTTTTTCTTATTTTTTTCCAAGATTTCCACCGCCAGCCTTTCCGACTTCCACTCTTGCATTCAAGCGCAATAAACACCACTTCTAATAATTCCTTCAAGTTGTACACAGGTTGACTGCTGAACGATCTTCCCTGTTCTGGACCCTGGCGTTTTGTTCCGGTAATCTGATAGAGACGCCTTAGTACTTTCATCGGAAATTGTTTGCGTACGTAAACATTTTAAAGTGGCTTTGAAAATCAATTGGAATTTACTATTCGGCTATTTGTTGCTTAGATAGAAGCAGCCACAAATTGCGGAAAGCTGCAATGAGTGAATCACAGTGGCTTCATATTGAATTTGAAGCACGAGTACTTCGTGCTTTTTCGGACGCATGAACAAACATTGAGCAGATAACTTGAAGGTTGGGAGTATTGCAGTAAATTTTAACATGGATTCGATGCAACGTGCCTCTTAAAGGTCAGACGACACAACAAAAAGCAAGCAGAATATGATTGTTCTACCAATAGCCAAGTGGTCTGGATCAAGGTTGCTCGACTAATTGCCGTTTTTCTACAAAAACGATTTCATCTCGTTTTGTCACAGGAGGCTGCACTGACTTGCTGCGAGTCTGGATGGGAAGGAATTACTGATTGAAATGACATCTGTTTGCTATGGATTAAAACTGTCGTCGACCCCACAGACTTAATAAACGTTCAACAAGAAGAAATCATCCTACGTTGGAAGACAACTACATTGATAGATTGACACCAACAGCGTGGTATGTGTCTTTCACGGCAGTCATGCGTGGAAATACTAACTCGATTTTCATACTGTATAACTGAAATTAAAGTCGTTCCATTTACTTCAGAACAATATGGCAATATTTCCTAACCATTTCCTCAGTTATTTATGATTTCTTAGAGCGTTTGTTATCCATCCTACCAATTATCAAGGCTTCTTGGTTGGAAACGCCCAATACGCTTTCCTGATTTACATCTAAGTCGAATCCTTATGATGGTAAATAATTGTCTTGATTAGTTGATACCACTTGTTTCTGAAAATCGGTGTAACCACTAATCTTCACCACGATCTCTTTACGCAAAATTACTCGCGAGTACCTAATCTGACCACGTAAAATGGGTTTTTAAACCTTAAAAAACACGTTCAAAATAAAGTTTTAACGTCTGAACCCTTGTACTTATGAAAAGTCTGAGCATGTGTGGGGTGCTGTTTAAGAACATTTCGTGCTTACAACAGCTAATAGCGAACATTTAAGAACCGGAGTAGACATTTATGAAACATTGTAACAGATATGAAGCTTGCCAATACGGAATCTAGGCCTTAAGCAAGTTTAAACAATAAGGGTAACTCACCTTGGAACCTATTTGGTTTCCGCACTGACCAACCTGCAGATGGAGCAGCTCGCGCATGTTTATTTGGTAAAACTCGAGCACCGACGCTTCGTGTCTATATATGATAAACAGTTGACAAACGTCAGCCTAACAAAGGGGCCATTTAACGTGCGACACGCAAGAAGCACAGACAACCAGGATTGGTTCTTTGTTAGAACAATACCGAAGCACTTCTCATGCGCTGCGTGCATCATCTGCAGGAGTTAGAAGCATTGAAGACGTGCATCACCTTGAAACATGTGATAATGCTTTTGTTGTCACGCAAATTGGGTCAGCGAAGTTAATGAAGCATACGCCTGTAGAGCTAAAGGTTATATATCCATTTCTTAGAACTCCTTAGCTTAACGTCAACTACTAGGCATAAATGAAAAGGCCTTCTGGCAAACATATGTCTTCGATCATTCATTATCGCGCCTATACAGTTGCATTGATACCAAAAATAACAGTGCCCATGATCATGTTACCATCACCTATGATTAAGGATTTCCGAAGGAGTCCGAAAGGTCAGGCAGATAAAACTCTTGTTTCAGTGAGCGCATTTTCGTTAGCCATATAGGTACTGCCTCGGATATTGCTAGCACCCGTTAGCGTTAGCTCTTAGTGCGTGTGTGTGTGTGTATGATCGACCATCGATTTCGATGAAGTCCACCAAGTGCACAAACAGCGTGGTACAGAAGGTGACAGTCTCAGGCTTTAGCTTTAAAATGATAGAGGACGTAGTTAGTGGCTCCGCACTCTTCACCTTCTCCCAGAGTTTCGAAGACTAAACAGAGTTTGGCGTAGGCTGCTTTATCAAATGCAAGTCAAAACACCGCTTAAATGAGTCTTAAGTGACAGTTGACTTCGCGCGGGTACTACTGTACTATCTACCCTCACTCAGCTATAGTAGGTGTGAAGAAAAGCCAAAGGAGACCGAGACTGATACGGCTGCTGCTGTTTCTACTACTACTGAACGAGTCTTAGTAGTATCAGTACTATCTCTAACGCTAAAAGCTTTAGATAAGAAGTTGCCTTGAAGCCTGCGCTGGGGCTCATACCCCCTTGGCTTCATCAAGGATTGTGAATCTGCGTTTAAACTATTTCGAGTATGTACGTGTTTGGAAACCTGAGCACGTGAGCGTTTGCCTTGGTTTCCGCACTCTCAACTCTATCCATCAAGTAGTACGGACTAAGTTTACTGCTGCTATAGGCGCGTTCGTACACTAAAATTGCTAATACCTATTACTCATGCCTGCTAAGGCCAGTGGATAGTAAACTATAAATGCTGCCTGTGTGTGCTTTTTAAGGAGTCGCACCCAGTATGCCCTCCCAATATGTGTGAGATAAAGCGATTAGTATTTTTAAAGAAAAGTACAAGTCCTACCATGCATTTATGTCGGGCACTTTGCCTCCTATGGACTACCCATAGGTTTACTACAGCATCTATCCGCAGCTTGGACTTTACAGAACCTCTGCTCGTATCCCCTTGACACTAGCAGGGAGTGTGAATGTGGGTTAAAGCTATTCCGAGTAAATACCCACCTTCAGTATCTGTCAAGCCAGAGTTCTGGAAACTAAGACTAGTATGTACTGCTGCTGATAATTCTATTAGTATTATTAGTCAGAAAGGGACGCTGATTAAAGTCAGCATTGGACTCATATCCCCATAATCTCAACCAGAAGTGCAGTAGAACTGGTGCTAGCACTGACGCTACCATTTGTCAGAGGTCAGACCATCATCGTTCTAAATAGGTGCGCTACGAGTACGGTACTAGGGGACAACAGTGCTGCCAAGACTGCAATAGGCTTAGACAAAGTTTTGAGGACTAGCCTACACTATCAAAGCTGAGCATTTTAAAGCTCAGAGACTCGACTGCGTAAACTAAGAGTTATATTTGTGTCTAAACTGAGTAATGAAGTTAGAGCCAGCTAGACTTTCAGGTAAACTAAATTTGAATTATGGGTAACTACTAAAGCAAATTAACTGCTGCTGTTACATTTTACGAAGTTTGGGTCAGGATACTGTTGCCAGAGGTAATATGCCATTGCTAAGAGTGCAAATTCTAGTAATGATACCTAATTAGCCCAGTGAACAGTATATTCTAGTAATATATTCCTAAAATTTTATCAATAGCTGACATGCATACTATTTTTGCAAAAGGCAAAACAAATGGGAATATGAGTTTGCGTGCGGCCGAGATTTCATCTCGGCTGATTTAAAAGACACGTGGGTGATAATTTACTTCCGGTAGGTAAGTAGTAGTCGGGCGGTGTCCCGCAGGAAAAATGAAAAGCTTCGTTAGGATGAATTTGGTGGTTCACATCGACAAAGTGTGCGAAAGTAAAACTCGAGATCGATATAGTTTCACCTTTTCTTAGCCACGTCGGTATGTGTTCACGTATCCCCTTTTCCAGATGTGTCACTGTTCGGCCAAGGTACCCTGCTCGGCAGAAGCAGAGGAGAGAGTAAATGCACATCGATGAGGCTTTTAACAGGAGTCGATCTTTACCCTCCTAGCGTGGGAAAGGAGAGTTACTGAAAAATACAAGTTCGCCACGGGGCAAACACTTGTGATCACTGTCTTCAGAATTCCCCTTATCATACCACATTCTCTTATTGAGGAAAAGATGTAGCGGTTATATTTGTTACCGATAGGTTCCATAAATATAACAGTCCGCAAAATTTATACGCGGGACATTTTTATATTGAAAAGAGAACTTTATTAGCTTTCGATGTTTTTTTGCATATAAAATTAAGAGTGTGCACAACCCCTTATTATCAAATATTTATTTTGAATCTTGATCATCAGACCCCATTTTTAAAAATTATCCTGACAAATATAAGTTGAATGTGGTTTTTACGAGAATGCTTGAGTACCAGCATCCTTGTAACTGTCTATTTGGGAACTTATTAAGTGGCACAGAATGCTCCTACAATATTGAACATTCTAAGCACACATTCCAGGCTCAGAAACCCCAGAGCTGAGCATTCACAGCAATGACGCTCGTCACACTTCCATGCTTCTATCAGTAATTGGTAAAATACCTTTCCTGCAGGTGGTACTATATATTAAGCTTGCAGACTAGTAAATTCTCTAATACTTTGGCAAAATGTCTGTACAGCTGCTGTGAAGGCATCGAAGAGTTTAAGAAGTTCTAACGCATTTATAGCCTGCTAGGGCTGATGATAATAATATATATTTATTCCATAATGGCCTGTGTTACCGAGAGCTGAAAACGGTTCATCGGCGTGGTCTTGACTTATTGTCCCTGGCATCGGTAATGCGAATTACGTGCAAGGTGTGGTATCAAACGACATCCGTTTTCTTCAAAATTTGCACTCAGTCAGTTGTTCATAACCCCATAGGCCAGAATGCTATGCGTACATTTTACCAAAAATCCAAGATAGTGGAATAAATGGGAAATATCGATGCCAATTTATTCGTCAATATCACTCCGTGAACCCCAAAGCCATCATCACAAGTTTTATGAAAGATAGGATTTCCACCAGGGATGAGTAAAATTTCTCACTGTGCGTTATCAACCCATGGCATGCTTACTCGCGTGAACAGTCTCAACGGTTACAGGTTTTATATCCATGAAATATTTTGCGTCCCATTTAAGTTCTGGCTCAACCCACCGACGCTTACATTGCGGTAATACTATGGTTTTTATTATTAATTAATTTATTTATGGGTTGTCCATCGGTAGTCACACAAAGGAGCGTTGAAATGAATAAAACACATTTAAAAGTCGTGTTGGCAAACGATCGTTTTCGGTCATTCATCGTCAGGCCAGTACATGACATGGGGAATAAAATTGGTCAATTAATTACAGCGATTAGATAATCGTCAGGTTAGGGAAGGGGGGAGGGGGAGGAAAAGGGTGAGGGTAATTAAGCAGCTGAGTTTTCCCTCGTCTCCTGAACGCGGGCGCCTGCGCGGGTAGGACGCTGGTTGCCATGCCCAGATGAGACAGGGGGTATGTTCTCGCGGTCCGCGGATTGAGTTCTGTATGTCAGCCGCGCAGCTTGCGCTTGACTATTCTCCGTAGCTTCGTCTTCTTTGGCTTCAGTAGGTGTTGGATTTCCGCGTGCAGTCGGCCAAGGGAGGCCGATGGCTTGAACCAGCGCCTTTTGACAGCATAGAATGGGTTTTGCTAGCCGGATTGCCACTGCTTCTGCTGTGGCTAACACCCGCTTGCACAGGCCTTCGGAGAAGTGCGTTGGCGTGCGGTATATGAACCGAAAGGCTTCACTCGCATCCACTTGGTGGTTTGCATCAATTAGGTGGGCGAGGATTGAGCTTGAGGTCGGTCTATTTTCCCCTCTGCTGAGCCAAGCTGGTATGTGCTCGCGCATTCTCTTCTCCAGACGTCGCGTTGTTCGGCCAATAGAGCCCGCTCCACAGGAACAGGTGAACGAATAGATGCACATAGATGTGGCCTGAAACGGTAGTCTGTCCTTACCTCCCATTCGTGGAAGGGGAGAGTTAGTGAAGATAACCCGTAAGTTTGCAGCCGGGAAGGCATTCATAACCACTGTCCTCAGGCGTCTTCTTACTAGTTCACTCGTTGCGTCTCCGATAAACGGCAGTCTTATAAACAGATCTTTCTTTTCCGCCGTTGCAATTGCGACCTTTGGGGGACGTTCCTTGATGTTCTGAAGGATGAACCGTTCCGGATAACCGTTTTCTTGGAGTGTGTCCTTTAGTTGCTGCAATTCTACTTCCACTATTTCAGGAGAGCAGATACGGCGTATTCTGGCTGCCATTCCCTGGACTAAGTTCCGTTTGACGTTAAGGGGGACGAAACTGTGAAAGTTAACGTATTGCCCAGTCCAGGTTTTCTTTCTAAATAGTCGGCGTTGTATCGAGCCATCTTCTTGTCTGTGTAAGAGGACGTCTAGGAAAGCGAGTTCCTCGTTCGAGGTGTGTGTGTAAGAATAAACTATAAAATTCACCATATTTTCGGTGCTATTGCAGAGGGAGATTGGACACCCCATTTTGCGGTGACATTCAGTTCGTACGTCCGTCTTTTGCAAATGTTTGCCTTCTGTCGATTTTCAGGATCTGCAAGTATTCCCATGTTGTTCGGCCGATGCATCCTGCTCCACCACACCCATGTGCATTTATGTTTCACTTGCTCCTGTGGAGCAGGATATATCGGCCGAACAACCGGGCGTCTGGAAAAGAGGGTACGTGAGCATAAACTGGTCTAGTTAATTAAAAGTTAAACTAGATCGATCCCGATTTCTATTTTCCCACACATTTTCGAAACGAATCCTCCAATCGATCCTAATGAAGCCTTTCGGGTTGTCTAACAGACACAAGCAAAATTTTCCAAGGGCCTACGCCAACGGGTACTTGTAATAGCCGAAGCAGTGGCTCTACGGCTAGCGAATCCAGTGCTGTATTGTCAGAAGACACTAACCCAAGCACGTTCACTTCCGTGGCCGGCCACAACGCTAGGTGTCGATCTGTAGCGGGTCGTGCCTGGCTGACAAGCTCGCGTCGAAGTGCACTTCCTCAAAGGCTTGCCGATGCGGTTTCTCGAGGTCTCGATCAGCCAATCATAGTTCCTGCATCTATGAGGCGACGAATGGGGAGCTTGCAAGCGTGCCCGACGCAAGTTGCCTCTCTGCCCAAAATCTCCAGGCCGACCTTGCCAATGAAAGCTCTCCCTCTCTCTGTCTACTGCCCCGAGTTCTCTCAAACAGGGACTTAGGATCCAGTCGATCTCCCGAGCGTACGGGCTCTCCCGAGTCAATCCACTCTCATCTATTCTTCCCTCCGTTGTGTACACAATACATTCTTCCTACTATTCTGGCCTTCACCGACTTCTCTTCTGCACTACATAACCATAGTCTGAAGATCGCAGTTGCACGGTTAGACTCACTTAACCCCCTGCGATAGATCGCACATCACTCCCCCCCCTCTGACAGTCGTTCGCTGCGTGAAAATAAAAGTGATTATCACTCCATGTACCTGACCCCTCATCAATGGCCAATACCTAACCCGATCTTCCCCTTTTGCCCCCCCTCCCCCCTCTACCCCAGCACAAAGACCTCTTCATGCCGACCTCGCGAACTGTCCAACTGTGCAATTTTCGTCATCCCTGCAACTGTACTGACCTGATGAAAAGTTACTGAAAACATATGCTTCAGAAGACGAAGATGCGATCACTGGAACAAGAGTTTTATTTGCCTGACGTTTCGGATCTCGTCGGGAATCCTTAGTCATAGGTAACCGTAAACAGGTCTGAAACATGCGCAGACCTGTTTACGATTACCTATGACTAAGGATTCCCGACGGAATCCAAAACGTCAGGCAAATAAAACTCTTGTTCCAGTGATCGCATCTTTGTCTTCTGAACTGCCTCCTGGGACTCGAATATTCGCTACCATTGGCAAACATATGCTTGCCAAATTGACTTCCCAAATGATTAAGATAGCAGCAGGATAATTATGTCACTAAAAATTCAAAAGTCTTTGAATTCTGCCAACAAATTATGCAGCAACCCAAATGACATACGTTAACATTTTCAGTTGACCTCATTAAATGGGCATGTAGAGCTATGGTAATTGGCCTCAGACATAGTTTGTGGCCTTTAATCCAGAAGGCCCGGGATTTTAAATTAATCCAGTCAGATGTTAGTAAATCATCTCATCTCAGTAAATTGTCTCCTTACTAATTTATTTCTCCATCACACCTAGGTAATTTTTAAGATAAAAAAGCTCATCGAGCTTATCGGCCAATGTTTCGTGAATTTTGACATGCTCCGCTCCCTATTTCGTCTACTAGCATATTGATGGTACTCCAACCAAAAATGAACTAGATTAATAAAGAAGGCTTCTTCTAGTTGCTTACCAATATTTTTGTGTTTCAGATTCTGTAATTTGCTGCGTTTGGCCGTTCTCAGCTAATCCGAACCTTTTACAGCTAGACTGATCATTATGTTGGCTTATAACGTATTTTGTACCGTATTAATCAGACACCTAGACACTCCAAAAGAAGGCATTACAGTGCTTGCGGGATAGAGATCCTCTTTAATCAGGTTTCTTCCTTATGTATGTTTTTATAAACCAGTTGCATTTTTAGCACTGTGCTCATCCCACATCACGTGACTGATCAGCTAGGCGGTGGGGGAGAGAGTGAGGTTGAACCTCAGTGCATCTCTTTCCTCCCTAAAAAAATCTGATACACTTGAAGCTATCACGGTGCGCTTAAAGCCGTGGCTTGGAGGTTTGCCAACTGAGAGGATGACTTGAACGCCAAAGTCAGCCCAGTATATCTTGTAAAGACGAGTGGCTTACTGCGGGCTGATAATCAGGCTCCATGGCTCCTTCTTTATGTGGTATTTTTGGCGCTCTCGGGCGGGAGCCTACCTAGCAAGGTGGTGTTTTTGTGGCGCGAGATGGAGTGTGCTTCGCGCATACCGTCTGAGTCTTGCCCCCATTCTCCGGTCTTCTTAAATTCTGTCTTGACATGAGACTCCGGTGTGGGAGTGATCAGAGAGTGGGGTAGATCCGGCTAGTCTACTTTTATTGTAATCCAGTCGCAGTCACCGCGTTGATTCAGCCTGCTGAAGCTCATGGTTCGTCTGTATTTTGCTCGTTGGTTTTTGCCTTCGGTTTCACAGCAAGAGTAAAAGTTAGTGGACCATAAAAACAATGGCTTTCTTTTGATATTGATTTAACTTTTATTTATTGATTTTTTATGTACGCTTCATTTGAACTGGACCTTTGTAACTCAGTTTTGCGTTGTTTGTGGAACTGCGAATTATGTTTTTAGTAGATTTGGCTTAGGAGATATCAGATCTGAAGTTAGTCATGGGCATCATTGTATGTCGCGTGAAGTTCGCAAAGTAACCAACGCAAAAGCAGCCAGCAAGACAATTAATGACAGTATGTAAAGTTATTAGATTTAAGCAAATGCCAGTGTTTATTTGCGAAATTCCAAACGCGCAATTCCAATCTCTCCAATGCCCATCATCTCGCAAAACTAGTGACGATAGATTGTGGACTTTAACGAGGATTTATTGAAGCAGATCCTTCTCTGTCTATCGAAGCATCATTAAACAACCAACATTCATTCAGAAGGAACTTAAATGGATAAAGTAGGTCAGCAGGCAAGGTGCTTGGGTCGTACACCAACC
Organism: Ligula intestinalis; assembly: GCA_036362985.1. Classification (NCBI taxonomy): domain Eukaryota; kingdom Metazoa; phylum Platyhelminthes; class Cestoda; order Diphyllobothriidea; family Diphyllobothriidae; genus Ligula; species Ligula intestinalis. The sequence goes on along the minus strand of JAYGXS010000004.1, from coordinate 17,943,862 downwards.
CCCGATAGACAACGAAACTTGGCGCTGCAAAAGTTGGTACTTTTGCTAACCAGACACAATAGGGAACAAGTTCTTCATCAAATTGTAACTAGAGAGGGTAACCGGATTCTCCAGGTTAACAACCAGTGCAAGTTCCAATGACTTTCTACCATTAGGACTGCAGTTCTCTATCAAAATTGTACCTATAACCCAATAAAGTCTTGCTATCTGTTTGGTGGGACATTATATGCATACTTCAATCGGAGCTAATGAGAAAAGGTCAGGCCATAACTTCATACCTACTTTGCGGAAAATTGGTACATGTTGACGCGAGTCTTGGCCGGCTGCCCCTTCACCTTTAGTTTTTAAAAGGAGTTAAATGCCGATGCGGGGCGAGCGAGGTGAAACGGCATTTGGGTCAAGAGAGCCAGAGCGAGATCCAAGGTCTAGAATGGGAAATTTTGCCACATATAGCCTACTAACCTGGCTGTTTCGAGTACCTTGCACCATTTGGCTCTGTATCCAGTCGTAACATGTACGTCAAATCCCGATGATAAAAACAATTGGTTTAATATGGTACTATTAAGCAACTAGTGAAGGATAAATGAGGTACAAAACAAAATAATGAATACTCATAGACAAGAACAAACGATTCGGTCAAATACCGTCTTACTCTAAACAAAGGAACGACGCACGTCCAATAACTCCACACAGGTTCAGTGTGAGGGCAGGCTTGGCAGAGCGCGTATGGTGAGAGAGGGGACGACCGCTGCTTTTATGTCCATTTGGAGCCAGTTTTTTTAGCGTCCGATTAGTTTGGGACATTGCCCGGAAGAGGGTGCTGTGTAAAGAGGCCAAAAATACAGGGGGGAGGTGTTCGACTGGCCCTCAGAGCAGCCGTGGCTGTCTTGCGCACATGCGCTGCCTCGGCATGGGAGTGAGCGGGAGGGTGATGCGTGTGTATCGGGCCAAGTGAGTTAATAGTTATCAGGTCAACCAGTCGCAAACCGCCGCTTATCGAGGAAGCGTTCTTGCGCTGGCCGAGAGGGAGAAGGTGGCATGTTCAAGTGGCGCTTTTTGAGCCGCGACTGTTTTGGACAGGTGTGTGCGTGTTCGGGCGGAAATAAGCCAAGAGGCTTGAGGCCAGCCAGAAGCAGACTGCGCGCAGTCGCTTGACGTTGAGATAGGGAACTTTGGAATAAAGGGGAGGGCGGCCACCTTTCTCAGGAGAAGGGATTCGAGATGGAGTAGGCTGAACAGGAGAGGTGGACAGCTTTTGGAATAGGGGAATAATTACATTCAAAACAGACAGAATTTCACTGGAGATGAACGTGGAGAATCCCAAAATTCCACTTCATCATATCACTATATGACGGTCTGGCGGGTTCACGTAGTGAGCTCCTGGGCAAAGCGAAACTTATTTTTTCCTCTATTAGATCGGCGAAGTACATATATTCATCATATTCCCGATCTCAACCGACCAAGCAAGGCATCCGTGGTGCCGTGTTAGAGTATTGAACTCAATGACCAAAGGTCCCGGGTTCAAATCTCGGAGGTTACAACCCTTGAGATTGGGTATGCCTGGCTGATGACAGCTAACAAGCCAGAAATGGGCATTCCGATCTCCCTTTGCTTTGTCGGATCCATTTCATCAATTCCAAAATCGTTCAGTCAAACATAACACGGACTGTTTGCCTACTGATTTACATTAGTTCGAATTTATACAGCACTTCCTGGGTGGCAACACCATTCGAATTATCAGTTGTGTCAATAGTGGATTCTCAGACTGTTTGCATCAAAACAACCTTCCCGTTAAAAATGCCTTTATAAGAAGGGATAAGGGGATCAACCATGGTAACGATTTTATAACTGATGAAGGATAAAACGTTTCCTGACAAATAAATTTATCAATTATTAAAAAAATATTTCTTTCCGCTATCCCTAATACTTTGCGTCTGAAACCGAAAATATGATTAGTTTGACATGATCAGCATACCTTCACCTGTACTGTGGCGACAAAGCTAAATTCATTCACAGTCGTCGGTAAACTTGATATTTAAAATATATATTCTTAAATAATGTTTCCTTTTCTGTAAAATCGAGCAGAGCTCCTTCAATCGAATTGGCAGCTGCTATTACATCAAAGGTGTCAAATACTTGGTACGCTTACGGTTTTAAAGAAGCCTTGCTTTTTATTTCTTATCTTCCAATTAATCGCAAATCGCTAGCTTAGCTCTTACTCACTTCGACCGTGTGTCGATAACAGATTGTTGTAAGTTACGAATCTGAAGGCAAACATATATATATCTTCAAGTCAAGTCTCATAACGTTCGGAGTACTGAGGATCTCACATATGAAATCATTTGGCCGACATCCTCTCTAATTACCCCAATTTCGTTGCTGATGCCCTGAAGAACTTTGACATCACTGACAGCTAATTAACGTATATTTCTATAGTTGCCCCCCTCTCCTCTGTTTTCCGCGGTTGTTTCCTACCTCCTTATAACCTGACGACTCCCGACAGTTTAATTGGTGTACACCCATGATAATTACCTCCCCCCTTTTTTTCTGTTTCTTATCTCTGAAGATGGACTGAAGGTGCCAGAGTTCCAAAGCTCGAGATAATAAACAAATCGATCTGGCGCTCGACAGCACATCTTCATTAACCGTCAAATCCTTTTTTTTTCTACATTGTCTCGAACTCGAGAGATGGTTCCCGTTCTGAGAGCAGAATCAGTCAGAAGTGGATACCGCTACCAGACAGTTGGCGTGAAGGTGGCATTCTAATGCCCCGGGGCCTGTATCGTACGCCCGTATCCTAACGCGCAACAGAGCTGCAGGGGCGTGCCACGTGTGCGATGAATCATTGTACTGACAGGCGCACACCCAGTTTGGTACTGCGTCGTGTACACCAGTAACAACTCCGCCGCGAGAGGGGAGGGCGGAAGGCGTGAAATGTTTTGCTTTACCTTTGCTCTCCAACTGTCATCAACCACCAGAAGGCTTGTGAACGAATATCCACTGTAAAGTATCTTTACTAAAATGAAATAGGAATGCGCTAGTAACGACTCTAACCTTCAATTATTGTCGCCCACTCACTCGATTAAGTGATTGCGGCATTCACAAAGTCACCTAGTTTTAATGAGCGACTTCCATTTATGGGGACATTTATATTTTTCAGACCAGAAGTATGGTTGCGGCAGTGTTATGGTCAGATTTAACAGCGGCGTTTTGGGTAAGAGTGGGGGGAATAGTGTTGAGGAAAGCTTTAATCCTATGCACAACCTAACCCTACTTCATATTATGACCCTAAGGCAAAAAAACGTACTTTATATTAAGACCAACACTTAACAGGTGTTGTTTTGTTTGTAACCTCGTAGCTAACTTTTGAGCGCAGTTGATCAGTATATGACTAAGCGCGTGTTTTACATCGTCATAATCTTACGCCTGCGCGATCCAGAATAAGGCCTCGTCTTATTTGCCCATCCAGCGATAACAAACATTGTGCCAATACTAGCGAACATGCGAGTCCCAGAAAGTAGTTGCGAAGAAGTGGATGTAATCACTGAGATAAGAATTTTATCCGCCTGACATTTCGAAATCTGTCACGGATCCTTAGGCAGAGACAAAAGCAGAAACGGGTGCTTCATATACGGGGCGTTGCAGTTTTTATATGGCACTAAACTGCTGCACACTCATGATAAGTAACTGCTCCCCCGACTGAGGATAATTGCCCACTTGTACGCTAGTTGGTTTAAGGCCAGCTTGCGGGCCTAGAGCTACTGTAATTTAATCACAAGTGATGGACCTTGACGTGATGATTGCTCGGTTACCTGGCTCCCTGTGGCACGCGTTCGATGACTCGTTGGCCTGTGCTATCCCCAAGTGGCGACTTGCTGTGGCCAAATTGAGCCTTAGCACCAAATATGGATTGGACAGGTCGTCGCACTTGTTTATAGATTGGGGATCCGTGAACCATGACTCAAGCAACCCACGAATCACACGATTGTCACTTCTCGCGGGAATTTCGACCTCCTCAAATTTGAATGTGGGGAAGGGTCCCATCTAATGAGCTGCACCTTGAGAACTAGCATCAGTTCTCCGCTCCACTGCCGTATGTTAGGTAATTAGCGCTATGAAAAGTCTTCCAGTTCCTCCGACGTAGTTACTTTGTCCGAAACTGTACCAGATCCCATAGACGACCCCAAAGGTTCCCTACTATGGGGTGGGTCTTTTCGTTCTATTAGCTGACATTGTATGGTTGCCTCCGGTATGCATGCGACTATAACTCCAATCGTTGCGAGACGATGGCCGACGGCCTCCAAGTCTTTTCTGACGCATGGAATCACTCACCAAAATTTGGGGTCGGTGCGATTTTGCAATTTTGTTGCTCATCTTGTTTGCGCATGCATCGGTTGACGAAGTTTCGATGGTAACCATTTTCTCTGAACAACCGTCGTTGGTATTGTATTTCGGCAAATTTGTTTTCTAGTTCATTGCAGTACGTCTTAACACGAAGATAAAGTGCCATTACAAAATGTATGTTTTTGGCTCATTAAGTGGTTGCTGTTGAAGTTCAGCACTTTTATCGTAATTTTCACTTTCACGAACATCTTGCTATTTAGGCTACCACAGTATTTACGGCAGACGAAGACATCAAGGCGGGCCAGCAATATCGGCGTATTGAGCCACACTGCCGTATACCGAAAGAGCTCAGTTGATAATTATGTGACTTAGGGTGGGTTTTGCAGCGCAATAATCTGACACCTGCAGATTCCACAATAAGGCTTCAGCTTACTTGCCCGTCTGGCGATAGTAAACATTGAGTCATAGGGCACGTGCCACACAGACTACATAGGTAGGTCTCTGAGAGTGCAGCAGACCGAATGCAGACAGCAGTTTCATCAGTGCGCCATAGACGTCAAAAAGTGGGCTGTATAGACCAGTAAAGTAAGCAACGCAACGGTCGTCGATAGGAGTTAAGGGAAGAATGGAGCTCTGGCTGGAGCTCATATGACCGCTAAACCTTAATCCGAGAAGAAAAATAAACCCTCCATGTCTATGTCTGGATAGCCCCCATAGACAGCTGTTTGACTGGAATTGATGCTTGGTCGCTTCGGTTGCTCTTTTAGGCTCGGATATTGTTTACCTGAGGTGAAATGCTTAAAATTACTTTAAAAACCTATATTTTTATGTGTTAGATAGAGGTAGTGCATAGTTTGCATTAATGTTTCTACACCTTATGTTTTTCTAGAGTGTTTGGTGGGTAGGTAGTGCGGATATAATAATAGACACGTGGCAAGGCTGCAACAGTCTCGGCGAACAGGAACAACCACCCGGTTACTCTGACGATGGAACCGAGAGTGTCCGAAACGTCAGTCTCGAAATAAATCGGTCCATTTCCTCGTACAATCTTATTCCCCTTCTTTGGGGGATTGTGAAAACGGTAGGTAATACCAGTATTTCAGAAATTTGGTGTCACTGAACTCGTTAATTCAACGTGTTGCGATTCTACAAAACAACTGCAGCTTTTTCACACAGCGAAAGGTCGGTCCTGCAACGGTCTACATTCGTTGACCATCCAATAGCATCACGCCATTCGGCATAAGACGCCAGTAAACTTATTAACTGCGCACGTTTTCGACCAAGAGCTAGAGTCAGCCATGACGCATTCGTTTGCAGGCTAAAGACCTGAAACGCTGTTGGTATTGCCTGTGCCAAAAACGGCCTTTTGTTTCTTAAAGGACGTTTTCTCAAGGTTTCAGCGGCTTTTGAGGGCAACTTATTTCATAAACTCGAGTTAACAGTCTAACCTACAATAACACTGCACCGAAAATTAAGACTGATCAAATGATAAAATACTTAGGTTCAATGGTTTACCACAACATTTTATTTGCCAATCTAATAACGAAATCCTACCTGCTTGGTGTCCGCAAACAGACACCTCTTAGCGGACAATATATAAATTTGCGGTTAAACGGTTCTGTAAAGACGCAGCTGGACTATCAAAACGAATGAATGCTAATATCAAGTCAACCAACGGATCCCTTTAATAGTTCTACCCTTTTTTACGCAAAAAGTGACTGATTGAGGTTATCAATAATAATAAATAAACCATTTTTCTATTAATCAATGGGTTATTAGCTACCTGTTTGTGAAATCCTCTGCAATGTTGAACAATGTGTAGCTGTAGGTTGTAACCTGTGCAGATTTCTTCAAATATAGAGAACTTAAATCGGAAATTGCTGTCGATGTCCACAGCTCTTTTCAGGCTGTAAAAGAGGGAATTATATAATCTAGAACGTCTTGGAGAGGTCTTCAACGTTATAAATTTGTCGGTCGCAGTGCGCGTGAATGAAAATTTATTCAAATGTTAATTAAGGTAATTCGAAAAACGGTTTAGCTAAGTTAATTAAGTTAATTCGGAAATTAATGTTAGTTAATTTGGAAAACAGTTTTCCAGACTCTATACATACTCCAGAAAATAAAAAAAACTTTTAAGTGGCGCCATGCGAGTTCTGTTAGGAAATAAGTTGTAATTGTAGTCAGTAGTTTGTGTCGCCTCGTAGCAATACAATCTTAAGCCAAAAACTTATATGGAAAAGGAAAATACTATCGAAAATGTTATGAGCTGTAGGAAACACTGTGTGGAGGGATTTTAAATGTAACACAAACAAGAAAGGAAAAACGGAACGGCAGTCTCTTCAACGATTTTCTCTCTCAGTGAGTTCGGAAGGTACTCCTGCATCGAAAAAGGAGCGAAGATATAAACTGAATACCTAAAGTAAATGGCCTAACTCTTGAAAATATCAATAGTTAGGAAAGCTTGATAATTGCTAACGAAGGGAATCCATGTTAAAATGTAGTTAAGTTAAAATGAACAAGCTTGGGAGGTTAAAGCTTAAAGGCAATATAAAATGCTATTTTTTAGTTGGAAATCAAAAAGTACGTAAAAAGAAGGCAAATATCGAATACATGGAACAAGCAGATATACATAAAATTTCCTGGAAAATGTATTTATCCGTCAGTCAGTTCTGCACTTAGTTATGTTAGATTATACGATACAAACTATAAAATATCTCTCAGAAATTCGCTCTTGATAGCTGCTGTTTAATCGAGGAAATTTTATAAAAAGACAACAAACGAAATTTTCTAGTGAACATAAGCAAGGGCTCTGCTCAAAAAAGTAATCAAAGTAAATCTTCAAAACTTATAACACCTATTCTTGATCCATGCGAGAGCATTCTTACACATTGAACCACGTTCAGAATTGAAAATAACGATTTTGTTTGAGTCAATGCAACATAAAGACTGACTACCATTAAGTTTGCATAATTCTCATATGGCGTTATAGTTTCCACGGTCATCTTTACCCTTTTGTTACCAGTACTGATATGAGCTAAAAACGCCACACCGTTTGAATTTATTCTGCATTGGATAACGCCGGGCGAAAGTGGCCCTGTGATAAATTCCTGTGTTCTAACTTTTAACATAAAACCAAACTTATTCAGACCTTAACCTCAATCCTTGATACTTAACCCATCCTGAAGGAAACCATAAACCTAAATGTGACCTAGTCTAAGCCTTTATCCTGATTTTCCTGGAATATATTACAAATAAAAGTTTATTGTGGGAAATTTCTATCGTTGTCTTTAAATACGCATTATTCTTGCGTTAAGTGTACTTATTTTTGCCAGCCAAATCAGCTGCGCAGATTCTCAGCTGCAAATGTCCGATATATATCTATATATATGATAACTGGTTCTACCGCAAAAGGTCGTACTTATATGCAGAAAACATTGCTTCAGTGCATGCTAGTTAAAATTGGGCAAGGTTGATTTCAAGAATTTTAAATTTAAAACAAAAATCTTCGCCTAACACATTATACTTAAATGCTTCATCACGTAGCTGAAACACGCACGACCAATAGTTGTACTGCCAACAAGACGCGTAGATTAGATCTCGAAAGTGAACAGGTACTTTTCCAGCAACGAGTATTGCTGTAGAATCAAAGTACAGTCCGCATGCTTCTGTAGAAACGCTTGCACGTAAAGGAGCCCGGCGGAAAAATGACTCAAAATGAAGCAAATGAGAAAGCCTGTGAACAGAATAAGTTCCATCTACATAATTTAAACGGTAAACAAAATCACCTCTTGGCATTTTTATAGTTTGCCTATTGGGACTCATGAAGAATCTTGTTTTGCTGATTTTTGTTACTTGCTCATGCATCATTTATATTTTGATTAAGTTTAGCTGCACTAAACTCACTCCCTGTTTCTACAACTGCCATGTTTCAAGCAGTGACTGAGAAATTACTATGGGTGCGACAGGAGTGCTTGGTCCCACCGCAGCTTAAACTATTACCCGGATAATCGTGCTTAAGGATCACCTATTGCAGAGGCTGATGTAGCGTGCGTCTTCGTCTAAATCATACCACACACGCGTGTACCGCAATAGATAAACTCTCAGGCAGATTCAGTGTGCGCCGGGAGCCATTACAGGAGATAACAATGCCGACGAAGACATCAACGAGAGCAACTACAATCCAATTTTGCTTAAAAGGGAAAGAAATGTAGCCTGTTTTGGGGGTTGTCAATAAGAAAATTCTTATTGCGAACAATCTGAACACTTGCATATTTTCGTATTGACCATAAGGACACGGGAAGGGACAAATCCCTATCCAGTAATCTTGACTAATGAATCATTTTTTTGCCTAGACCCGGAGGATTTCAACCACTTTCTTACCTTTTCTTCGCATGAAAACTTAAATGCTACCGAAAGACCAAACATTTTTCATAAAAACTTAGAGTTTTTGAGAGTGATTTATGATTAAAAACTCCAGTAGTTTTTTGGAAACTTATATTGCAATCACGTTTTATATGCTGTATAATTTCAGCTTAATAGTGTCTGATCTAGTCATGTATTTAATAAACAGTTTCGTATGTATTCCAGTCAGCACATAAGTTTCCTGCTGCTTTATGCACTTTTATGTTGGCATTCAATTCGTGTTCTGAAAATTTTCAATTTATGACCACTGTCCAAGGAAAAGCGTTCATGATCACTGACCACTACCATGAGACTTGACAGACTTCAAATGAAACATGGTGTTTTTAAGCAAACGTTTAGTTTTTCTATTCCCAGTTGATTACTCCTTGCTTTTTACAGAACATCAAGCAGTTGCAAAAACAATTGTGCCATTCCAGATCTTGTTGGTGCTTCTAAGCGTTTGTTTTGTAAGTATTTATCTTTCGAAAGAAAAATAGTTGGAAATATCAGGTAGCATCAGCAATGGCTTTTGGTATTGGCTGCTTCACCAGTGTTATGTTGGAGACAAGGAAGAGGAATGTGGGATTGTTTTGTTAACTGCGTTTTGATCGGTAACACAAAGCGCGCCTGTATTGAAAATGTGCAGGCAAAAACCTTCATGCAGGTGACTCAGAGGGTAACAGACAAATATGGCAGATATATACTACACAAAGTCCGACTGGCTTAACTCGATTATATTGCTGCGCCTGAGCGTCTGCCTTGCAATGCGAATAACCAGCTGAGAGCTTGCTTTCGCTATTCGCTGACTAAAGTGGCTGCTATCACGAGGGATGTTGGGTTAAAAATTAGCATGAGATCGCATGTTTCGAACTAATTCAGCAATAGATTCTAGTAACAAAGCCATACTGGCAATAAACATAGCACTTTTGATTACCAGCGCGTCCCCGTAAACGTTACAAGTTAAGGAAATTTATATATAATAGGTGAGAAGGGTACCAAAAATGAAAATGTAGAGGATGCACTCGATATCTGTTTTCTGATTATTATAATGAATTAAATAAAAGTCATAAAAATGAAAGTGCGTATAAATTAGGGAAATTTACGGTGTCCAGGTTGATTAAAATGGCCACAAATACAAAGCACTAGTATTCTAGCACATAACAAATATAAATAATCATTCAATAACCTTTAAATAACGTTGTTATATGAAAAAGGAATAAACGCCCCATGCTTTCAGGTTGTGAGCAAGTGAAATTCTACGATTTCTTCATAGGCGATAAATTTGGAATAGCGGTTGACAAAATATATTTCTTACTATTATAAATTTTGTTAAACTATTAAAAAATTAAACGTACAATATGAATATGGGTTAGGCCACGTCTTTTGATAGCGACCAG
>JAYGXS010000004.1:17902793-17924624 GCA_036362985.1 Ligula intestinalis | reverse complement strand
ATTCCCTGTTTTCTTCCTCCAATTTTGTTTAAACCTTTCTCTATCTGACTAGGACCTATCACCTTTCTGTATATTTTCCATTTTGTGTTTTTCTCATTCGTGAACCTTAATGCAATGAGGGGTTATAACTGAGGAGCTCTCCCGAAATTTATGGTACCAATAAATCTTACAGCTATAACCATTTTCAAAGCCTGATACCGCTAAACCAAACGGTACTGTCAGACGGATGTTCATGTGTGGGTGCACTGATTACATCTTTTCACAAAGAAGCCACCAAGACGGACAACACCCGAAGTAATTAATATTCTTCCCCCTTGCTACCCCCCCATACCTTCATTCGAACAGACTGTAGAGACGCTTCGACCTGTTGCTCTCTGTTCAATAACCTACTGCTAACTTTGGTTCCGTCACTGAGACCATGTCACTTTGGTTGCTAGGAGACTCTGTTTGATCTTCTTTACTTGGCGCAGGTAACCATCTTGCTTCCTCCACATCCGTACTGTTGAATTCACTCACAGCTGCTCTATTCCCACGTTCTACTGCGTGACCGGTAGCCTTGAGTTTGAAGACCTGTCTCTAGGCAGGTGCCATTGCAGACTTCATACACTCATACTGTGATATTATTGTGACATTATATATTACTCCACAAAGCTCCTGACTACGGCTTAACACAGCGCCGTATAACACAGAAGTTTGCTTTGAGGTCAGTAACCGGAAATACTCGACATATAAATCGCTCCGGGCTATAAGGCACACTGTCATTTTTTAAGAAAATTGAAGGCTTTTAAGTGCACCTTATAGCCCGGAAAATACGGTGCAAATACGATTTAAGCGTGGTATGCAATGCACTATACCAGACTACTCCTTGGAACTCAGTCGCCCTTTGGTTGTCATGACCGGCTGTGCCTGCTCTGCTTGGCGCGGTGTGACTTTCTAACGCCCTTTATCACAGCGGTGTTCTCGTTCGCTTCTGAGATGGCGCCGAACGCGGGGGAAGCAACCTAGAATCACCTGTGGATAGCCATTCCGCACAAAGTGGTTACGTAGATGCAAATTATTGATATGCTTATCAAACAACATTCTTAGTGTTGGTTGGTAATCGTGAAAGGACCCCTTGAACAGCCTTAGGTCTGGAATTGGAAATGAGTGTATATTTAGTTACTGTGAGCTGTTGACCTGTCGATTTCGTCTCACAAATGCTGAATCAGTTTTTCAACACCAGTGTTTTTCATATCAGTGTTAAATTTTACAAACGTTACTTATAGAGCGGTTAAATGTGAAACTATATTTGCAAACCATCACATCTTTTTCCGTTTTGCATTTTTAAACTTGGGTAAAAAGAATTTGTCCCATAGGTTTCGTTGCACAAAGGATGGAAGGTAATATTCCGACTCTGCCAAAATTATTTGGAATTTGCAGGCTTTTTAGATACATCTACCTACTTGTTTTGTGTGTGCAAATAGTTCACTTGCAACATAAGTATTTTCCACGAAGGGTATCCATTTTGCGTTTTTCTGCAAAGTTATTCGTAATTTGTTCAGGTAAATATGACCATTTTGACTTCTTCCCAGTAATTTACTAGTGCAAAACGTTTCCTACAATCGGCTGAGTCAAGCTCTTACTAATGTCTCCTGTTTGCAGCAAAGAAAGTGAAATAAGTTATGCCAGTGGGGTACGGGCGCTGATGGCTTACAGGCAGTGATCAGTACCGGAGTTGTTGCCAGTAAATATCTGGAAAACTGTAATAATGAATTCTAGCATATTTGCCGAACTGCAGCTTCTAAGTAAGATAGGTTGGTGGAGACAGACATACGTGTATTATGTTTGTGGACATGACGGGACTTGTTTACTCAACTGATAGTATGTCCGGCTTAAATAATTCGGTTCAGCTCTGTAAACTACTAGAACTAACTGAATGATGACATTTTGGTTATGCAGAGAACACTAGAATAGTTGTATTGCATTTTAAGGTCCTTCGAGTTAACAGTTGGGGTTCATGGTGTGGTAATTTTCTAGACAAACGAATTTTTAATGACCCTATAGCCAAGGGTCGCAAAAATATTATTGGCTAAATTATAAATACTTTACTTAGGAAATTCTCAGATATAAAACAACAAGAGAGCGGGTTCACAGGAATTAGCTAAATGTAAACCGGCCACAACAATTTTGATGAAAGAATAAACTTGAATATGCGTTTTTGGTTGATGCATGAGTGTACCAACATGAAGGTATTCTCTGACCACGCAAGAGACTTCTTCATAGACTCCAATCACACGATTACGTGTGATTTCTATTTAAGAGCGCCCCTGCTAGCAAAATGGCAGTAATCAGTCAAAAATGGTAGTGGCTTCTGACGACAAATTCCAAATATTTTGTGTGCGAGACATATTGGCGACTTTAATCAGAGACATATGGGAGCTGTTGCATGCAGGTCTTGTGTGGCCTAACTAACTACCGACCACCGCATTTTTAGAACGGCATTAAAGTAATGCTCGCATTTTTTTGAAAAAAATTATGCTCCTGCGAACGACCCCTGTGCATCGCTTCTGTCCCCCAAAAGGACTGTTATTTGTTCCTTACTATGAAATGTTTCCAATTTGCATATCGGCGGTTACCCGAATAATCGACCAGGGGAAACTTGCGTATGCATCCTGCCGAAGTCACAGCCCGATAGGTCTACCCCTGCCACGTGTCAGACTCCGCGCAACGCAGCTTACGTCAAACACACCGAGGTTTGTATGTAAGTGTGTGTGTGTGCGTGCGTGTGTGTGTGTGCGTGTGTGTGTGTGTTTTTATTCAGCACTTTGACTGATATACGATTAGTCAGCTTGCACTAGAGGCGGGCGTGAAGGTGATGATTCACCCTGTTGGGAGGCTTCCAATTACAGATGGGCAGGCCACGCGAGCGCGCTTCCGCTAACTGTCATCCTGCTCCCGTTTATCCTCCTCCTCCTCCTCCTCCTCCTCCTCCTCCTCCTCCTCCTCCTCCCCCACCCCGGCCTCCCTCTGTCGCCTCTGCCTCCAACGGAAGGCAGTGGTCACTGTGTCAGCTGTTTCGTTGGCAGTTTGATGTAAAAATTAGACAAGACAAGGCGAGTTAACTTATTGCAGGCAGGGGCACCAAGAAGCCTATCGAGACAGAGAACCTGCCCAGAAACGGCCTTTCCTCTGAATGGTAAGGCATTTATCTATCTCGTTAGGAAACACGCTCGTCGCATTCTGTTCTGAAGATCAATCTGCAGCACTTTACAGGGAATTGAATAGTGACTTGAAGTGCTAAAGTGGAACCGAAAAAGAAAAGGCAAAAATTTGAGTTGACCCAACTGTGCAAAAACTCGAGGCGCTTGGCGGTATTTGAACCCGCGCATCAGAAAAGGCCTTTGCCAGAGGCCAGTGCTCTAACCGCTACGCTATAAACACCCCGCCTCACGCCATACATTTAATCACACTTGGGTCGATATTACTCGCCCAACTTTGCCATCTATATGGAATCCAACAATATGGAACAGCAAGCTGACTGCCCAAGCAGGATTTCCTAAGCACTCATCTAGAATCCACCAGAATGACTACTAGGCTGACCTAATTATTAAGCTGGTTTGGCAGAGTTAGTTAATTTAGTCGACCCAATTGTTAGAGCACTGGCCTCTGGCAAAGGCCTTCTCTGATGCGCGAGTTCAAATCCCGCCAAACGCCTCGAGTTTTTTCACAATTGGGTCAATTCAAATTAACCAAATCTGCCAAACCTCCTTAATAATCAAGTCAGCCTAGTAGTTATTCTGGTGGATTTTAGGTGATAGCTTAGGAAATCCTGCTTGGGCAGTCAGCTTGCTTTTCCATATTGATGGATTTTAAATGGGCGGCAAATTTGGGCGGGTAATATCGACCCAAGTGTGATTAAATGTATGGAGTGAGGCGTGGCATTCGTAGCTCAAGTAGGTAGAGCGTTGGCTTGCGTTGAAGGCCTTTCCTTCTATGCGGGATCGAATCCCACGAATACCGCGATTTTTTTACAGTTAAGGCAGTTAAATTAACTTAATCTGCCAAACCTCCTTAATAAAGATGAAGGAAACCAGAATGCCTAGTTCTGGCTCATTAACCGCCATCAGCTAGTCATACTCAACCCCAGGTGTATATCTCCGGAGATTTGAACACTCGACCCTTTGCTCATGGAGTGTATCATTAACCATTGAACTACGGGCCGTTGTTTTGTCGGTTGTGATTTGGAGTATGAAAAATGGTAGGGTACTCACAAATCTGGTTAGGGGATATGCGTGTCCCATTGTGCCTTTCAGTTAAATCTAGAGTCCTCGTAGGCAGTCGCAGAGCGACTTGTACTTTATGACGGAGTGGAATCGGCAAAGACAAGCGACGCCGGAACAGCCATTTATGGTTTGTTGGCCGTGATAATTTTTAAACCCCATGACCATAACGGATAACAAGCCATAAATGACCAATCCAGTCTCCCTGGTCTTTTTCGGTTCCAAACCGGTCTTTGTCTTCTATGATCAGTCTCAACTAGCTTACCTTTTCATTACTATTTAGGAAGTATTTGAAGCGGTCGAGATTGCACGAACAATTTTCCCCTAGGATTATTTTCCGTCTGACAGTATTATTATTACTGTCATTCTCTACTTTAAGATGTTTACTACGACCACAATTTAAGACACATATGGTATGTGCTTCTTCCTCAATTATCTTCTTGTTTCTCGCTTAAATGAGGATTTTATTCGTCACCACCACCGTCCATCCTGTTTCCTCTTTTCCATTCCTTTTCGGAAATGTGGACAATCAAATGTTCTTGTACTGAAGTTCTATGTACGAAAGCGATCCTGAATTTATGGGCCAATGCAAAATATTTTCATGTATGCATATGCTGTGGACAGTAAAAAAACTCAAGGGAAGAAAAATAAAAAAAGGTCGTATACTTAGCTAAAGAATACTTTTTGCCGAATTTTGCGTTCTCTTTTTCAATGAGGTTCAATTAGTCTTCTAGTTTAATGATTACTCTACGGCACCTAATTCTGCAAACTTTATTTATTGTATTTTTATTTCAATGATTTCATTGCTTTTGCTATTGTCTTTTTATTTTACGCATACACACGCTGAATAATATTGTCTCCAGTCATTGCAGATATCATGAACACTTGTTAATACATTTTCGAAAACAGTTATCGATCCTCAGAACACTTCTTCTTGATAACGGTTTTATGATTGTTATTTTTAAAATAAAAGTTGGCTGTTTGGCTATTGTGCTTCAGCGTCTCGTTCTGTCTTTTAGCTTGTGTGAGTGTTGTCTACCGATCTATCACGATCACAGGACAAAACATCACTTGACTTTTACCATGCCTCGATGAACTGTGTTAAGAGATTTCGTGGTACCTGCATTCCATCCGACAAGCATAAAAAGAGAATCTCACTAAATGTTCAGCGTATTTCTGAAATGGATTTCAGTCAGATCAGGATGTCAGTGAAACACCCTTTTTGTATAGCATCTCATCTGACCACTTATTATATTTGCTTATAAAGTATACATCAGGCTCCACATATAGTTCAAAATTCTTTGACCACTATATACAGTCTTCCTTACAGCTTAGGCAACATGCATGATTTTTATTAGACAGAATGTATACTGCACTTAGTTGGGAACCCTGAGTACATATGTACTATAAAACTAGGTTCAGGGTGATTACTTAATCATAAAAAGTGTTGACCCAAAAAATCCTTCATCCATCTGCTACAAAATGGGTAAAATAAATCTGATTTTCGTACATTATCCCTTAATAAATATCTTCATTTATACAGACATAAACAAATAATGAGAAACTAAATGCTACTTAAGTAGTTCGGCCGGCAGGAAAGAAGCTCGTTGAAGATACGAAATGCTAATTTGACTGAAGTACCATGATATTCGTCTGCAGGGCTAGTAAAATTAAAGTACTTTAAAATTATTTTTAAAACCGAAAACAAATTTCAGCATTTAAGTTAACAAAACTACTCAATATTTTCCGGATTGCAGTCAAACAAGAAAGAACTCAATAAGTCAAAGAGAAAGAGGATTTTAGCACATTGTGGCTGATTGAACGCATGATACAAATCGATATTCTAGTACCAACGCGTAGGGCATGACCTTTTGATGAAAACAATTAAGCCTGAAATTTGATCTTCAAGCACACTTCCTTTCGTCAGTTACATTCTTCCGATAGGGTGCATTGACTAGCAACTCCTACCTCTAAAAACAGACATGAACCTCTATATCGAAATGCTGTCTATAAATTTGCGTACAGTCAAGGTATACTTCCGCTAGTGCCACACTCACTTGCCCCAACCCATCGTCTTGCTACTAAAACTCCATCCTTTTAATTCTCCGTAATACAATCTTTCTTTGGTCCCTCTCTGGCATCCCACTTATGATGGGCGTTGCTACAGACACGATGAATCACATCGTATAAATCCTTTACGACCGTTAGAGCAGCTGCGAATTCCTACGCCGTTTAGAAGGACTAGGGGCAAACTCGTCCTCCATCTAAGCGATCGGCACTGGCAGGGTATCGTCCGTCGACGGGGGTGGCATGCTTTCAGCTTCGTAAGGGGGCCAGAGAGGTGCATATGTCGAAGGAGTCATTTGGCTGAATTAGAGAGATCATCGAGCGGTTTGTGTGTGTTAGTCTTCAAGTACACCCATTCCTTACAGGGAAGAGAGGCTTAATAGCTGACCTATGACTACTACTTGCATTAAATACCAGACAAACACAGTCATAAGCATAAACCGAATGATGGTGGAACCAATCCAAACTGATGTATAGTCGTCGAGGAGCAGTAATATTGTAATGTATCCCATAAGCGCGAATTTAAAAATGTCAGACATTTAAATGCACGCGTGAGCGAAACTACTCTATTCATAACATTTTCCATTTAAAAAAGGGATTTTTAAAAGTCCGGCTTCTGTTTTTTGTTTAACTGTTAAAAGTAAACCTTACCTATGCTCCTTTGAAGCATAGTTATACAGAAGGTAGGTTGCCTTTCATTAACGTGGTTTCATTGACAAGGATTTTATTAGATTCCGAGTTCTATAAAAATCCACAAATTAAGTCTTTACACGGTTAAACCTCTCGCCGTTGCAACAAAATACTAGGTTATCAAGAAGCTAAGAGTATATTGTCACTTCAGGGAAAAAAGAACCGCTTTTTGAGTGCGGCATGATGGTGACAGGGTCGATGGTAGATGACCATTCATACGTTTGCCTTCTTGTTAAACAGTATGAAATCCTCCATGGCGAATAAAGCTCATCTGCGGACGATCCAGTTAATTGAAAACGTGTTCTTCCCGCTACGAGACATCTAGAAGATTTTACGCAATTTGAAAAGGCCAACTTGCTACATGATGAAATCATACGCTTTCTTTTCTGCTGAAAAACCAAATTTAACTAACGTAAAGAATGAAATAATACAGCAAAGAGCTAAAGTACTCAACAGTCCTCAATTCAATTTGGCTCAAGGTTGAAAAGATTAATCACACCGGCGGGATCTAGGAATATAGTGAGTCAGGCTTACGTCACACACTATTTGCCAGAACAATCTGAAAAAACTGACGTCAACAAAATAAACAACGAGCAAAGTGCACGATAATTATTGTTCAGAGTTGTGATAAGGTCTACTTTGGTAAGCAAGGAAAAAATATGGGGCCAACTTATAGCGTTGGTTTTATATCAACTTCCATAACAGCTACTCACCTGGAGGCAATGGTTCAATAAAATGCCAGAAAGTGTTGTGCACTCTTTGAATTATTGCCATGACAACAACCTGGATTTATGAGAACCTGCATTGTCCAGCATTGCAAAGAACAAGTCTGCCCACTAGTTCAATTGGAAAAATATCTGTATAAACCTACCTAAGTCTAGAGGGAACTCCTCTGGTGCTAAAAGAGCAGAGCAATATAAAGAGATCCAGTTACCTACTTTGAAAGTATGCTTTATATGGGCGAGAGGAAAAGGATTCAAGAGTAATCACGGGGTCATCCGTATATTTTGTAGAGACTATATCACAACAAATATACAAAACGTCTTGGCAAATACGCAATGGAAAACTTTCTAAGGTAGGCTAACTCCTAGTAAGTGATTAACTAGACTATTCTAATGAAAAAATTGTAAAAACCGGTATATGAGGATGACCATGAAGATTATAAACGATACAACTCACTTAAACCCTTCACGGTCCTAGCCGGCAGTAGTCAAGCAGTCGACTTGCCAAAGGATGACTCCGTGAAGATCGGGATCCAAGTTCGTTGGGCCGCGCTTGTGCAAATTGAGGGAAATCTCGTTTGCAAATTGTTGCTGGATTCTCCTGAGCCCGAGAATGATCACCAGAGAGGTGTCGTTGAAGGGCAAAATAAACAGCGGCAGGTAAGAAAAGAATTGAGCTGTGGAGAGTGTTTAGCAAGACAGTTGCTGGCACGCGTCAAAACCGACAGTGTGCTTGTGTGTTATATTCGAGTTTAATCAAAATTGGTTATTGATAAATTTAAACAACTCACAAGTAGAACCAAGAGCCCACATAACTCCCCCACCAGAGCGTTGATGGGTTACAAACGCTCGACAAAATAGGATGTACAAAAAGGTTAAACAACAAAGTCTCGCAAGTTGGTAGGGAAACAAACATGTCTACCAGAACGAGTGGAAGGTGGGGAAGGAGTGGGAGGGGGGTGAGAGGGGTGGGGGTATGTTCGGGTGGGGAGGGTGGCGGTGGGTTGGGAGCAGCAGGTGGAGTGCAGGGTGAAGGTGCCGTGGAAGTGGACGGACCAGGTGATGGTGTCGTGCATTCGACGTAGGCCGGCTTCAGTCTGTCGATGGAGACCGTATCAGTAGTATCAGCCCTTTGAAGGACGAAATATTTGTCCTTCGGTTCAAGCACTTTGAAGGGACAATCGTATGGTGGGCAAAGGGGACTGCGAACTGCGTCGTGCCGGAAAAACACGAATGGGGTTGTGTGCAAGTCGTCGTGCACGAAAACGTGTCGAGGTGTCGCGCGTGTGGGGGTTGGGCGCAGTGCGGCCATGCGTTGCTGCAGCTGTTGCACGAAGTTGTTCGTGGCGTCAGGGGTGACGGAGGAAGACTGCACGAGCTCACCAGGTAAACGGAGGGATGTGCCGTAAACGAGATCAGCGGCAGTGCATTGAATGTCTTCTTTAACAGCCGAGCGAATGCCGAGGAGGACGAACGGCAGGTTGTCGCTCCAGTTGTGCGGGGCAGGTTGAGACATAAACGCGGACTTCAACTGATGGTGAAGGCGTTCCACGAGGCCGTTTGATTATGGGTGATAGGCAGTGGTGGTGATATGCGAGCACCCGAGCAGTTTGGTGAACTCACGAAAGAGTGCAGATGTAAACTGACTTCCGCGGTCAGTGGTGAGTGTAGCTGAAACACCGAAGTTGGCTATCCAGTGCGTAAGGAAAACCATGGCAATATTCTCTGCCGAGGTATCCGAGATAAGAACGGTGATGGGCCACCGTGTGAAACGATCAACAGTGGTCAGAATGTGCGTGAAACCGCGAGATGGGGGTAACGGTCCGACTAAATCCATGTGGACGTGTTGAAAACGGGCGTTGGGAACCGCGAACGTGCTGGGAGGTGAAACAGTGTGTTATTGGACCTTATTCTTTTGACAGGCTAAGCACTGCCTGGTCCAGGCAGCAATGTCGGTGTTCATCTTTGGCCAGACGAAATGGGCTGCGATGAGTTTGCGGCCGGCACGAACACCGGGGTGGGATAGCGAATGGAAGTGGTGGAAAACAACCTTCCGGTAGGATTGGGGTGCTACAGGACGAGGGGTACCTGTACAAAAATCACACACGATAGAGCCTGGTGCCGCGGGGAGGGGAGCCTCACGCAGCTGAAGCACAGAAGATGCAAGCATTTCAATGATGGAGTCATGAAGCGCCTGCACTTCCGCAAGCTTCGCCAGGTCTAACGTGGTGATCAGAGCGTTGACCTCTGGACGGGACAAGGCATCAGTAACGACATTCTCATTACCGCGGACATAGCGTATGTCTGAGGTGATTTGAGAGATGTAGTCAAGGTGACGTACTTTACGTGGCGAATATCAATCTGGCATAGCTTTGAGGGCGTAAGTGAGAGGTTTGTGATCCGTGTGGACCTGGAAATCTCTCCCCTCGAGCAGGTGGCGAAAATGTCGGATGGCCAGGTAAATGGCGAGAAGTTCACGCAAAAAAGTACTATAGCGAGTCTGCGCCGGCTGAAGCTTCTGGGAGAAGAAGGCTAGCGGCTGCAACTGTCCGTGGACCTGTTGCTGCAGAACTTCGCCGACGGCAATGTTTGAGGCATCGGTGGTCAGAATAAGCTGTGTATCAGCATCGGTGCTCAGATGATGAAGCGGGGTAATCCGCAATTGCTTTCTTGGCTGCCTCGAATGCTTCAAGAGCACTGGGTGAAAGGTGAAGCAACTTGGTCTTTGACTTCAAAAGATCCGTAAAAGGTGCCAGGTTGGCGGCGCAATTTGGTATGAAACGCCGGTATTAGTTGATTAGGTCGATGAAACGGTGGAGCTGAGTTATGGACTTCGGGGCTGGAAAAGACAACACGCTTTGCACCTTCTCTGGGAGAGGTGTGATCCCATGTTGGTCAAGATGATGGCCAAGAAAATCCGGAGAAGTGACGCCAAAAAAGATACTTATCGATGTTTAGCTGAAGACCATTTTGCTGAAAACGGTCGAAAACTTGGCGTAAGTATTCAACGTGTTCCTCGGGTGACGAGCTTGCGACAAGGATGTCGTCGATTTACACGAACGTGAAGGAGAGACCGCGTAAAATGTCATCGACAAAAGGCTGAAACGTTTGGGCCGCGTTCCGCAAACCGAAAGACATGCGAAGGAATTCAAACAGGCCGAATGGGGTCGTGACGGTGGTTTTAGGGATGTCCTCCTCCGCGACCGGTATTTGGTGATACGCTCGCATGAGGTCAATCTTGGAAAAAAATCGTCTTTCCAGCCAACATATGGGAAAAGTCATGAATATGGGGAATCGGGTACCGGTCCGGGACTGTAGCTGGATTGAGAGTGCGATACTCACCGCATGGCCGCCAATCGTCGGATGACTTTTTGGGAACCATGTGTAGTGGTGAAGCCCATGGACTGGACGAAGGACGGATAATCCCCAAATTTAACATGTGCTCGAATTCATTCTTCGCGATTTGCAGCTTCTCAGGATGAAGCCTACGCGGATGAGCATGGACCGGTCTGCCGGTGGTAGTGATATGGTGGCGGACGGCGTGTTGAACCTGTTCCGTAAACTGACAAGGCTTAGAGAGGGAAGGATAATCTCTCAAGATGTCAGAAAATGGCGGGCTTGGCACAGCCAAGTGGATGCCAGCGGAAGGCTCACGCGAAACTACCCCGACAGTAAACAGCTGAGTGGTAGGATCTAGCAACTTCTGATGTTTAAGGTCAACTGTGAGGCCGAAATGTGACAGGAAATCCACTCCAACGATAGGCAACTGGACGTCGGCCTGGATGAAGACCCATTGGAAGCGGCGACGAAGCCCGAGGTCTAAAGTTAGGGACCGTTGACCGAACGTGGCGATAGAAGTGTTGTTCGCAGCCTGCAGTGTCAACTGCGATGGCTGGAGATGATGACGACGAGGGGGTGGTAAAACGCTAACCTCTGCGCCTGTATCGATCAAGAAACGGAACCCTGCGGACTTGTCGGTCACGTAAAACAAGTGACTGTGTCGCGAGTGGCCAGCACCAGTCGTCGCCATTAATGGCTGGCAGCGCCGTTTCCCGAACGTGAATGTCTAGCATAAGAACAAGGCGGGACGCATTTAATAGCATCCGGGCCGAAAGTTCGGTGGTACCAGCAGACCTTGTCGTCTGCACGCTCTTTTGAGTTAGAACGGTTGCGGCTTGCAGAGCGACGACCGGTTTGAAGCCGGTTGAGTGTGGAACACATCGTGCTCACTTGAGAGCACAATGTCCTGACAGTATCTTTAAGATCCTGCAGGTCGTCATGTCTGTTGTCTGTAAAGTCCGAATCGGTTGAGAGGGTGAAGTAGACCGCGAGCATGAGGTACCAAGCGATTTAGTGGACTTTCGCTGTGTACGGCTGTCAGGTTTACGGTCGGCTCGTGAGGCCGAAACCTGGGAGACGGCATACTGAGGTACTGAGGTCGAGGCTTGGTTTGCAGCATACGAACTAGTACCGGGGTAAGATTGTTGGATGCGGTCTGCGTGATCCACTAGTTTGGTCAGCGGAACATCGTCGTCAAGCAGGGTGAGTACCTGTTGCATTGGATGGGGTAATTTATCCATCCAAATGCGACGGAAAATAGAATAATCTTAGGTGCGACCAGCAAGCAGGTGTTGCATGTGGCGCATTAGAGCAGAGGGGGTTTGGTCGCCCAGCTCGACGTTGTTGAGGAGTTGGCGAAGCTTGCTGTCGGCAGATTGTGCCGTACGCTCGAGAATAGCCTTTTTTAAGCTAGAGTAGGGCTTGACTTTGGGGATAGGATCAAGGAGATCCTGAACGGCGAAAGCGATGTCAAACGGTAAGTACTACACGACGTACGCGTAACGCGTACGTTCGCCAGAAATCTGACGTGAGGCAAAAACAGCCTCGATCTGTTTGAATCAGACCGTCAGGTCACGCAATTCATACGGGGGAAGCTTAATGGATATCTGAAAAACCTGAGGCTCGTCCTGATCAGGTGGTGTACGCGAGTTGTTAGAACCAGCATCATCTTCGTCACAATCGTGAAATTGGTGGTATTCATCGCTCATGTTGAAAAACGTATGAAAGGCAGAGTCAAACGGGAAAAACAGGTGAATGGAATAAATAATAAGACGTGGATAACAATAGAAACGGGGTCACCAAATTTGTAGAGGCTATATCACTACAAATATACAAAACGTCTTGGCAAATACGCAATGGAAAACTTTCTAAGGTAGGCTAACTCCTAGTAAGTGATTAACTAGACTATTCTAATGAAAAAATTGTAAAAACCGGTATATGAGGATGACCATGAAGATTATAAACGATACAACTCACTTAGACCCTTCACGGTCCTAGCCGGCAGTAGTCAAGCAGTCGACTTGCCAAAGGATGACTCCGTGAAGATCGGGATCCAAGTTCGTTGGGCCGCGCTTGTGCAAATTGAGGGAAATCTCGTTTGCAAATTGTTGCTGGATTCTCCTGAGCCCGAGAATGATCACCAGAGAGGTGTCGTTGAAGGGCAAAATAAACAGCGGCAGGTGAGGAAAGAATTGAGCTGTGGAGAGTGTTTAGCAAGACAGTTGCTGGCACGCGTCAAAACCGAAAGTGTGCTTGTGTGTTATATTCGAGTTTAAAAAAAATTGGTTATTGATAAATTTTAACAACGCAAAAGTATAGCCAAGTGCCCACACTTTTTAAAATATGATTACTGTTCATAACGTATCTGTCCATATGCTCAAAAGGCAAAACTTGAAGAGGAAGAAGTAGTTTCAAAAATCTGGATGATAAGCAACCTTAATTGTGTGCATTCATCATATCAAATAAGACCGACTGCGATCAGCCGCTGCAACTACATACAGTTTAATGAACTGCTGTTTTAAATATTTGACTGAAAGCAGGGGTCGGTATACTACCACGCATTTGGCATGGGGCTATCATGCACGTTAATAAGCTTGTAGCCTCTTTTAGCATTGTTGTTTTATTTCAATGAGTCTCGAAGGAATTAACAAGCTCCAAAGAAAACTGCCCTAATAGCATTGCGCGCGTTAGCGTACTACGCAAATTCGCACTTCACGCGTGCTAGGTTGTCATTGGCTGGGATAATTACGTAGTCGATAGGCGATTGGCTCATTGATTTTTGCATGCTCATCGTCGGCTGACGCGCCTTATACCCTAATAGCATTGCGCGAGTTAGCGTAATACGCAAACGCGCATTTCACGCGTGCTTGTTTGTCGTTGGCTGGGATAATGACGTAATGGATAGGTGATTGGCTTATCGATTTTTGCATGCTCCGTGAGTGGCGGCCACGCGTCCGCAGCTGGTGAGTACATGCAGATGTGACAGTGGCGCCATTGTGACGTGGCGCAATCTGCTGATAACACCTGCAAGCGAGCTTTCGTTACTGTGACTGCGAATCCGTTTTATCTGTTGTTTTTTCTGTTTTCTTCCGCATGTGGAAACCACCATCAAAGAGGACTTTAAAGAGAAGTGCTTTGCGCGGATATCTTAAAGATTTACGGAAAATTGAGCAAGAGGCAACGAGGATGACGAGATTGTCAGACTCTTTTGACTCTCCTTGCAGTTATTCATCTGAAGAATCCGACTGTAGTGCATCATCGTGAGAGGAAGATAGCGCCTGGAACTATTCATCAGCAGAAGAAGTAACTGAACCCTCTACAAGCAACGTTTCTGGCCCCCCAGCGATGAAGCAGGAGGAAAGTCTAAAAATTGGTTTGCGGTCTTGGGCAATAGACTGCAACACTCCGATTAAACACCTGACGAAACTTCTAAAAATTTTGAAACGTGTGGCCTCCGACCTACCGCGTGATGGACGTACGCTTCTGGGGAGGAAGAGCACTCGGACAAAGGTGACGGCAATGGGCAGCGGTGAGTATGTCAAGATGGGACTTGTTAAAAAATTTAGCAAGCACATAAGTCAATATGCCATGCCAATTGCAGGAAATGAGATAGTAATATATTTGGCTATAGATGGTTTGCCCTTCTATCGTAAAAATAAGTGCGACATGTGGCCAATTTTTGGCCGCGTTATGGAGGCCTTCATAAATGAAGTGTTTGTCATGGGGAATTTATTCCGGCAAAGTCAACCCTTCTGATGTCCAGGCATACTGTAAGCCTTAAGTAAAGAAACTGTTATGGTTATCTGGGCATGGCGTTCCTTTGGACAGTCTGTTGAGAACGTTTGAGTTTAGAGAGAAAACTGTCGTTTACGATGCTCCTGCAAGGGCTTTTATTAACCAAATTAAGAACGTGAATGCGTATTATGGTTGCGAGCGGTAATTCGTCGAAGGTGAGCATGACACTAAGGTTGTTTATGGGGAGATTACGCAGTGTGGAAGGATTGATGAGATTTTTCGCAGCAAAAGGGATAACTGTCATCGTATTGGCAGGTCACCCCTTCTTGCCTGCAATGTGGCGATGGTAAAATTTTTTCCGTTAGATCCCCTTTACCTAGTTTACCTAGGTTTTATGACAATGAGACGCCCACTGGTAGGTACCATTTTACGTATTACAACTCCCAGGTTGCACACCTCTCCGGCGTATGTGGCGGCAGTCTGTCTCTGTCCGCCGATAGGGTCTTCAAATCCCTATTTGCCGATGAAGTGACAGATTGGGTAAGTTTTCACGGGCGCTTGGTTCATCAAACGTCTTTTGAGAACTCTGAACTATATCCAGTCATCACCGGTAAGAAAATACCTTTTCTGCTATGACAATCTTCAACGCAGAGGTACTCGAACAGAGATGCCGAGTGCTCAATTTCGCGAGGATTGAGATACCGAAGGCCTTAAAACTTGCCTTCAAACGTGCCCACTATCGGCATCAGCGGCACAGTGGGCGGTGTCGACAATCTACAAGCCGAATTGGTGAGTCAACTTATACACTTAACCTTGTCACCCTCTGTTATGTTACATTTCACTGCGTCGAAATTTCCTAATTTCCTCCTTTCAGACGTACGACGCATCAATGACGACGATGATGCGCCAGGGCTTTACGGGCTACCAGCTACCATGAAATCCACAGTGTTGCCTTCGAGTAGCCAAGAATTCTGAAAAAGCGCCCAAAAAAAGTAATATTTTATTTTTTGTACCATACTATTTTTGAGCCTGCTTTTTATATAAATAAACACATTCCTAAACAAATAGTTTCAAAATAGGAATATTTCACTCCGTTTTGAAAAAATGGGGGTTTTCGCAGGAAAGGAGGTAACCCTTGTCCGGATGAAAAATGAAACTCGATTTTTCGAGCTTCAAGCGTGAAAATGCGAGTTGGCTTGGAGCTCGTTTTTTCGGGCTCGAACAGGTGGCCAAAACGAGCTCGATTCGAGCTCGTTTTGCTATTATGGGGTGTTTACAGTTCGCACCCACCGTGCGGTTATACTGTGAAATCATCTTCCACAGTAGCAGCCAAGGAATACATATTTCGGATGCAAACAGCTTTCTAAGCATACATAAAAGCTTGCAACTTACTTACGACCCGTGGCCTATTTTCTATCTTTTCTGTGAATGCCAAATAAATAATACCCTTATATATTGTTCAACTGCATTAATGTGGTAAGTCTCACAATCCGTTTCGTGCAGATACAGGTTTGAAAACCACGCCGGACTTGAGTGCGTGCCTCCCAGGTGGTAATCCTGAATTTGACGCTTCATGTGCTGCTCCATAATGTGCAGAACCGTTTACGTTGACGCGAACATTACATGTCAGTGCTATTTGCTCCTTCAGTCAACATCACAATTCGTGTTTTTTGTGCTGATTTGGAAAGTAAGTCATCATACACGTAATAAAAATGCGCTAGATGACGACGAGTTTGATATAATTTGTTCGCCTACCTTCGATAACTCGAGTCCATAACTCTTTGGTTATTTTTTTATTAATTTGAGTGCATACACATATTAAATAATTGTAAACTTGGTGAAGAAGTGGATCCGACAAAGCAAAGAGAGACTGGAATGGCCATTTCTGGCTTATTAGCCGTCATCGGCCAGTCATACTTGTTGTTTATTGCAATTTTATTATTTCAAAATGTTAAAATATGTACAAGTATTGTTTGTTGTTTTTTTCACTGCGTGTTCTCAAACTGACGTCCATTTGATTTAGACACGACTGACAACGCGAAACAATGAAATCACACAAACAATGAAACAATTCCCTTGGTATTTTTGCGCATTCATGTTCAGTGGATTCTTTTTTTAAATAATTTAAAATATAGTCAAAATGCAGTGAAAAACAATAAAATGATACTTGTAAATACTTTAAATTTTTTTAAATAATAAAAACATAATAACCCTTAAGGTTAAAATTATTTAAAATGTGCAGACATTTTTGGGACATCCTGTAAATTTACATAGCTGAATGAACCTGAAGCTAAAATTAACCTATACACTAAATGATAAACAAAAAACTAACAACAGCATTCTGGGTCAAGGTGTATCTAACGTTGGCGACTTAACTTTTATGAACGACGAATATTAAATAGGTCTTCATTAACCAGGCAGAATACAAATGCAAAGGACCACCTGAATTTTCATCCATGAAAGCCTACAACAAAAATGATGGGAATATGAAATATTGAACATTTACTAAATACTTTTAATGCTGTTCTAGTGATCACACCTTTGCCTTCTTTACAACAAGAACCTGGGACATGCATATTCACTTCTATTCGTAATAATTTCAGGGTAAAATGTGAGTCAATATGGAATAGCAAGAACTCCGCTGTCCACGGAAAAAATTCTGATTGGTTTACTATAGCTGTGGAAGAGTTTGCTTTCGCCTCTTTTCTAACCCACCACCATCTTAATACCTTTCATCATGCATAAGACGGTTTCTATTGTTCGTGAAAACGCAGCAGAATTTGTTGAGGGTTGTCCTGTTACTGGACTCAAGTAGTCTCATTATCTATTATTGCTCTATAGAAGTGCTGCAAGTTAGGTTTTGAATCAGTGCTGACAAATTAAGCATCTGTTGCTGCTAGTCAGCTTTCGTTCTGAAGTATACCCCAAACTTCCAGCCTATGAGTGCAGCATTTCACATGACAGTGAAAGGCGTCATCAATGAGGTAGGTCTTAGAAAAAGTGTGTTGCTAAATGGATTATTGATGAGCCTATCGAGGAGCGTTAAGGCTAATAAGCTTAGCCCTAACGACTGCGATCTTCGAGGCCCGGTTCTTTAGGAGAGAGCGCGAAGTCTTGGTAAGGTCAGAGTAGTAGGAAGAGTATATTCTGTACAGAATGAATTGAAGAATAGGCAGTAGGAAATTGTTTACCAGATGACCGCACAACGGCAAGCCAGCGGACGGCGTCTGAAGTGATGTTTGCTCGGTAATCGTCAGATGAAGTCCTGTATGAGTCTGTCTGTGATTGGCTGTTGCAGCGACCGGAAACAGCGGGCGTTCCGAAAGTGCACTTCGACTTGATGTAGTCACGACAAGCGTGCACAAGTGCATTTTTTGTGGAGCTAGTCACTACAAGCCTCCTAAAGGCACTTCCGACAAAGGCACAAATAGGAGGGTAAAATAGAACGAACAAATTTTAAATATAATTTCTTAAGTGAATGTGGAGTAAGAGCAAACACAACTGAAGTTGATGGGCATTTTTATTAGGAAAATATTGCATGCAAATGCTTTCAACAACATTATCTAGTCTTTTGACATGTTAGGACATAACATAAACTAAACTTCTCGCATGAATATAATGTAAACAGTTCAGGTCCAACAGCAATGAATATGCGAATTCCAGGAAGCAGTTCAGAAGAAGATGGTGTGATCACTCGAACGAATATGAGCGAAACCGAGAGATTACTCCGGACGCGAATGGCCGAGCATGCAGCGGTGGGGAGGAAGAAAGACGCCAACTCCCAGGTTGCAGCTCACTAAACGGGACCTGGCCGTATCTTCAAGTTCAATGAGGTCGAAATCCTTGCGAGAAGTGACAACCGCGTTAGCCGCGAGCTGCTCAAGTCATGGTTATCAGGCCCCTAGTCCAGCAACAGGCGCAATGACTAGGCGTTCCCATACTGTGTACCAAGACATTGCCTTAGCAAGATAATCAGCCACATGGGAAGGGTCGTGCCCAGCAACAACACTGACAACAGCGAGAATACTTATCGCGCCAGCACCAAGTGCGCATCCGACACGGACAAGGAAATCGGGGCAATTAATTAGTCGAACATGAAGTGTCAAGCCTTCACCGCACCAACTAAGACCCCAAGGAACGGATAACTCTAGTATGCAAGCGGATGCCCGCTACGAACTATAAATACCATACAATTTGCGCATGTATGATCCCTATCTGCGCATGACTCAGACTATCCGAGCATTACTGATGAATAAGGATTCTCGACAGAATCCGTCAGGACAATAAAACTCTTGTTCCAGTGATCGCACTTTTTTCTGAGTTGAAGTCCTACTGCGTAGGAAACACCATAATGTTAAACTTTTGATAATTTTACATTTTTTTCTTTGTGCCTACTAAAACGTCTTCTATTGAGGCAACGGCGCTAAAAGCCTCGGAGTATAATTAGACAACTGTCGGTCGGTACCAGTTGGTGTCCTACATACGACAAGATTCAAAAACACTTTTGACTGCAGATAGATCGTGAGTTGATGGCTGCAGCATCGTGTATAACTGAAACGGGTCCTCCCTACTCACTACGAGCCGCATTCTCCTTTTGTCATGAGCATATAAGATGCCTTTTTGGACCATAAACGTGCTGTAAACCGATTCCTAACTCCTCATCGATAGTGCTTTGGATGCAGAATTTCAGTTCCTGGGATAAACCTTTTTATGCTTCATGCAAACGCAGCCTCGCAATATTTCACTTTTGGTTCTGCCACATTCAACTTTCTGATTTAAGCATTTGTCCCAAAGGCACATTCAGCATGATTTTTGACTGCTGACTTGGCAAACGCTCTCCAGGCTCACCTTCGTTAGAAATGGTTCTAACAATTGCCTGATTGGTGGACCAGGGTAGGTGGTCGTCTAAAGCGAAAAAATAGGCTGTTGTTTTTTCAGGACAGCTAAGCACTCCAACAAGCATGTACTTTTTGGCGACTAGGACTTTAGTCAGGTACTTTGTACATTTTTGTTGCTTATCTACCAAACCGAATGTTTTCAGAAGAAGATCGTGCAGCCAGCTTGATATTAAAATATGGAGAGTCTATTCGGACGAAGAGGCAATTGTTTATATGCTGCTACGTCGGTCAGAAAGGGCAATATCACGAATCGTTAGCCGTCCAAAGCATGCTTTGCCCGGCTTTTCCGACATAAGTCCATACCGCTTATAGCAAAATAGCCTCGAATTACGACGAATGCACGAATACTTCGTACAAATTTGAAACACGAACTCGTACGAAAGTTCGTACGAAAATTCGCATATCAAATTTTTTTGCACAGCGGGATGCCCTCACATCGTGAAAACCTTCTCCCCATTCACACGATATACCGCGTGGCACTTTTTGAAGTCTGCTTTATACATAAGAAAACTTTATTAAACTGAAAATACTATAAAAATGGTTGTAAAAAATAATTTTCGTTGATTGTCTTGGGGTATATTAAATCCCAGTCAATGGGCCGAGTTGAGGTTAGGACTCTGGAATTTAAAAATAGAAAAAGGTAGTGTGCAAAGGATGATATTACAGAGTACATAAGTGTTTGCGTTGACTTACCGGTCACGGACCATTCTGCTGCTTCCCCTAATAGCCGCATTAGATTGCGGTCGTAGGCCTTCCGAAACGCGGCCTTAAATGCCTCCTCGTAACTTTTTCGGTCCACTGCGGGGGATCGGCGAGAAATTGTGTAGGCCTCTGAAGGATTATATGTGAGAGGTAAATTATTATAAATTACTCAGTATGACTTTATAAGCGTCAGTCCTGAAAAAAGGCCTTCTTTCCTCTTTGTCTGCCGTAAAGTGTCACCTCCTCACTGATGCTGTCAGCTAAAAGGGTCTGAAGGACCCGTTCGACGAAGGCTGACACGTCAATTACGTCGAAAGTGGAGAAGAATGCAGTCTAGTTACTTTGGTTTAAATAACGGGGTCACTGGTCACTTTATTACGGAAATCTGTATTAGATAAGCCATGATCGAACTCTATCAATGCACTCCACGTTTCGACTTTTAGGATTAGTCACCTTTGACTTGGGGCTGAAGTCCCAGTCGCAGGCTGCACTTGTCCATTCACTATTTGCTCAAGCAATTTTTCCATGCGTACCAACCGCTCGTGTTGGATAACCGCATACTGCATGTAGCCAATTCACAATCCATTTCAAAGCTTTTTGGTGGGCCTATTCGAGCCCCGCTCCCACTGCTTTCTATGGCGGCGTTTCCGACGGCTGCCTAAGAAGAAGTATGTACTGATTTGATTGCTTACCCGGGTAAGGTGAGGAACTCCCCGACGGCATTGTAATGACACTTTCTGAGTCGGAAGAGCATTCCTACGGCATCAGTTAATAACGCCAATGTGTGGCTGACGGATGAGGAGGACAGTTGGGGGATATCCCCACTTATAGATGATACACAGTCTTTTAGAGAAGAGGGCGTACGTCTGCTTCTCTGAGAGTGGCGTCTTCGAATTTGGTCGTCGTCCGACATGGTAGGCTACAAAATGTCCCAGGAGCACTTGTTACCTTACGGGTAGTCTTCGAAACAGGCTTGAACATGCTTAAAACACCGACAGATACACAGCTTACGCGATGTGGTCCAAGTGCAACTCGACCGCTCAGCAGCGAGACAATGCACCAAATGGCGTGCAAAGGCGTGACGCAGCCGCTCAGCGCTAAGGCTGATCGATTTTCCAATAGCTGTGCGCGAACGCACTTGCGGGCTTAGCAACGGGGCTTACGAGCATTGCATCAACCAATCAGATTCAGCCCTGATTTAAGCCAGACAAATCGACTCTCGATCTCTTAAATTTTGCTATCAGGGCCATTCCCATGCCGAGGACGCCTTCTCAGGATTAGGCAAATTATGATGATTACAGTTAGCATGTTGAAGAGAAAGGGGAGGAGCAGGCGGGGAGACCAAGGGAGAGAAGGACGAGATTGTCCGATTATTGCCAATAGAGGAGAATATACGAGTTCCAGGCAGCAGTTCCGAAG
>JAYGXS010000004.1:17851015-17902783 GCA_036362985.1 Ligula intestinalis | reverse complement strand
ATGGCCGGGTCCCGTTGAGTGAGCTGCAACCTGGGAGTTGACGTCTTTCTTCCTCACCGCCGCTGCATGCTCGTGTCCGATTATTTTAACCAAAATTTTGTTTTCGCATCAAAGAGGGTATAGATTAGGATGTTATCAACCTTTATTATATCACATTTTCTATAGATACATATAAACATTTAAAGATAAACAATGCAATATTTATAGCGTCATAGAAGGGACTTCGTCTCTTTATGTATTTAAAATACTGGATTTCTTGCAATCTTTTCACTTTGAATAAATGGAAGATTAGACCACCCACACTGCTGCTTCTGTCAATTAAAAGAGCTATGGAGGAGGCGGCAGCTGCAAAACTAAAAAAAACTCTGTCTCGCTCCTGAATGGATGATTGCAATAGCATTGTTGGTGGTCGACAATGGCGACAGTGTTCTTCTCGCTGTTCGAGGACGGACTTCTGAGCTTCCTCGGATCTCGCCCAATTTGGTTTGTGACACTGCAAGTGAAAGCATGTTGCCTGTTATATTGTGACTCGATACGAGCGATAATGCGTCGCAGCCTGTGAGCAGTGTTTGGCGTTTGCATCACTCTGTCTCCGACTGAGAGCTCTTACAAAACTCCGATCGATATAGCAGGCTGTTTATTTGCGTTTAATTGGTCCTTATTCCCTCTCAGGAGGGTGTTGAACCAGGTTTCATGCAGGACTGCTCTCACTCTTTTGAGATCCAATGGTGCGTATGCACATGCAACTCCAGTCCTCAGCCAACCACGGTCCCTGCGGCCTGGAAGGCGCTGGCACTTTCTCTCACTTCTGATTTCCTGTTGGTGATTGCGTTCGCGCTCCCACTGGTTTTCAAACCCCACCTCAGGTTTCCAGAAAGCTAGACGGTCACTATGCGGTGGGGGAGAGAGTGAGGCCGACCTCGGCGCGTTTCTTCCCTCACTATAATAAATCTGAATGCGTCTGAATCCATCACTGTGCGCTAAAATCCGTGGCTTGGAGGGTCTGCCAACTGACGGGAAAACTCGCGCCCCCTATGTTGCTGCTCCTCCTGTACGCGAGTGTTTATGTGTGCGTATGGTAGGAGAGAGAGGACTGAGAGTCAGGCTGCAATGGCTCTCTCTTAATGTGGCCTTTATGGCGCTCCCTCGCAGGCGGGAGCATACCTAGCGAGATGGCTGATGCAAGTGTGCGCGCGCTGAGTGATTATCGCGCCAGCCATCTACACCCTCCCTCATCCCCGGTCTTATTGACTTTGTCTTTACACCGAATACGGAGGTGTGAGTGGCGAGCGAGTGGGTAGATTCTGCGCGAGTCTGCTTAAACTCCTGTTTTCTCTCGTGCCAGTTCTCTGCGTTGCTCCCGCTTGCTGTCGCTTTCGTGTTGCTTGCCCAGCTTGCTTCTGCGTATGCTGCGGCTTGCTTCAGCGTTTGCTGCGGCTTGTTGGAGCGCGTGGTGCCCATCGTCTAAATCGACGGGGGAACTGTCGTGATCCTTATTATGTAGGCTTTCACTGACCTAATAGCGCGAATCGGTCCGCAGATAGCGACGGCGCGCGTCTGTTCTTCTTTGTGGAGATCGCGAGCCATGTTTCTGTATCATGGCAGATAGTCAAAAACCAGTGCGACAGCTCGACGGTCGTTTTGAGGATTGTCTATCGTATACCCCACGTGTGTGACCACAGGTACCGTGACGTGCGCGTGAGTTCGTTTAAAGTGTGAGTAGACTTGCACTGCATTAATCACACTCTCCTCCTTCAACTGGACCGACGCCGAAAAGACCATGCAACGGGCACAACTTTTAAAACTAACCGGTCGGCAGGGCAACTTTTTGGGCCAGACTTACAGTAGATGTTCTAACTCATGCAATACAACGAACTCTCTGTTACGTAAAATCAGCCCAATTTGCGGTCCCAAAATATAACAGCAATAAAGTAAAGACCATTCTTCAAAATAGGGCGTATTACGATTTATCAAGTAATATTACGTTGTTTAGAAATACCAGCCTTTTTGGAAAAGCGGCAACTGTGGAAAATTTAAAATCAGACATGCTAGGTAAACTTAAGTTTTAAAGGTAGAGGAACCCTGTTCACAAAATAAAAAAGCAGCACAAGTAGAATAACGTTTTCAAATAATCGCTTTGTACACTTTTCGGATGCATGCGCTTCCATATAATGTGAAATGTAATTTATGGCTGTTATCGAACAGCCCAACATTCAAGTAGGTATTCCAACATGGTTTCACGAGAATTGCTACTTTTTTCTGTTGTTTATACAATGCTTGACTTGCGTTGGGCTAGAGCAACCAGCTTTTTGATTGATTGCACCGATTTGGAGGTCACAGGATTAAGATATTTCGTAAGCCCAAATGCGGACATGCCACTCAGTGCCTCACAGATGCTAATGGAATTGTCTGGTGCAATCATAAACATACCATTTTTGCACACAAAGATAAATTTCCTTCCACCATATTCCTTTGTATTTTTTTGGGATTTTGATTATGAAGAGGTTCAGATCTTCCTTGAGATGGCAAATAACACTCTAGGATTTGCTCTGACTTCAGCCGATTGGCCATAAATAATGATTAGATTCTAGGTCCTTACCAAAGGCGTCATCACGTCCCCTTGCATTTTATTTATAGATGACAGTCCTATGTTCCATAGAATGATGATCTCTCTTTTATGTTTAAACAAACTTAAAAAAACTATTCCCATCGCAATGCATATTTAAAAACACTGCTGTTCATTCATAGGCCGAGGTTATTTAAAAGGAAATGACTCCATTCTGGCATTGCTAAAACACGTATGAATACACAACAGCAGAATCTTCCTGCCCGTCCTCTTTACGCGCGTGGGCGGAAATACCCGGCGTTCCTTACAGTGACTCGCATGCTCTGATGTGATGCTCCCAAACGTGGAATGCTTGTGGCATTTTCACGCACTCGCACACAAACAGCCATTCAATCAAAACGCGATACCGGATAAACTACTGTGTAAGCCACGCACTTGCGCTTCACCCAAGCATTATCGTGTCACTTTCTTCAATGGGTTTCTCGCAGGATGTTCCAAACTGCCCTTCCTTCAGTTGTATCTTTGTGTCCGTTCGGTGAATATTTAAAAAAAAGACGGTGAAATTCCCCAAGATTACCCTGGGTTGTGCGACGCCATAATTCTCCTACCTGCAAACCCACACATCGGATTTTCATCCTGTTTCACACTTTAGTGATACCACCAGATCATTCACGAAATGCGTCCTGATGACTGCAATCTATTCCGGCTGCTGAAAAGTATGTAAGTACTGCGCGGTGAATGACCAGCTCTTTAAGGAGATGCCTGTCGTGCGCCCGTCAGCGGACTTCTAATCTTGGTTGCTGAACTATTGGGACTCCAGTCTAGGCGAGATGGAGGTACAACTATTCCAGCATGCAATCGGTCACCAAAATTTTTCCTACGCCACTGCCGATTGCCAACGATTAAAACAGCAGAGCCAAATAGCGACTACAAAAGCTTCCTTAAAAGTCCCATTTGGGTGGTTTACCGCCATTCTTACTGTCCTCTTCAAACAGCCGACGTTTCTTGTAAAATGCGAGCCCTCGCGCCAATGCCCATCGTGGTCCTCTTCCTGGGCAGTCCAGCCTACACAAGCAGATATATCAAGCCTAAAGTAGATGCGGCTGCCTTCTTTGGTTCGCCGTTTATAATTTCCTGACATTCTGCCTCACAACAAACTTACCGTAACCACTAGAACCCATATCAGCGCGATTGCCCCAAAACCGCTCAACCTCCGGAAGGACGAATAAAAGCAGCGCACTATGGTTAAATAATTTTAGTAAAAAACTTTCAAAGTATGATTGTAAGAGTCATAGGCAAAATGGCAGGTCACCCAGAGCTGTCTGTGATTAGTTTAAATGAAATAAAAAAGACATATGTACAGATATGAGGAAATGCATACGGACTAAAAATGCTTGGATGACGCCCAACACGATTGAATATTGAATGTGGTGATGGGGAGGGGGGGGAGAGGTAAGGGTGAAGACACGGAATTATCGGATCAGAGGGGGTCATTTGGGTTTATAGCCATGCAGTCCATATGCTCCCCGTCGCCGGTTACATCATCAGCGATCACGTCAAGTTTGAGAAGTTGCACCAACTGACCAACAGTCATCTGCAGGAGTTGAGCGCGATCCTCCCCAGGCCCAGCGGTTCCGCTGGCATGGGAACTAGATCGACGGGCACCGGCACCGACCATACAGTCAGTCTCCGAAGCTAGTGGCAGACGCGAGTGAAAAGAGTGCAGGGCCATCTCGATGCTGTCTCGCACAATAAAGCGGTGTACGATGCAAGACCTGAACCGAAGAACAGTGAAGCAATGGATGAGGCCGAAAGAAAGAGGGTAAGAGGCAAGGATAAGGCAGCGGTGACAACAAAGACTGTACCCAAGTAGAGGTTTAAGTTAAAGCATCCTATCGATTGAGAAGAAATAGACACGATCGCTGGGGCAAGAGCTTTATTCGCCTGACGTTTCGGATTCCAGCCCGGATGAATCTTCAGAGACCCCTATTTGATGCTGGCTCGGAAGATGGGTTCGAGGTGGAATCTGAAACGTCAGGTGAACCAAATTTTTATCCCAACGATGCCAGCCTGGATGCCTTAACAAGATTTATCGAATTTCGGGGCGCACTGATTTTATTAGTAGAACAGTTTGGTGCTTGTCTAACGACCCGAAGGTTAATAGCAGACAATCGGATATAAGCTTACGGTACAGATGCTAAATAGGTCTGTAAAAGTACTGATAAAATACCAAGCCCACCAGTTGTAAGCACTTTGGTCAGATGGCCAGACTTGCTTCTAGCCTGGAGTCCAAAATACTTCTAAAGTAAGACTCTTGGAAAGAATTCTAACTACGAGTGCAGTAAAATTCCGTGTCTAAATATGGTCAATGATGGCCCTTTCTGAAATGTTAACTGAAAGCATGGAATGCTTTTTGCGTAGAAAGTCACTTGGATATCACGAAACGTTGGATTTGATCCGTGTTGGCCCTTTATTTGAACTAAAATATCTAATAAACAACATTTCGCGTTTGAAGTCAATTTAATGACCAAATTAAACAACCTCAATACAATAAAAATGCATATAGCAGTTAATAAAGTATATTCCACCGCCATTCCTAATTCTCCACTCCAAAAACCTCTGGAACCACAGTTTCCGTAAGACAAATTGCTGGGTCTGGGGGCATATGAGGTGCACTATCTAAACTACTGTTGCCGTTTTATCTAATTAATAGGAAATGACAGTATGCAGTTGAAAAAGAAGTCACAAAATTATATGACGTCATTAAATTCTGTTAACATCGTTAGCTTTGCCCCGTTTACATAAAATGCTGTTTCCGTAGAATAGATGTGCATTTATAAGGTCATCGAAAATCAATAAAAAGCATACTATTCGGGAAAGAAGTGCGGTTTTTATGGCAGGAAGTGCATTTAAAAGACGGTATCCTCGAGTGACTGAAATAGCGTAGGATTAGACCGCACGATGGTCAATTTAGCAACCTAATGCAAGTAATCAATTCTAATCGAAAACACATATCAGAACTTCGGTTGCCACTTCATGAGATGGGTTACTGACTGTAGTGTGGACCACCCAATCAGAAACAATCAGCACATCATCAAACGGTGAATAAAAATCAGGATAGGCAAGATGAGTAGCATTATCCTCCATCACCTGGACGCTGTTTAAGTCACAAGAAATATACTGTCAATTTTGCAGGAGGTTACAACAAATAAAAAGAACAGAAATGGAAGGGCAAGGAAAAACAAGAAGTGTTTAAGACAAACCTGGTCTGACCAATCCGATGGAGGCGAGCAATAGCCTGCGTCTCCCGGCCATGACTTAACACCGGGTCAATGAGGAGGACATGGTTCGCTTCAGTGAGATTCAGGCCGTTAGAACCCAACTGAATGGGAAGGAGGAGAACCCAGGTTCGCGAGCCAGCACAACGGAAGCCGGTCAGATCACGAGCGTCTCTCGCCTTGAAGAGAGTAGCAAACGCGATGCCATTCTGTTCTAGTGCGCGAGCCATTGTGTAGAGAACAGAGAGCCACTGGATGCGGGGGGGGGGAAGCAGAGGGAGAAAACCGTCAAAAGGCGAAACTGACTGAAGAGCACGTGGGTGTAGCAGCAAAGCAATGAACATACCGAACTGAAGACTACAGCCTTGGCATCGGCGTCTTCGCGTTTGATGGCCTTTAGACATCTGACGACTTCACGAACCTTGGAACTGTGATCGCCCTAGACACCGGAAAAATAGGAAGTCACTGCCAATACCAGCGAACATGTGAATCCCAGTAAGAAATTGGGAAGGAGTAAATACTATTGCTGGGAGAAGATATTTATTGCCTGATGTTTCGAAATCCGCTGCGGATCCTTAATCTTAAACGATAGCAGAAACGGGTAATGCATACACAGGGAGTTTCAGTATTTTTAGAATATAGCCCTTACGCTACTGCATGCACAAACGAGATGAGCAACATAATCGCACCTACCCCACATTTCGGCGGGCGATTCTATACGTAAAAAGTCTCGAAGGCCATCTGCCGCCTTCTAGCACCACTTGGAGTTGGCGTTGCACACAGACCGGAGGCAACCATAAGGTGTCAGTTAATGAAAACAAAAGACTCACTGCCACTGCAAGAAACATCAGGAATCGCCTTTAGAATCTGATGCAGTTGCGGACAAAGCAACTACGTCGGAGAAACTGGAAGAGTTTCCAAGACGCGAATTGCCAAACTGGCCGCAGCACTGAGAAATGATGCCAATTCTCAAGTTGCGGCTCATTGGACGACACCCTGCCATACACCCAAAGTTGCTGAGGCCGGAATTTATGCGACAGGCGAGCTAACTGACTCATGGTTCACGGGCCCCAAGTCTATAAGCAAGTGCAACGACCTGCCGAATCCATATTCGGTGCTGAGACTCAGTTTGGACAAATAAATTCGTCACCCTGGAAAAGCACGAAAAGCGAACGCCTTGCCTAATGCCTGCGCCAGGTAGCCAGATGGCCGAGCAATCGTCACACCAAAGCCCAGCACGGCTGATGAAAGTTCAGCATGTCACGCCGGTTATCAAGCACGGGCAATTATCCTTAATAGGGGAGTCGTTAATTGCCAAAAAAGTGCAGTATCATAGTGACAGTGACCTACAAATAATGCAAATCCCTGCGTACAAATGCCCCGTTTCTGTTAATGTCCCTGATGATGGATCCGCGATGAATTTCGAAACGGTAAGCGCACAAAATTTTTGCCCCAGCGATCTCATCTACTTCTTCTCTTGTACCAGGATCGTCAGGAGTGAAATTGAGGACACATTGTACCGCTTGAAACCCAAAAGACGACATCTACTTCTTAGATGAAGTCACTGTCATGCAAAAAAAGCATAACTCCACTTTGCGGACCATCAAACCCACCAGAATTCGGTCCCCTTCGGAGGCGTTGTGACTAGTACCATCCTCGGCGGTGGTGTTCTGTTCGCCCTCCCCTCCGCCAAAATGCATCAGAGTGAGGGGCCGCCGACGAACAGCCCTATTGCTGCCACCACCAACGGTTTGTTGCAGGAGGGGTGCACGGCAAACGGGACAACGACGTTGTGTGGCAACAGCCAGTCCGCGAATGCGGTCGTAGCAGGCGAGACAGAGGCTGTGCCAGCAGCCGGGCAGGAGGACAAAGGTGGGGCGTTCTGGTGAATGGGTCATCAGGCAGGCGGGGCATTCCAGTTGGCCGGCACCAGAGCGGCCGCCTTCGGACTGTTGCTGCAGGGCGTTGCGAAGAAAGGCCAAATGGCCCAGTCGACTTTTGAGATTAGACCAGGCCATCAGGGCGTCTGCAGACTGAGACTGCAGCTGTGCATCTACCTGGAAATGCATCAAATGAATACTTACTGGCAGGTAAAGGACAATGTTGGATGGCAAATTTTGTCGTTTGACATCTGGTGGCCCTGTTCAGGATTTACGGTCAGTGACCTGTTAGGGGCAGGCCCAACAATCAATTAGCACACCGCTCTGATTACTCATCCAGAGGTGCACTATTGATCGGAAAGGCCGCGTCGAGTGATGAGATCGATGAAGCTGCCGCCCATGATTAGTGTTCTGACCACCACTCTGCACAGCCAGACAAGAGCAAAATTTGATTGGTCCAATCTTGCATACTTTTGCTTGCCTCAAATAGCATGTACTAAGTACGTAAGTACTTTTGTGCCCTCCTTTGGGAGCTCTCACAAGGCGTAGTTAGACAGTTATAACGCAGCTTTGGCTAAATTAACAATGAAATGCGTTTACAATTGGGAAAGAAAAACTAAGTGACGCTGTAATAGCGGCCACTGTGCGAAATAATCCCATGATAGTTCATAGAGCCAGGGCTCGACTTTTGAATGCATCATAAAAAATATTAACCACTTTTTTGCCTATTGATGAATGCTGCTCACATAAAATGCAAATATATTGTACGGAAAATGTGCTGAAACGTATAACGTCTTCTACTCAAGTAAGAATCAATTTTGTTGCTTCAAATTTACGCTCAAAGGAAGACTACCTTGCAGGTTTATGAAAGCTCTCATTGGGAGATTTCTTAAATCGTACAATTCTCATGCAGTTCACAATGCATATGTCTGTTTATATAAGCCCTTCATGAGAAGTACAATAAAGGCCACACCAGATGAACCGTTTCGACGAAGATAAGGGAGACTGAAATGGCCAGTTCTGGCTTCCTAGCCGTCACTGACCAGTTATACCCAATTGCAGGTGGTGCATCAGTGACCTGTTGCCCAGACGCCCACGTGCTTTTTGTCTTGTCGGCTGAATCGGGAATTGTTTTAGAGTTGCGAAAATTCCCATCATAGAATTCAGAAGTCCAGTGTGGTGAGTATACGTGTACTTTCGACAAATTCTCGTCAGACCTTACATCTTTATGAAAACTGCGTTACCAGCTCAGCCCACCACAATGTGCATCTACCCTTTCACTTGTTGCTGTGGAGCAGGTTACATTGGTTGGCTGGCTGGTAGCCCTCGTTGGATCAGGAGCCTCGCCGGGTGGGCCTCAATCCCGGCGGCGTGGAGAGGGTCGTAGAAGCGTGGTCGGGAGGGGCTGCTCCCAGGAGCATAAACAGCTCAATTCTGGCGCACAAGGTCGATTCCGGACATCGGGTGGACCCCAACGAAGCTTTCCGAGTGATCTACAGCGTCCCACCAAATTATCCGAAGCCCCTGGGTCAGCACCTGCTAGCAACAGCGGAAGCGACCGCTATCGGGCTGATGAAGCCCGCTTTGTGCGCACAAAAGAACTTCCTGCAAGCCTTACAGTTTGCATGGCCCACAGTCACTCATCGGCATGCAGTCATCCACGCTATGTCTGTCTCCCTCTCCCCTCCCCTAGACTGCTCCATCAAACCCTACCCTTACAACTAGCCTTCGCTTGTCCGAAAAGACGAACACGTTTAAACTCGCACCCAGTTTACATATAAATGTAAGGCCTGAAGAGAATTCGTCGAAAGTACACGTATACTCGCCACACTGGACTTCTGAATTGGGAATATTAGCATTCGATGATAAACGCTCACCGATCGTTAACGAATTCAATCATCACGTTTTGCCGTTAAACTGCCTTCCGAGCTCCGCCTGAGAGCAGTAATATAGGCAGATGAACACTGCCGTTCCTTAGATCAAATCCAGAGTTATTGGAAAATAAAAAGGCAAGAAAATGAGGGCCTTGTTGCGCATGAACCCTGAGTTGCTGTCTCAGGGCGGCAGTGGCCACTGGCAGAACCACAGCTAGAATTGACTGTGTCCAGTCACGCCTCAGAGAATTCGGCGGCAACCGGTTTTAATGACTGCAGGGCAACTTCAAGTGATGTCCAATTGGTGTGTTGCATTAGCCGATGAAGGTATCCTGTATAGTGGCGGATAATGTGGTGGCCGAAGGCTGCGTTTTCAAGTGATCCTCGGGCAGCCTACGACTGTCCGAAGGACAATGAAAGTCGATTAAACCTATGTAGTTAAGCGAGTTGGAAAGCGCTGGCTGTGACGTTGCATGCGGAGATAGCGATAGCGGAGAGCAATGTTCGCGATCAGGAACAATCCTTCCTACTCGAAAAGGCATTTCAGAATTTAAATCAACACCACTTGAGATCATTCACTGAAGGAAGGCTTTGGTAGACTAGAATGCTCCTATTTTCGTCAGTCAGACATACCCCAATTCAATGATGAGGAGGCCTAATAGTTGGATTGAGGCCCGCTTGGTCACCCAAACTAACACTCGGCAAATTGAGCCAAGAGGTCCTCCTGGCGGATTTGAGTGGGCATATGCACGGACAGAGAGGAATGAAATATTTCAAGGAAAGGCGGCCTTTGAGAAAGCGAGGAAATTTATTCAGTAAAGTTCCGACACTGGATCCCCAGGTCGTCGTCAGCCTTGAGAAAAAGGTGCAAAGATGTGTAAAAATTTCCACATTTTTCTCAAGTCTGACGACGACCTGAGGATCCAGGGTCGAAAATTTACTGAATAAATTTCCTCATTTTCCCACGGGGCACCTTTTCTTGAAATTAAGTTTCTTGGGATACAAGCGAACATGCGAGTCCCAGAAAGCAATTGAGAAGAAGACTCGATCGTTGGGACAATACGTTTATCTGCCTGACGTTTCAACATCCGTCGCAGAGTGATCATCAGAGACATGAGTAAGAAACAGTAACAGAAACGGGTCTCTCATGTCTCTGATGACGAATCCACGACGGATGTCGAAACGTCAGGCGGATAAACGTATTGTCCCAGCGATCGAGTCTTCTTCTTCTCAATTTCTTGGGATGCCTACCTTCCAGCTTAAACGGAAATGAAATATGCTAATTTCGCTTGAATTCAGGGTTAATTATGATGGGTTAGCCATTGCCAAATAACCACCTTTGTAGGTCTTCAACGGGGTCTCCAAGGCAAAACTGAAAGTCCCACAGCATTACGCAACCAGCCAACGTCACCGAATGACACTTTCACGCGATCTCTTAGCAAACTCAACGATTATTAACTTAACAATTAACGCTGGTGGAGGATGATTCGGTGATTTGCCTGAACGTGATGACCACTGTCATCTATGCTGCAACGACCCGAGAGACTGAAGGGTTGTTTAAGTGCACCGAGGTCGTCACTTTTGGCGGGAACCCAGGATAAGAAGGTGATGTGATCAAGTGTCCGCGAAGAAACTGTTGCCCCTTTTACCTCGCAGCCGCTGTTTGTATTGTTCTCCGCACCCTATGTTAGCACTCGCTCGGTCCATCCTCGCAGTTGCATCACACTCTGTATTCCACGCCGGTAACCATTCAGACCTCATAGAACATCCGCCACTCCATACGGGACGTTTATGCGTGTAACGAATTTTCGTTCGTGTACGCATACATT
This sequence comes from Ligula intestinalis, assembly GCA_036362985.1. NCBI lineage: Eukaryota > Metazoa > Platyhelminthes > Cestoda > Diphyllobothriidea > Diphyllobothriidae > Ligula > Ligula intestinalis. The sequence goes on along the minus strand of JAYGXS010000004.1, from coordinate 17,891,356 downwards.
TACAACAAGTTCCCATATATTCCTTTTGAGCTTTTATCATAAAATTTCCTTTCGGCTGCTTGGTCTGGCATTTATAAGCCTTGTTAAGGGCTCCTGACGAAGGAAAAATCTTCAGGTCGCTCATCTGTTCGTGTGTGTGTGTGTCCCAACCTCAACGTCCTCGGTCGCTACAACGTGACTTCGCAATGCACAGGTTAGAACGTGTCACTTGACAAGGATGGACGCGGAGATAAGAAATGAAGAATGAAAAAAAAACCGAAACTTCGTGCGCTTAGATGTGCAGTTAAAGGCGAGCTGTAATTGCAAGCAGATGCCAAAAAAAACTACTTAACTACTACACTTAAAATTCGTTTTTTTCGCTTTCGCCGGCCACCACCGCAGAGATCAAACCAAAGGACGCTGTTCGTTGGCAAATGAAAAGGGAGTCAAAAATGGACGAGGATGAAGACGTGTCGCGCACCAGATCAATTGATTTAGTGTTCTGAGCTTTATAAATCTTACAGAAGTCCATCTTCCGAAGTGTACACCATTATAATTGGCCCCGACTCCACTGACAGCTAATTACCCTCCTCCTCTTCAATCCTTTTTCATTGTTGTTTCTAGCGCCTTAACAACCTCATGATCTCTGGCATTTGATTGGCCTATGGCCACTATAATTACCCCCTTTTTGGTGCCTAGTTCTCATCTCTGAAGATAGACCCCTGTAAGAGTTCGAAAGCTCAGAACAGTAAATCAATTGATCTGGCGTTCGATACGTCTCCTTCCTCGTCCATGCAAATACCTGGATCGCGAACCTTCTCATTCATTCGGGCAGTCAAAAATATTGTGGTACTGTTAAATTCTACCGAGTGCGCTGGTCCTAGGGGCAGATGAGCGCAGATAGCTACCGAATTTAAGCACACACACACATAAATCTATGGGTTGTTGGGAAGGTGACTAAAAGGAATTGCGGACAAATTACGTGCAAACAGACAAAGAAGGAAAAGCGTTAGCAAAACTCACCTCATGGGGTGGGACGAAGGCCAAGTCTGTGGGACTAGTGGCTTGAAGGCGCAAAACGAACTGCTCAGCGTCATCGTGAACATTCCACCACTCCTTGGTTAGAAAGTGGACACGTCCAATGAACTGGAACACGCAGAAAGGGAAAAAAGGAGTAAAAGCATCCTACGTTTTAAAACTCAAGCTAAGCACCCTGCATCTATTGGCTGCACATACCCAGCAAAGCCAGTCGCAAAAAAATCGGAAAAAAAGTAGCTTGTTTGGAGAACGACTGCATGCACGTGTGTTTTCCGCCCTTCAGCGGTTCAAGTGGTGGATGCGCTGGAACATTACGCGGACCAAATCAGGGGGGAGGGACGGGCGTTACCGGAGAAGTGCGCGCATAACAAGCGCTACATATATTATTGTCGTCAAAGGCAATGGAGACTGGAAAGGATATTTCTGGTTTATGAGCCAGCCATGCCCAGCCCCAAGCGGTGCATCACTCGAAGCTCGAACTCGCGACCTTTTGGGCAGAAGTTTAACGTCCTAACAATTAAGCCAGGAACTAGTTGTCTTGTCAGTTTAGGCCGGGAACGTGCGGTAACAAGTGTGAAACACCTGCATATAATCCCGTTTTTAAACTTTTAATTACACCGGACTCAGTTGAGTGAGTGAGGGGGGTAGAGCGTAGTAGACGCTGCACAAGTCTACAATCACTAAAAACCAACTCACGCACAAGCCGCCGTCTGTGCTCGCACTCTACTGTGGGGCACAGGGTAGACATCGTCGGACTTCAACCGTCGTGTATGCGTGTGTGTTTGACAGGCTCCGACAGCAGGCTAGGGAAGAGGGAGTTGGAAGAGAGAAGGATTACTACAGGAGAAGCTGGCCCTTGGTAACACCAGAGCGCTCCTCACTATAAGAAGACTGAAGAGCTTAAATTTTCTCTGACTTGCTGTTAGTCACGGCTTGGAGGGCTGCAAACTGACAAGATCCTTCTCAGGCCTGAAGGTAAATACGAACAGAACACGACCAGAAAGGCAGGTTGTGATAACCTCAAGGTATAGTCTGTACCCCCCCTCCCCCACTAGCTGAACACCAACTGCACAACGATGATGCACAAAACGGACTTCGAGTAGTGCTCAGGATGACGAGGCAATGCGTGCTATTTGATTCCAGTCTAATAGGACTGTCAAAGACCAATGACGAGTTGGCCGAAAAACAATACTCATTATTTTCCAGGCTGCCTAAACTTATGAAAGTTTTTGCTAAACAAGTATCGAAGGCTGAAACAGGTGCACCGAATCATTAATTTCAGATTCCTTTTTCTCCGTTAGCCGTTTTCGACGTGTTACTAACCAGATCCTGAAAATACCGTTGTTTTTATGATGTACTTTTCCCCTGCCTGCACAAATGGCAACACAGTCAGTTGGTGTTGGTTAACCTGTATTGTTCAGCTGTGTGCCTTTGGTCTACTGCTGTAGACAGCCGCCATACGTCAGATGGCCAGGATTTACAGTTGTTCGCATGCCAAAAACATTTACACAAATAGCACTTCGCTTTTATAAAAAAACTTGTGCAAAAGGAGAAACCTGAAAGGAAGTATTAATATATTGGCACTGCATCAGTTTTCTTACAATCAAAAATTATCTCAAAGGAAACCAAAAGCAAACAGTTTTACCGATACTTGTAACTCAAATTGGTACCCAGCCTTTTGGGTTGGCGTGCAACCACAAAAAAACAACAACTAAGATGCACTTCCACCGTTCCGTCTCCAGGCTCCCTGATATCTTCATTAACCGAGCACGAAAAGCGCAAAACGGAAGCTGCTTCTAATACACTTTTACGCTTCATGCACGTAAAAAGGTGAGTTAATACTCGTATGGAATTATGTTCACGTCTATATTACCTCCATTCATGGTCCCTCACACATCGGCTTGGTTTCCTGACGAATCATTTCGCACCGGTGTTTCAAAAGCTGTGATCGACTTGAACGAAAACTATTCAAGGAGGGTGCTGGTGACCAGGAAATCGTTTAAATTGTGAGTATGAAGACTTTGGTATCATCTACGTCACTTGTTACACCCAAGAATGCCAGGTGCATGCACTTGGTGCAGCTGCGATCATCACTGACCTAGCCTTGCTTACCACTGCCACCCTGTGGTTAAGCTATTGAGCCAAAGCGCTAAAGGAGACGGCCCCGAACAAACAATCCGTGCGGTTCTTGGGGCCCCGCCAGTACTCGCAATTTCCAAGCCACTTCACTTCACACCAGGCGCATGCCGCAGAACGGAGACGAGATCCGGCCCACATCTTTCTAGAGTCCGAAACTGTTTCTGACCCGCTTAGATCTGTTTCAAAAGCGCGACGCTTTTCAAAGCCAACTGTCCCATACCACAATGTCTTCAGGTAACGCGATGGTGTTCTTCGTGGAAGGAGAAAACAAAATAATGCTCAGAGTATTGTGCTTCCGGAATACAGTATTCCCTCATCATTTCACTGACATAACGCTTCGTGGGTTTTCTCTAAAGACACGCTCTGCAACTTTTTGAGATTTCCTATGAACGAATAATTTCCTACGCTCAAAAATTTTAAACGTGTTAATATAAATATTGCGTTGATTAAAATGCATCAAAAGGATGTTAAATTTAAACACCACACTGAAAGTAAAATATGAACATATAGAAAGGATAGAAGACGGTAGTACATTATCTGGGAACAGTGGTTTATTTTTCCGACGTTTCGAACTCTCACGCGAGCACATTGTCAAGGAATAAAAAGTACAGCTCACTTCATTTTTAACTCAGCTCTACCGAGAGTGACCTCTGCATTCGATCTGTTCGCGCAACGCGAGGTAGGCATCAGTTAGATCGATATGCCTGCTAATTGAATCCGCGCGTGAATGCCATGCTTCCTGGAGCAGGCGTGGAGTTCGCTCGTCTGACTGACCCAGTATTCGCTCGCGTTCGAAATAGAAGCCGTGCCCTGGAGTGGATGCGTGGGCGGGTACCGCATAGACTGTCTTTGTGGCAAAACCAATAATGTTGGTAAACCCCGGAGAACGAGTTCTCACTAGAATGCACCAGCACGAACTCGTCGTGCAACGGAAGGACAAGCTGACCCTGGTAGCCGCCCACGCATCCACGCCAGGGGACGGCTTCCACGTCGAACGCGTGCAAATACTGGGTCAGTCAGACGACCGAAATTCACGCCTGCTACAGGAAGCATAGCATCCACGCGCGGATTCAACTAACAGGCATATCGATCTAACTGATGCCTACCTCACGTTGTGCGAACACATCGAGGGCAGAGTTCAGTCCCGACAGAGCTGAGTTAAATACGCAGTGAGTTGTACTTTCTTCATCCCTTGACAATAAACTCGTGTGGGAGTTAGAAACGTCGGAAAAATAAACCACTGGCCCCAGAGAACGTTTTACCGCCTCGCATATGCTTGACCCTTCATATAGAAAAGATGAGTACTTTAAGGAAACAACTAGTCAACCTCCTCGGGATGCGGCCGTTGGAGAGCTGGAGTAATGCTCTTCTTACTTGTGCAATAAACTCATCTCATCAACACTAGTACCGCACAGATCATTCATCAATACTGAACAAAAGTCCCTGGGTTTATCAGTAGTGACAGCACGTCAACGCATACCAAAAGCTCACGCAGGAGAAGTTGCAGCAGACGCTCCAATCGACTGGCTACCTCCTTGTAGTACGCCCTATCCGTGCTTACACGACTCAGCTGAGCACAAACAATCTGCAGACCGACAATCAGGGGATTTGCCGCTCCCACGGCTGTGAGGTCGGCATTCGTGGCGAGGGCGTCCAGATCGGCGTCATCGTCGTTGTCGCCGCCTGCCAGCAAGGCGGTCTCCTCATCACCGGCCCGCAGGGCCCGAGCCGAGGGTCCTGTCGAGGTGGCACGCTCGTAGTTCAGGGTCTGTCGATAGTGGTGCAGAGCCTCAGCGGCCAGACAGTAGGCACAGCGTGCCGACTTTGGGCGGCGGCGACGTTTAGACGAACTCTGGACTGCTGGCGTCTGCTGCTCCCTTTCCGCCTGTCCGGAGGACTTCTGGCTCTTTGCGTTTGTGACGTCCTGTTCCCTAGCGCAACAGGCGTAGTACTTCTGAAGGATGGCTCGGTCAGCCTCACCCTCCTCCTAGAGCACATGAATGTAATTTCGCTATAAGAACAATTACAAACTCGTCAGTTCAGAAAACCGGAAGTTACAATAGAGAAGGGAGAGCGAGAGGGTGGTAGAGTTCCTGGCTTAAACAACGATTTTTCAAGTTTTCAGTAACAGGCTTCGAATCCTCAGGGGTTAAGAACTGAGACAGTACGTGCAGCAGAGACCGGAAACCACCATTGTCTTCTTGTTGCACATTAAGGATTTGGCTCGCGAAACAGACTGATGACCTACAATACTAGAATGGGGGCCACATGGTGCAGAAACGTGGTTATTTGAGTCACACTAAGTCTGTGTGCGCCCTTAAATACGTTGGACAGGAAGCCAGTACACTGCAGTCACTGTATCCAGTTGTATGGCTTATCGTTCGCCGGCTTCGGATGATCTACTAGTGGTTTGAAGAAGAAGAAGAAGAAGAAGAAGAAGAAGAAGAAGAAGAAAGAGGTATTATCGACAGGGTTTCTAGGTAAGAATGACGTTGATCATCCCTTGCGTACTCGATATTTTGATTTATCCAGTTCTCCTTACTGTCATGACTATGGGAGTTGGTGCATCAGTTTGACCTGGAATCCTATAACTGCCTCCTGGTAATCCTTATCAAAAGCCATAGGCGAACAGAGTCTTGCGTGCAAGTTTAGGAGCCATTAAAACTGCATAAGTACGGAATTCAAGCGGCCGAATATTACTGGCATTGAACAGGCAGGGAAAAAACTCATGGCGCAAGTGGTTCTTGCAACACCTTAAATGTGGATCGAGCGCGAACTACGAATAAACCGCGAAGCCAAATTATTACAATGTTCTTGCTATCACAAGATGCTCAAGACATGTGTACTGCCGCAGTTTGCCCCTCAACTCAAAAACGCGGCAAGATACAGGTCTTGAGAGATGATAGAGGGGGAGGGAGCTAGATTTACCGGCCAATTGTTTTCGTCGAGTATAATAACTATCGACGAAAACATGCGTACCATAGTTGCATGATGGCACGATGAATCTCAGCAATCGTTGAAACGACATGAAACTTGAGTCAGCCTTATCGATCAAAAATCACGCATCACAGAGAATTCTCGATTTGCAGGGCAGTCTAGACTACACGTTGTGAGTCAACAGATAAGCATGCCTTGGACATATGTTGACTTCCGACAAACAGAATTAGCGACCGAACTAGGCACAATTTTCATTAAAAGGCCAAAAAGCTGACACGCAGTGATTAGGAGAGACCGTTCGGCCTATTTACATACGTGCAGCAGTCCGTGAAGTAAGTGTGTTTCCAGCCACTCCTATATGTCCTCTGTCCCATACAACAACCGACCAAATAGAACCCGGACGCATAAGCAAAGACATTCGCTAATCCCTAATACGAGACCTTAAGACAAAAACGGGGTCGATATCGCAGTCCTGAGAACGGGCCCAGCCCACCAGCCCACCAGCGCATAAACCACGATGAGAATTTACTAAAAAGTCAAACCAAAACCCAGTATTCGGGGATCAGAATTCTGGTCCGCAGCATGCCAATGGCTCGAGAAAAAACGTTCGGTACGAGCTTCTGGCAGTTGTTGTGTCCCTTTTCTGGTCTTTTTCAGTAACGCTGATGCCGCTATGACTACCAAATGACAAATATTAGAGTGATTCTGGGTAGGTCTCTTCATTGTTTACGTTTAAAGTCCGCTTGGCAAATATTCATTCCATGTGCAGCGAAGCCCTACAATGAAATGGCTGCTGGTATGAAGACAATAGGTCTACAGTACACGCTACAAAAGTAACAAGTGAACGGTCAAACGGAGGCTTACTGTTATTGATCCTGTGATTGGGCAAGACCCAATTCATGGATCGCGAGGACGAACATTATTGAGTGTTTTGCAAAGTTAAAGGCCTGACGAAGAATTGCCAAAAACATGTTTTGCCTAATAAATTGACTTTTCAAGTTAACCATGGGAATATTTACCGAATTTATAATGATAAGCTTGAGACGTCGAGAACATTGTGCATTTTACTTGTTTGCCTAATGCATTACGGAAAGATATAAAGTTCTGCGAGTGCTGCAAACAAAATTTGTAAATGTTTGATTATTTTTCCCATACCAGGGGAACGCATTTACGAAAACTTATATATAACAATAAGCAACATTAGGCATATTAAGTGCCTAAAAGAACTATAAGAAGTAGTAAGCGTTTGTTAAGGAAATTAAAATTTTCTCGATAATTCCTAGCTTGTGGAGACGTCAAAAATAGCTGTAAATTATAACAATTAATTTAAATAGTTTGTTAAGTTTTAAACTTAAAGCAACCACTTTCTTGATGCAAAAATAAATCGCCTTTAAGCAAAATATTTTGTATATTTGGGAATGAATACATTCGTAGTTACTGAGTATCGTTGAAAGAATGGTCTCTGCATTCCGTTATTTTTTGCTATATTCATGGATCACTGTACCAATTGTCCGTTTGTTCGACCTTTATACAAAAACCTTCAAGATAAGATAAAACAAAACAGCATTTACCGAAAAAATGAGCTTATGGATATTATTTCCTATGGAAATGGCCATGTTGGTCAAATTTCAAAATTATTCAAAACAGCAAACCACATTTTCGAGCAAAGAACATGTGTGCTAGATACCATGCATATTGTTATTCCTAAGATTAATAAGAAAAGTTTCAATAATAGGTTATCTCTTCTAAAAGTGTCTTTAGTGTATGTTAAGCTGATGAAGTTCTATGCATATTAACATTTTTCAAGGTGATGTCACAGTGAAATCTGAGACTTTTGACAATTTCCTTAATTTACCTGTAGAAAAACGATAAATTTGACTGGAGATAAAAGAACATACCTTTCCCTTTATAACGCATTATTCTTCGCTCAAGGAGATTTATAAAGAGATCTGTGATAAACATCCGAATGCAAAAAAACAGGCCACGTATATGACCATTTTTTAACATACTTATTATTCTCCTGTCTGTTCCGTTTCTAAATAACGCTTGAGCGGAACCTATTGTTTGCAAAAAATTATATTTCTACATGACTTACATCTAGAAAGGCTTTCTATTGGCTGTCTGCGCAGATACATGTAGGAACTTTGTTTGCTCGTACGACGAGCTGTGCAGTAAAAGAAAATGTTCTACCAAGAACTTTTTGCTGCATTTTTTTCAAAGAAACATCACAGAATAGTTTAATATAATTTTTTAAACTTGTATCGATGCTTGTTTATGAAAATAATTGCGATTCCTTAAACTTCGCTTAACTTCCATTGGATCAACTTCACACAAAATTTTCCAGTACTGGAAGGGATTATTATTCCAACTTTTTTTTACTAATTATGGAATTCTACCACAGCACAATGTATATCAGAAGAAATTTTCGTCCTGTCTTTCCTTATAGCATACGGAATTTCTTTTATATAAACATAGTCATGATTTAGCAAATGTAAGAGTCTATTTCCACCAATAACTTTAAATAGGAGGGCAGTTTTCCAAACCAAAGGCTTTCTTTTTATTAAATCCACTCTGTTGATTAAAATAACCTGTCCAGCTATACGCTAAATTACCCAGGTAAATTTCGACCTAAATTTTGTTTGCAGCACTCGCAGAACTGTATTTTTTTCGCCAAATAATATGATTCTAGGTAATTTTATCTGGCCAGATTCTGATAAAATTGAGCCGAAATTACCGTTGCCTTATAGTTTGGCAATTTCCTATACGAATACCTGTCCTAGGACAATGTTGCGCATTAGTTGGTGATTAACTATGTTATAGCAGTACTCTAGAGTGGAAACTTTGAGTAAACCAAGTGTCGTCCGCTCGTAGTGTGGCAGGATGGAAACCAATACGTTATTTTATAAAAACTAAAGGCTCTTAGATTTGAAAAACTTCTGATTCGCATCACATTTCATGCTTTAACTGTCCTTGTAAATAAACAGGCGAAAATGAAGGGATGCTTGGATCGTGCATACATGAAAATGAGCTGATGGTACGATGAGGCGACGAATTATCACAAGTTGCAGTGTAAACCTATAAAACAGGCCATGAATTCAACTTCAGGGGCTGTCCAGGTCGTCACCCACGCCGGAAAGAAGACGAGCCGGGAATTGATTTAAGCCTGGCTCACGGACGAAAACTCAATCAACCGATGTATCGAGTTGATACCGTCGTACGGAGCCTCACACCGTCACGCCTAAACGTCCGCAACAGAAAATTGGCCCACATCCTCTTAAATTAGCCCCATTTTCGTAGCTGACTTCCTGAAGAACCTTGACATCACTGGCAGCTAATTAACGTATATAATTGTCCCCCTCCCCTCCTTACGACGTGACGAATCTTGACAATTGGTTGCTCTACACCGACTATAATTACCCCATTTTTTGTTTCAGCTCCTTACGTCTGACGACGGACTCCTGCAAGGATTCGAAAGCTCAGGATAATAAACCAAGTGATCCGGTGCTCCACAATCCTTTTTCTTTATCCATACAGTTTTTAAAGGTCCCTATGCTTATGCCGGTTTATTCGTGCAGTTAGTTCCACGAACAGGCTTTATTTATTGCTAAAATTCAGCTTACTCATTAAGGGCTATTTTTGCGTTTTTGGTATTTTTGTTATCCCTAGCGAACGAAATAGCAATTAAACTTCACTGGTGTTTTAGTGATATCATGTAAACAGGTTCCGACTCGCTTGAGTTTTTTAATAAGTTATGCAAAGAGCATAAGTTACGTTACTTACTTCGCCAGTAGTAAAACGCAATTCAGAAATCGACAACAGGGGAGAGAACAAGAGACTTATATGTCAATCAAACCTGGAAGGTGGTCCACGTCCGGTCGAGTGGTTTCATCGCCTCTCGTAGTGAGTGACGCGTGTCGAATACGTTCTTCAATTCCACCAGCAAAAGGCTTTTAAAAGTGCTACCAGAATTGACGTGAAGGAGAGTCGACCTAGAGGAGAAGAAAACTAATAAACATACAGGACGAACAGCTATTGAATATTTATAAGTAGACGTCATGTTACTAACTTGAATTGTGTGTATGCTGATGGGCGGCCCTGGAAACTGGCAGACAACATGATAGGTATTTTATCCAGGATATCCAAAAGTGCCAACTGATCCATCGCGTTACCGATAACATCTAACCAGCCCGCAGTGGCCGATGAACTTGGCGGAGTCATAAGGCGTTCCACCTGGTCAGAAAGGGGACCTAGCTTCTCACGCGCCTTTGATAGCAAACGAGAATGAAGCTAAAGAAACACAAAAAAAGGAACGTTAAAATCGGACTAGAAATTAATGCACATATCAAAAACGAGTAGTTACACCAAAAAAGACTAAGAAGACACTACAGGAAAATGGATTCCCAAGTCAAGGCCTTAGACAGTTCAAGAGAAAGGGGAGCTTTTTAGTTATCCAGTAAATTCAACCACAATTGCTAAGGAGGAAGTAAATAAAAATGTAAATGCTGGGTGTAATTCCAGTCCTATCGCATTGCTTTTACGCAGCGAACTTTAGCACGACCCCCAGACAGGATACCCTGAGATCTTGGTATGCTCAGGTCCAGAAAAACCTGAAATTTGGACTCGCTCGGGTTGTTCCTCAAACATTTGGGTTAAGCGCTGCCGATTGAGCCATGGACTCATGTCCTACCGGCTGAAATTGGGCCCATTCACAGTAAACTGGGAGTGACACGACGGACTTAATCGTATCGGCGTACGCCTATCTACTAATGTATAATCCCGATCAACAACCGTCAAAACGTCGGGTCCGTTAGCTCAATGGTTAGAGCGTTTGCCTCTGACCGGAGAGACGCGGGTTCGAAACTCTAGTGTGGCCATAATTTTCGCTGCTACACTAAAGTAGGGTATCTCCAGCTGACTATGGCAAATAAGCCAGTAAAGGGCTTCTAGGAGCCTCCGTCTTAAGGTAAAATGTCCTAAAAATTTAATAAGCGTTCAAAATTTTTCATAGTAGAAGGGCTGAAGGTCCACCCGAAAGTACAGATAACCAGTGCTTGGAAAAAGGACTAATCTGAGAGTATTACGCGCAGGAGTTGAGAGTACAATGGCAATACTGCTGCTGACACGTACATACCTTCAGGTAATCAAGACGTAAGAGTTTAGCCTTTGCGACTAGATCACGATCAATTCTTGGATCGAGGCTCTCCCAGGTAGGTAGGTCGGGCACGTCAGAAGTCGATGCTGAAGCGGTCTCAGGACAAACACCGACAACCGGTCTAGTATCCTTGATACAGTCCGATGCCGGTGGGTCATCGGCAAAAGGGACTGAACAGCACTGAATTAGCCAGTTCAGGTTGGTGATGGCATGCAGTCTCTGGCTCCAGTCGGACAGAACTCCGTACTTCTTCTCCAACTTCGATGCCGTCTGAAGGACGTCTCGATAGCAGTTGGCTGCGTCAACGTACTAAAGATAGAAGATGCTACTGTTAGCAAGCACAATAAAATGCGTAGTCGATAAGATAGAGGATCCATGAATTTTCCAGGGTTGACAACTGACTTTCTCCTTGAGGATGAAGCATCCAGCGGCACCATTTTTGGAGAAGACCCATGAGCGGTAGTCAGATTCACACTCGTGCCTCGTCTCATCTATGACACGTCTGATGACTTCGGTCATTGTTGCACAACTATAGGACGTGTAGTGAAAAAAATAATATAGTCGGAGTTTTTAAAAAAATACTTGATGCAGAAAAGACATTAGCGTATTCTCAAGGAGAAATGGGAGTGGTCGGGGAACAGAATGAAAGGGTCATAATGAATATAGATTGCTAATGCACTCGATTCAGATATGGGGGACTTGGCCAAAAATTAATACTTAAATAGGCTAAACACAATATAAAATTGAAAAATATGACCAAAAGTAGTCGAAAAAGAAAAATTGAGGAATTCCCGACGGTATATATGAAAGGCATGTTAAACGATTATGCAGACAGGCAAGTGGTTAGTTTCGAAAGGTAATAAATAATAGCGAACGGTACTCTTTCATACTCCTTTCCGTGTCATTCAGCATCGAAGGTGGTATTGTTTGACGTCGGCTCTGCTACAGTATAACCTCGCCACAACCACAGGTTGACCGTCACAGGCAAGGTTAACCACGACGCTCAACGAGGTGGACGAAGAAACGAGCAATCGCGCGTAAAATAGTTTACGCCGAGGCGGACATGCGCAGCACATACCAAACACTCGCCTCCCTCACCCAACTTGCCTTAATGGCAAGACAATATCAAAACAACCGAAGCAGGATAAAAGCATGGCGGGCGAGAAAAATAAAACGGCCGGTGCACCAGATGTGCACCAGGCAACCAAAATGGCGACTCAAATCCCATATAGTTAGGGCTAAGGTAAAAAAAATACATTCAATAATCGATCTTAAAGTTTGGCCCTAAGGCTGTCAGTGGGCATCCTTCCAGGCCACAACTAAAGAAAGGTTAGATTAGATTCCAGTGGGCTAGGCTAATTATTATGGAGTGCACCCCTGTAACATAAGGATGAATCTGTGGCGGACAGCCAACATGGGTCACTATACACGAATTTGAACTTGTTCTACAGTCGTGAAAAAGCAGCCGCCACCACTGTCTCACCCTCTTTCAGACATGACTAGACGCAGACAACAGTAGCCATGGCTTCGTCAGTAGCTACAGTTACCTGAGACAGCAATGCAGGGGTCTGGGCACAATAAATCCCTCAATCTGGTGCCCTTTGTTTCGTAACCTACAACTTCGGATTCTGTCTTAGGATTGTATTGCTCCGGTTATATACACTGCTTAGACACTACGGATTCCCCAGTATCCGTCCAACTCTCTGTTTCTCCTAGCATGGAGTGGCCGACCATCCAATCTGTAAAACAGCTGGTAATGATACAACGGGGCATCGTGGCCGACAAGGCCACGCAAGACCAGGCCCCCAGTTCACGTACTACACTACGCCGAAGGACATGCTTTATGCATATTCTAGCATGTGGCATATCGCCCGCCATACCTGAGCATGAAACGTGCCTTGAATGCCTGCTGTATAATCAAAACTTAACCGGTTTCGAAGGCATGGAATGTATGCAAATTCTGTGGAGTGAGTTTGTTTGTGTCCTACGGCTGTGTGTATGGGGTCTAGACTGTGTTCGTTACACAAGATTTTCATTGATGAGCATTGTTACGGAGGCGGGAGATCCCCGTGCATTTTACGGCAGTTGGCAAAAAAGGCCGCCCAGAGTACGTCACGCCCTCGTGCCAGACGCTCACGCCTGCGCATACGCCATGAGCCAAGAAAGCCAGACGACCACCCACATAGCAGTCGCAGTGGGCGTAGTCAAGATTATTCCAGAATGCCTGGAATCAGACCAAACGCTAGGAATATTCTGGAAGGATCGGAGCCGTGTAAATATGTCGGAGTTGACAGACTAAAGGACGACTCGGACGGACCGGCAGACACGGACGATTCCGACGGACCGGCAGGACACACAGGACCGGGCAGTCACGCAAGCCCTCCAGTCTTTGTGTGCGGTTGAATAAAGCCTATCAGGACCGCCCCTTGCCTTCTTCTACCTATTAGTCGGTTCGGAATACCGGACTTTAACTACTGGCGACGCCGAACTAACTAGGCTATAACAAGCATACATTCGAAAAGGCCCATGCGATGGCCAAATGTCCTCGAGCGGTGTGGACTGTGCCCGCCTTCAGTAAAACAAAGAAGCACAGACTGGTGGAAACAAAATAGCAAAATCAACGCGATGTTTGGTCCAAAACAGTCTGCGCCGGAAAGGAAATGGAAACAGCGAACATAAATGACTCACCCTGTGCCATACAATCTGTTGGACATTGAGGCTTGGAGGGTCGGATCAGCTGATGCTCGATAATCTGAATATTCGCCTATGGATTTGCCGCTAGATGCACCACCGGCTGCAGCAGCGCGACCTGAGACGCGCCTGCTCTTTCCATTCCGCTGATTGGCATTTAAGACGACCAAACTGGCATGGGTGCAGGCCTGTCTTGCACGCGTTACCAGACCAATGAGACGCCAGTGAGCCACTCCGGACAGTCCGCACAACGGCTTTTCAAGCAGCTCTTGCTTCGAGGGGCTGGGGTCAAGGCAGCTACGAGGCATAGATAGTTCCTCGTTGAAGACTTCCTGCAGCGTTTCTGCGCACTCAGAAAGCACGCGATCGTGTATATAGCGTTCCACAGATGTGAAATCAACCCTGGTGGCCAAATTAACAAACACGAAAATAATATAGGTACTGAAAGGGTGTGAGTAGTACATATTTTTACAAAATAGGAGCTAGGGGCGACCTACCAATGAATCTGCTCGCTTACGGTCGGTAGGGTCAACTGATTACCCACAAGAGACTTGGTATTCCGCCACAGAATGTTCGACAACACTGTGACTAGAGATGTCTTGGAGATGGCTTCAGCAAATTCGTGTTCCGCCTTCTGTTGACACTGCCTGACAACGGTGAGAAAGGGTTGGTACAGGAGGCAGTTCCAGTAGTGACGGTGGCAGAATGGTACAACACGAAGATAGGCCAAAAGACCGTAGAAATCTGTGTCGCCAATGAAGAGAAACAGGCCACATTTAGTAAAGTAAAATCCAGCTGTCTGACAGATAAGCGTTGCGGCAAATAAAACTTACCATCAATACTTTTTTCTGCCGGAGTTCCTGTCACACACCATCGGTGAATTGCGTTTACTTCGGAAAGCATACGAGCAGTCTTGGAAGTCACGTTCTCTACCATTTGTGCCTCGTCAAGACAAAGCTGGAGGAATGAGCCAATAAAAATACCTCCCTTAGACATTAGTTAAAAGAGTCTTGCGCGAAAAAATCGATATCACAAGCGCAAAACATCGTGAGGTCGTAAATTGACTTTTGTGTAACAAGCTCATAAACAGTTGATGAATATGCCGGTTATTCTTCATAAGTATGCTTTGCTTCGTCAGGTTTAATGAGCGCCTTACGACCAGCTAGAAGTTTCAGATCTGTCTACTTAAATCAGTTCCAGTTTAAAGATAAAAAACAATTCTTAAGGAAGGAAACGCGCTGGGAAACCAAAGTTTATCATTCCGTCACTGAGCAAAAAGGAAAAAAATAGATCTAAACGGTTAGGAAAAGAATAATGAGTTTCAAAAAATCGGGTTGAGATAATGATGTCAAGGGGTTTTATCCTACACAAATGCTACTCCTTCCCCAGTCTAGTAATACTGCACAACTCGGGTAAGTAACGTTACTTAGTACTCATATTTTTAGCATGGCATTAGCCTAAGTTATTTTTAATGATTTTATTGAAATTGCAGGGTGAGCTACGACCTTAGACCGGAAGAAGAATGACAGAGGCATTCATGGGTAGCGCCCGCTTTAGACGGGACGATTTGTTGCGGACTCTTATCGACTTTTATAGTATATCACTAGCTGGGAAGCCCGGCTTCGCCTTCAGGTTGCTAAGGGTCTAACAGCGGGGTTCCAAGTTTTAGGAGGTATGCTTAAGGGGTTCGAGGATTGTGTCCTTTTCTGTAAACCCGAAGACCCGCAGCCTCAATGACACAACGACAACTGTTTCGTTTTCCAGTCCCAAAACCTGGCAGGCAGTTGTGACTGAGAGCTGCGTCAACTGTCTCCGTCGGCCTTTTACCGGTGAATTATTGTCCACCTTCGCCCTAAGGTAGCTTACCCCTTTACATCGTTAAGAAGAAAACTCATTAGAAAAGAAAACCCTTCATAGTACTCGATAAGAAGAAAACCCGTGTACTGAAGGAAATGGGTAAGCAGGATACGGAAACAATAATGTGGAGCAGGAAGTTGGGGGGGAGGAAAGCCTGAAAGGCGAAACCATTTTTTTTAATTTTTGGCCTTAGCTTAGATAAAAGCATACCATGTTTGGATAATTATGAATTGACATGACTCACTGAATTTGAATATGCAAAAATATCTAGTATTTTGTCTCCCATCTCTTGACGCTGGCCAATACAAAAAAGTCACAATCTCCCCTTCGCAGTCCTCCCCCCCTAACGCCGTCAAACGTCCCTCAGCGGAGGAATAGGGGGGGGGGGGAGGTGGACGTGTGACCGCCTGCTGCAAACAGCGGGGGTAAGGGGCACAGAAGTAGGTCAATAGGGCTGAAACGGAATCGAAAGGCAGCCGGGGTGGTTGGCTCACCTTAGCCGGCGACCGCCGTAAGTGCTGTTTAAAGTGCTCCGAGGTCATCTAGTCTGGCCTATTAGGCGGGCAAAACCTGTGAAATTCTCCTAGATGAGCTCCATTTTTTAAATTTTTGACCTTAGCTTAGGCAAAAGCATACCATGTTTGGATAATTATGAATTGGCATTTTTCACTGAATTCAAATATGCAAAAATATTTAGTATTTTGTCTCCTATCTCTTCACGTTGGCCAATACAAAAAAGTCACAGATATGCCCACAGATGAGCTTTATAGAGATTCAAAGGAGTTTACATTGAAGTGCAGATAGACCACCAACTTCCCTCAACTTCACTGGGAAAGGTACAACAAAGGAAAAGTTAGCTTGAGCAAAACATCAAGTCAGGTGTGACGTCACTTTCACGGTCGCAAGTGACGACATTGATCGCGTACCCCACGAAGTTAGCTCAGTGTCACTGATTTGCACGACTTGGTTTAGGCTCTGCACGAAGGGACAGGGCCCTCCTCGTGAAATAGTTTATAAAAATAGCAGAGTCATGATCGGGCGCAGTAGCTAGCAAGGCTAAAAAGGCCGTCAACGGTTTCATACATTGGACTAGGTATCACACGACAAGAAATGGGAATGACTCGGGGCCCAATGGAGTGTGAGGGCTGAAGAGGCTAAAGTAAGAAGGAAGGGTCGCAGTCTGACTTTGTCCTGATAGGCGGACTGAGTTATTCCATTAGTTGGAAACATTTCAAGGTACGACTTTTAACATATCGTTATAGTTTAAAAGCGCGCCGTATTGGTCATAGCAAAAAATATGCGCAGAGTACCATGAAGACGGAGGACCTGAAAGCGACCTCTTTCTCTCTCGTTTACGGGTGCAGTGCCCAAGCTGGTCACCCATCTAATGCTGTGGGTGGGAGGAAGTGGCTGATAGAGCTTAAGGGACCTTCGGTAACAATATAGTTTCGGGTTCAATAGGCTTACTTTGCATAACTGCCTACTTATTGCGCAGTAGTAAGCACATTTGGTTTTGCTACTTTGGCATCAGCGGCGTTTCTCCCCACAAAGATAAGACCCAGTCTACCCAAATACTACATTGCACGCCCGCCGTTACGGAAATCTTTAGAAGCATATGAGTAATTCCTTCGATATGTGTCACACACGATCTGGCGCTGCACAAGGCACAAGGTTTTCACACAAGGGGATGGGAGATCGACTTAAGTACAGACTACGCCAAACGCGTCCTTGCCATTGACTGAGAACTCTGCATCTGTACTAGAAAAAGAACTAAATTTTTCGTTCCACGTTGGCACATTTGTCCACAAACGTCGGATGAGGAGGATCAAACACGACTGTAAGAAACTGAAACACTTCGGTTTTCCACAGCGTCACAAAAATGCAAGTTTAAGATCGTTAGGCGAATCACACTCGGCGTTGTGATCAGGTCAAAGAGAAACATACCCGCCACCAGATGACGCAGGTCAGCGGGCTGGGTGTCGTGAGGTAGCGCTGGGCTGTACGAAGATGTGGCCGATGTCCCAGACCCGTCCTCTGTTCCACCGAGACACTCGCCCACCCCAGTTCACGCTGGACGATGGAATAGGTGGTAAGAACAATGTCAGCAGCGGCCAGAAAGGCAGGTTGGACAAAACCAGGATGGAATTCGGATTCTTCTTCAGCCTGTCCCGTGAGGTAACCGCTACGCGAAGAGCGTTGCCGTGCCTGCCTTCTTCCAGAGGGCCAGCGAGAACCATCAGCTTGAAGTATTCGTGTAGGTGGCATATCAATGCCATTGTAAATCTGAGGTCAGAGGTGGGGGAATGGGGCGGTAAGTGCTCGTAGAGATATCAGCAAAAATGAGAATAGTTTAACTGATGAAGCATACTATTCGTAGCGTAGAATGGTTTTTACACATAAGGGCTAATCTGTCATCGTTATTGCACAGGCCATACGTATCATCACCAATATAATCACTTCCGCCACCATAGTCAATATGAATGGCACTCCATAAACTCCCACCACAGGGACACAAGCCCCGGTAAAATAAGAAAGGCGATGTTGGAAGAGGTGAAGCATTCGTAGAGATTATGCCAGAATGACTATTTCAAAGAGCGTTATGCTGGTGTACCGTCGTGTTAAAGTTTTCTCCACACGGTATAGTAGTTTCTGACTTAAGAGTAACTAGTGTTTATATGGCGTGATTTACGAAATCAAGATTGATGCCATCTACATTTTAAGTGTATTAATTGTTTGCTCACTTAAAAAGTCCATAAAAGTTAATGCAAAGGATTCGCTCACATACGGAGCTACTCGCATAGGAAGGACAGCACCGCAGTTGTCGACAGAACTATCCTCTTGGTGAAGACTGGGACATCAGAAATGACATACGTCATGTGCAAATGTGGAAACATTGTGGGATGAGAGGGATGGACTTGACCATGTAGTTTTAGAATATAACGGTTAAGGATGCCAGAATGAAGAAGCGAGCCAACTTACAGGATAAACTCAAATCACTTATCCCTCCCACTAATGAAAGCAACATGTCGAAGAGAGTCGTCAACCTATCGCGAAGGGTCCTCACATCTGCTGAACTAAACCTCCTGTCAAAAGGAATAAAATTCAGCCATGCCGATGCGACACCGACTAACTTGCTAGCCAATCTCGAGTCCCTTCTACTGGCCTCCACCGTCCCTGACAATACGCGTGCGGACATACGTAGCTGTGCAACAGGTCTCCTCCGGCAGAGGAAACACCATCAAATCTTAGCTATCGAGGAGAGGAAGGGGCTACTCTCACTGAAGGCTGATGATAGTATAATAATTGTGCCCGCTGACAAAGATGGGGCAACTGTCTTCATGAACAAGACCGACTACGTCAGCAAGGCAAACTAAGTCTTCAATGACTTAGAGGCGTACACACCACTCGATGCAGACCCAACTAAAAAGCAGACCGCTGTTATAAAGAAGAAGGTAAACGAACTCTCTCGGTTGAAACTCATCAACCCCGGGGACGCCAAATTTATCAACCTTAGCGACCCTCGTATCGCACATGCGTATGGCCTTCTAAAAGTGCACAAGGCTGATGCGCCATTGAGGATGATAGTGCCACTAATTGGATCCCCCACCTACAACCTCACCAAATGGCTTTACAGAAAACTCAGCGCCCAGTCCCATAAGCCAGCGCCCTCTTCTTCGTCTCCTCCATAAAGCCCCGCCCGCAGACATTTCCTTTTCGGCTGATGCCATCCTGACCGCCGTCAAGAAAATGAGAGCTTCGAAAGCCTATGGTCTGGCGCCTATCCATGTGCGCCACATCGGCCCAAAGGTAGCTGCCTACCTTGCCGCCCTCTTCAACCTTTCACTGGGAACTTCAATCATCCCTGATTGCTGGCGCCAGTCGATCATTATCCCCCTGGTCAAAGCGGGTAAGGACCCCTGCCTAGCGACCTCTTATCGTCCAATTGCCCTCCTTAGTCTATTGGTGAAGATCCTGGAACGGCTCGTCCATTCAATTCTGATGTCTGTGGCGGAACTATCTTGCCACAAACATGGTTTCCGATCGGGTCGTGGGACTACAACGGCGCTTTTCGAGCTCAGCGACGCTATCCTCGAGGGCTTCAATCAACAGAAGCCCGTTTCGCGGACCGTGGCAGTCTCAATTGACCTGTCACGAGCCTTTGACTGTGTCTGCCACGATCAGCTCCTGCAGGACTTGGTCTCGCTGAACGTCCCGACTGGCCTGGTCCGATGGTTGGCGGCTTACATCCGTGGCCGTCAGGATCGTGTCCTTTTCCGGGGCGCTCTCTTTGAGCCCCGTAAGCAGAGCTGTAGCGTCCCTCAAGGCACTGTGCTCAGCCCAACGCTCTTTAACATCTACATGCGAGAGCTCCCACTCCCCCGGGCACCTGTGCAAGTGGTATCCTATGCGGACGATGTTACGTTCATTTGCCGGAACCATGACATCGATCAGGCTGCACAGCTCCCCACGGAGTTCATGCCTGTTGTCGAAAACTTCCTCACCCAGCGCGGAATGACGATCTCGGCAGCCAAGTCGTCCGTAACTGTTTTTACGCTTGATCCGAAGGAGTTTAATCGTCACACGGTCATCACCGTCAATGGGGCGTCCTTACCGCTCGCCCGCAAGCCCAAACTCCTTGGTGTGTGTTTTGATCCACTTTTCACGTTCGCAGACCATACCAGGGAGACCGCAAGCAAAGTAAGCCGCTGCACCAAGGTCCTCAAGACTCTAGCAGGCACATCCTGGGGCTGCGCGAAAGAGACTTTGTCGACTGCTTTTAAGGCGCTGGCCAAGCCGCACCCCACTTATGCGGCATCAATCTGGTCTCCTACGATGAGCTCTTCCAGCCTCCGCCGCCTCCAGTCAGCACAGAACACTGCCATCCGCACGATCACGGGTTGCTATAAAATGTCGCCTATAGATAATCTTCATGCGGAGGCTTCTGTTCTACCGGTCGCCCATCACAACACTCTCCTTAGCCAGCAGTTCTGGTGGAGTTGTTCGCAACCCGGCCATCCCAATCATCACCGTTGCACCGCTCCCGAGCCCTGCCGCAACGTCCGGCCGTCTATTCGAGCACTCCACAAGAAAGCTGTTGCCTCATCTCTCGCGGATCTACCTTTTGATAGCTCTGCCACCAAGACAGGCTTCCAGCGTCTCCACCAGAGATTCGTTGTCGAGGAGAAACGAGGTTACCGTCCCCCGGTCCTTTTGGGTAGTTATCCACCTCCGATTGCGGCCTCGGAACGAAATTTCCCGAGGGTCACTCGCTGTACCCTGGCGCAGCTACGCAGTGGCTACTGCATGCTCTTTCGCCAGTACAATCACCGGCTCGACCCATCCTTACCCGACTGCTGTCCCGACTGCGGCGTCTCGCCGCATGACTGCCGTCATCTGTTCGCCTGCAGTTCTCGGCCAGGCACCCACCTCACTCCCGCGGACCTGTGGCTCAAGCCGGTCGAGGTCGCGGCTTTTCTCCGTCTCCCAACTACTCCCAGTTTGGATTCCGGCGGGGATTCCTGATCCAACTACGGGCTACGACACAGGCACAGAGAAAACTAAAGCACCTGAGTGATGGATCACAATACAACGTCAAAGACTCACAGGCATTCCTGCATAGAATTCAAGGACTTCAACTAAGTCCTGACGAATGTATTATGTCATTCGACGTTGTTGCTCTGTTTTCTTCTATACTGCACGTTTTAACCATCGATAGTATAAAGCGGCGCCTAGATGAAAATCCGAAAGAACACGTGTTGGACATGCTTAAGCTCTGTCTCAAGAACTATTGTCAATTTTATGGCAAGTACTATCAGCAGGTGAAGGGTACCCCAATGTGCTCGCCAATATCGGGGCTACTGGCCGAGCTAGTCTTACAGAGACTAGAAGAGGTTTTTTTGCGCTGTAGAACCAAAAATGTGGCTCCGCTACGTAGACGACACATTCGTCATCGTGAAGACTTGCGATGTCGAACGGCTGCACCAGTCTAAATGGGGTCTTCTCAGAAATACAATTTACCCGCGAAGAGGCAACAGGAGACACCCTCCCATTCCTTGACGTGAGGATACAAAGACTCGCAGATGGCGAACTCGCAACAAGCGCCTACCGAAAGGACTACACTGCAAAAATCATCCTTAACTGTAGGAGTAAACACCCTGCGACCCATAAAAGAAGCTGTGTTCGCACTCTTTTCCAACGGGCCCACCGTAATTGCAGTAACGATGATTTGCTCAAGAGAGAACTAATGTACTTGTACAAATTTTTCCGGGCCAATGGATATCCGACAAGCTTTGTCAAGAATTGCCTTAGACGTCGGGGTCAAGCACAAAACCTCCCAACGATGTTATAGTGCCACGGAAATTTCATTCTCTACCCTACATAAATGGAGTATCTGGAACCATCTCTCGGCAACTAAGTCGCTTTGGCATATCCGTTGCCCACAAGCCCGCAACCTCACTGCGCGCGAGCTTATGTCAAGTAAAGGACACTCTACCCGTGGGACAACTAAGAAACAGCGTTTACCGTATACCGTGTGCTGGTTGCCTTGCGTTTAGATTAGCCAAACAGGCCGACGCCTTGAGATTCGCATCAACGAACACAAGTCAGCCGTTCGCCTACGGAACCATTTATCACTCGTATTTGCACACTCCATTAAGTGTAATCACCGCTTCAATTGGGATGCCACCGACGTGATCGCAATGGCTAACACGCGACAACCGAGAGAATTCCTTGAAGCTTGGCACTCGAATCCAGCTAGTATAAACAGGTATGTAGAGCTTGACTCACATTATACTGGGTTTCGTGCATGGTCTACTAATCTGGACAGCCTGAAACAACAACTGGCTCTCTGTGCCCGGTCAAGTGGAATTTATCTGACCCTTAACCAGCCCCCCTTCCCCCGAACACGCGGCCCATAGTCCAAACGCTAACACCCCCCTCCCCCCACTAGCACAACCTATCGCCGCGGCTGTCACGTCACCATAACCCTTCCACCCAATCTCCCCTTCCCTCCCCCGTCCGTTGTAACCTCTGCCTCCAAAACCTCTAGTGCGAGATTCCCAGCCCTCACTTTTAATTTAGTCTGACGACGAACACGTGATAATTGTTCGAAAATTCACGAGTAAACTCGATTTTCCGAAGATCTTCTTTCTTTTCATAACGGTTAACAGTCCCTAAGCTATGAATTTTTAGATTGTTCGGCTATAAAGAGAGTAACAGTTTGGTTTCTCGAGAGCTATACCAGTGAAGCAAGGAAACTGGTGGAGGAAATAGGACTTACCACAATTGATAGGTTTTTTAAATCAACATGATCCAACAATTCATCCTGCCATTGACGAAAAATGTGATCCGGAGACACAATCAGTGTTGCTTTGGAATGTACTCTAAGCTGGGAGGAAGAAATAAAGTAAAGTTCTCGAATCCGAATGAAATGCCATAGGGAAAGAGACGGGGATGAGTTAAGTGTTTACCTCAGACCAACAATGTGGACAAATGTAGTTGCAATATATTGGCAGTCCATCAGGCTGATATATGACCGGCTCGTACTGAACACAGGCCACGTGCTGTTGGAATGGAGATGAGCAATTTGTGCAGGAAACTCTCTGGAGGTGAGCCGTTTCCGGAACACCACCACATGGGCAACGCAAGTTCTCATCCTCGCAGCCTTCAGCCATTGGTTCAGTTGAGTCATCACTCTCAATTTCCTTTGTCAATACGCTCTCTAGCGGAATACCATTGCGATCGCCGACACTGAAAGAAACGCAGTCTGAAGGGAGGTCCTCATTCTTGGAGAGGCTATATAATCGGCCCAAAACTTCGACACGGTCAGTGAAGGGATGAAGGAGGATGAGTGAGATTATCTCCAATGTTTTTCCTAGCCCCATTTCATCCGCGAGAATGCCACCAAGACAAGAAAACGGGTCGACATCTGGCACAGCCTTGACAAAACTTGATGTGGATTGGAGAGTAAAAAACTAAGCTAACTTAGAATGTAAGAATTTTGGAAATTACGCCTAGCAAAAAATCGCCATAAAATTTGACGGTGAGCCAGGTCTTGAAGTCGTATGATTTTAGGAAGAAAAAGATGCGTAAATAGAATAATTTATAACGACCACAAAAGACTCATGCATAAATATTCCATATGCACCCTGATCCCACTTCTGATATCAGTGTAACAGCAAAAGTACGAAAGTTTAATAGAAACACTTTCATTTACGTTTATTTGGAAGTACTGACACAATGGCTAACAGTCATCATCAATGGATTTGTTGCACGCTGAATATATTCAATACAAAGTCCGACACAAATTAGTGACCCCGACATCATGGCAGAGCAACCGCCAGACCTGGCCAAGCTCAATCGACACAAACTCCCTATTCGGCGTTATATGTCTATTTTTGCAGTTACGAATCCTGAACACAGGTAGGAAAACAAGTTTACCGACACCTATTTACGAAGGAATGAGATGCCATCGGGACAACTCAGCCGCCTGATTCCAACTCAAACATGTGAGCAACCAATAAGCATTCCAACACCGAAAGTTTCCCTTTTTTACGGATGCCACTATCACTTGATTCATCGTTCATCATCTTCTAGATTTATGACGCACTTATGTCATATGTCCTAAATCATCCAGCGTTGGATTTTTTCTGCAATCGGTCTCCTCTCCGAGTCTATATGACAGTAAAACCTTTAACTGGCACATTAGTCCGACTCAACAGTCACTGGAGTACATCATTTTGGATACGGCCTTGCATGTCATTACAGTTCGACCGTCAAGTCAAAATATTTCTATCGTGTACCCCACAGCAGAATGTACGCTGGAAAAGTGCCTTGCACGTGAATTTGATTAAAGTGATAGTGGTTTTCCGCTGCAACTAAGGCGCTTTCTGTCCTCCCTCATCCATCTGGAGCTAGTGTCAAGCTTAAGTCAAAAAGACCGGAGGTTGGATCAGGCGCAGGTGAGCCTGTGCGTAGGCATGCCACTACACTGCCCCCTACGGCACCCCCACGTACAGCATTTTTTGGGAGCACATTCCAAATAACGCTTGCTCTGTCCTCATCTAGCACCCGTGTTGCGGCATAGAGAGCACTTTTACCGCAAACTACACCAGAACGATTCTGCGTCATAAAATAATAATGTATGTAGTGCAGTTTCCTGTGATCAAGTAAGACATGTGTATCCGTCAATAGTACGTCTGGTAACCCCACCAGGGCTCCGCCTGTGGGCCCGTGACATAATAATAACCATCGACGGTTTCCCGAAAATTTCGCCTTTGTGTGACCTGATTGTGACTCGTGGGGAGGCGGAGACTAATAAGAGGCTTTAACCGGAAGCACGACCTCCCATACATTTCAGCTTACCGTTGAGAAGATCACGACAGCAAACCTGGATGATGCCCTAGTTGCGTATATGTACATGTGGAAGCATCAGCCTTACCTCCGATTCGAGAAACTACTGTCATCATCAAGATACATTATAATGCTCGCAGATATACTAGACCTAATTGAAATTTCGTCGTAGGCCATACTTCACCTTTCTCCTTGTTCCGTCTGAGGGATAAGTGAAGTAGAGCCTAAAGTGTTTATAAGTCTACCGGCCCTGATACACAGGCCGCACTGGAAATCATGTAATAACGGGTTCAAGCGGTCGGAACATGAGCATATTCAGTCTTCATGACAGCTAATCACAGACGCTCACGGACTCCATAAACACGAAATCAATTTCCCAAGCTGCTACACACTATCGCTCACAAGACACTTATTCGCACAGGTCCACATCCTAGTGGACTGATGCGCGCGCGAGCCTGGAGCCGATCGTACGCGTAGGAAACCGGCCACCACGGAGCTTCTGGTCAGAACATACACCTCCTAGTGATCCTTTTCCATTTATTGGATCAGGGTTATTACGGAGGTAAGGATATGTCCAATAACCTAGTTGAGACAACACAATCTGTGCAAAGTTGCATTACCATGGCCGCCACTTCATTGATTCAGATAAGCGTGGGCAAAACGACGCTTCCCAGATAAAAGGTAATCCCATAGGACCACCGACAGTCGGCCGGTGTGGGCGGTCCGGTTCAATGATGGGGGAATTCGGCCCCAAGTTTCAAAACACAAGTGACAAACATTCGTGGATCAGTCCATTGATGGCCGTATCGTTACAAAGAAAAAATTGACTTCTGGAGGATACACTGATTGATACTTAGTTGGGATCTCATATAGCAATATGCGGCAAGCTGTGCAAAGAACTCTGATGCATGGCGAAGAAGCAAAGAAGGGGACAATAGAGCATGGAAAAGAGAGTACAGTTGACGGGAAACTCTGGATTTAGTATAAAATAATTTCGGCTAGGGAGAAGAAGGAGTGTTAAAAGTGCTTCTAAAATGAATGTGCAGGGAGAAAAATAGACACATAACGGTATTTGAATAATAGGTAAAATAGGGTCACGTGCTAAATATCTTTAATTTGGACTGCAAGCTAAATGGCGATCACATACAAAAAATAGGAGTTTCATAAATTCAGCAGGTGGCTGCATCAAATGTGATCAGAAGCAGGCCGTCAGACTGTATAAAAATGACTTCGTTGTAAGTCAGTGTAGTTCACGAAATGGGGTAAAAGTCAAGATTGAAATTGTTAAAAAAATATAAATAAATCGGTAAGGTGTATAAACTTACTGTCCAGTTACGATGGAGAAATATAACGGACCGTCTTCCCTATTGGCCGTTGTCACAGGGACAAAAAATGACTTTATCCAGTTAGAGTCAACTGGGTTGTTAACGCCAGCCTCTCTGGTTAGCATCCATCGAATAGCATCAAGCTGATAGTCCAGCAACTTTATCTTCACCTGATTGGGCTGGCTAATCCGGTCTGCTGGGTTGCATATTGAGGAATGGCTACGCTGAATACATGAATACGCCACTTTTAGGGAACCAACGAACTCCTCTTGCGTTTCCATATCATGCAGATAAAGAGGAAGACGACAATCGTCCAGGAAACACTGAGAAGTCAACTCCTGGAGTGCGACACAAGCAAATACCTTGTCAAATTGTGTAGAACTAAGCGGGGTTGGTATAAAATCCGTGTTGGAAAATATGTGGCTTTCCTTCACCGAAACATCAATTCGCAAAGAAGAGACTTCAATGGAAGCAAATAGGAGGAAGCAGGAGGCTGAAGCAGCATAGAGAAGGAATGCTGCGTCGGACAGATCAGCGTCGATGAGGGAACGTTTGTGAGGAGGGTTGCTGTCCTCGAAACAGAGCGTGAAGGAAGACTCACTGAAAAAGATATCTACCCTACGCGATCGAGCAAAAAAGCTTAAGAGCACTGAGGAAAGGGGGACGGAAATGGAATGCAGACAAACGGATGATGCTGGCGGTGACTGCATTAAAAGGGATATTGAATGTTCGTGGAGGGCATATAATTCTCGTTTTGGGTCTATATTTTTCTTCTTTCGTTTGCACTGGGATGCTGATTTCACAGTGGGTCGATAAATATCATTGACAAAGTGGGAGAAGGATAATTCAACTCGCTGTTTGTGGGAGAGGAAAGACGGGCAGCACTTCTGTCGCATTCTAACTAAAAAGATAATGCGTACGAATAAACACGAATATAAAACGGCTTGGGAGAATGTTGATGAGCTTTAAAAAAACTAGAACTATGCGCAGGTACTGTTGCATAGAAAACGGGACAGGAAATAAAAAATTATACGTTAGCCAATTAAAAAGATCAAAATTGTTAGAAAAAGGAATATAGGAAGACAATGAATGAGGCGATATACAATGGCGAGTATCGCAAAAATGAACTAATGCATTCATAACGTCCGTTAAAGTACGACGCAATCTAATACTTCTGATACAACGCTCTCCAAAATCCAAGTCCACGCCCCACGTAAGAATTATGAAACTAAACAAAAAACAAAAAGCTAGTAGATGTTTTAGAACTTAGTTTCCCTTACTAAAGAGGGTGTAACATTCCTTAAGCGATCTTGAAGACCCCCACAAAGTCCCCATTTTCACATTTTACATGTAAAATGTACATTGTACTAATTGTATGCATAATTCACCACTAACACAACTTCTTCAATCGATAACAAATAATTCTCATTAGATCAGAAAATACTGCGACTCGTTTTTTTTAATCGAGTATCTACTTACTCAATTTGCTAAAATTATACCTAAATACGCGCGGAATTGCGATATGAAGGGTAGGACAAGAGATTGAATGGTAAGGAACCCTCTAACCAGATATACAGATTCCTTAAATCTAAAAAATGGAAGAAAGTGAAACTGGAAGCATCAAATATGCTAGCTATAGCACAATGAATGCTGCAAAAACCGCACGAAATGTTCAAAAGTGTAACAAATTTGTTTTCTTGCGTTTTTAACAGCCCACTAAAAGAAATGTAAAAATTTCCCACAAGATGATCTACTCTATTTTGTAAAGCACTGAACATTTCTAGCAAATGAAATCGAATGAAAAGTCAAACTTTTTTAAAATTAAAAACACGAATAAAAGTCAGGTTCTTTTGGCATTGTCTGTTGGCACACGCGTGTAAATGTAAAATAGCTGATTGTTTACATAGTTGAACTATTTGACGAGCCCCCCTTCAAATACGTAGTCTTTAATAAATGTTAAGAGAAAGAACAATCTTTGGGTATAAGGACAAGGCTGATGTACTCTTTGGGCGTATACAAATATAGATCTCAATCCTTGGCATTATGGAAAATGATAAATATCATGGAGCGAATCCGACAAAGACAAGGAAGACCGGAATGGCCATTTCTGGCTTGTTAGCCGTCATCAGCCAGTCATACCCAATCTCAGGGGTCGGAACCCCCAAGATTCGAACCCGGGACATTTGGTCATTGGGTTTACCACCCTACCTCGGCACTCCATCGGATCCACTCCATCATATTCTGAGGTCGCTAAGCGACAAGCCTGATATCGCTCAAGTACGAGCCTCAAGGCACTTCCGGGACAAGAATGTGCCCTTACCAGATAGATCGGATGAGCACCTTTGTTCCATGATAAATATCATGTTTTGTATGTTGAGCGAAATAGGCCTGAACACTTGCGTACCCTATTTTTGTCGTTGACCGAGAGCAATGTGCAGAGGAGCCTTACAGGTTGCACGATTTGAAGCGGGCCTTTACAATGGTACAATTGGAGCAAGAATTCCAAGGGTGAATTAAAATCCCTCGTATCTTCGAATTATTTTCGAATATAATCTGCCAAAGGTTCTTTTAAAGAATTCCTGTGATGGGGGACATCACAACATCTGCTAAGAAAGGGTTCCATGGCTTGGGCATCCTGAAAGCGAAGAAAAACCTGAGAACATCTAGATTTGCCAACTAAACGCGCAGTTTAAATGAGTGTCCTCAGAGATTGGTTGTGGTAGCAAATTCAAAAAGTCATTAAACGCAAGGCGACACTGTATCAGCATATTGAGGGATATGTAGGAAAAATTCCTTTGAGTGCCCTATTTGTACATATGTGCAGTGGTAGCAGAAAATTTGTTTTTCAGACTGTTGGCAAGGCCAGTTTTCCTGTGTCATAGGATGAAAATAGCAGCAGACAGTGAAAAAACTCCTCAGGGATTTTTAGGAGAAAAACTGTCGCCGTTGTGGGGTAATGCATGTAATCCCTTAAAACGCGGAAGGTTAGCTGGAGATCCCGTGAATTTTCCTAGAATATTTACTCGTGCCAGCGTGAATTTTAATTTTTTAAATCTTGACTGGGAAGTGTTCCCAAACACCATAACTGTCAGAACGAGGCAGCGCTAAAAGTAGTAAAGTCGAATAATGAGCTAGGTTTTTCGACAGCTTCAAACGAACCACCCTCTGAAAATTTTAAAAAGGCCATCAATCAATGACAAACATCACGCATTGGATCAGACACGCTTTCATAGGGTTTCTATCCGAACTGTTTGTGCAACTCTTCAGTACTTTCGTTAGACCGCATTCCGAATACGGAATGCCTTCATAGGTGCTATGGATAAAGCAATACAATGACGATACCGAACAGGTGTAATAAGAGGCAGCTAAATTAATGGCTGATCTTAGGACTCGTTTCCCCTGTCCTTTAGAGAATTGATGTGTGACGTGCTGTGGACTTCCCGTATTATCCATGTACATTTCTGTTAGCTGAAATCGGAAGAAGTTTTTGCAGGTTACAAACATGAATCGCCTGCTTGGCCACACGTACAAGGTCAACCAGTAATGTACATGTTTAGATTTACGTAAGTTTTCCTTCGTTCGTTGGGTGATCAACCGTGGATACTATTACTGTGTATTAGCGGCAGGTGGATTTATTAATTTTTGAAAACCGAAGACCATCTCCGGCCAGTCATGATCTTAACTTCAGTATTCCAAAGTATACGTATTGCACCACTAAATATTGGCTGTAACCATCATCATGTAAACCTTAAACTGACTATATGTCGACACTTTACACAGGGATTGGTTTCAGGTTTGAGAGATTGCAGCATGTTTGCCGTACAGGATCTTCTTTTCAGAATCCGTACTGGCAGTTGCTTTTACGCTGTGAATTTTCAGTAATTGAGCTAATTCGCTCTTAAGGACCCTATTAATGGCCTTATCTGCAATTATTTATGAAAGCATGACTTGCAGTTCGCGTACATGAGTTATATGCACTAAGTTCCAATCGATTTTTCCAGTGTCTTTGATAGATTT
The DNA here is from genome assembly GCA_036362985.1 of Ligula intestinalis. Classification (NCBI taxonomy): domain Eukaryota; kingdom Metazoa; phylum Platyhelminthes; class Cestoda; order Diphyllobothriidea; family Diphyllobothriidae; genus Ligula; species Ligula intestinalis. The sequence goes on along the minus strand of JAYGXS010000004.1, from coordinate 17,860,870 downwards.
ATTATCCAGCTAACGCTATTTCACAATCTTGGATAAACCGAGTGGCCAGGTTTCGCTTACTGCTGTCACATTGGAAACAGTTCGATAAGGCCTACCTCCTATTAGCAGCCATTGTTATGGTTACAGAGACCTTCCCCCAAGGCACTTCAAAAGTGACGCAATCCCTCCCGTCCTGTTACCAAATAAACCCTCTATTTACAGCTAGTTAATTATTATTTATAATTATTATTTGTGTTCTATTGACTCGCTTCAAATCAATGTTATTCTCCTTAACTTGATTGCTTTACGATTCACGGTAGTATCCCCAGTCATTAAAAAAACGGATCTAAGGTTGCTTAGCGCAACTTTCAAATTTGGTTGCAAATTGTTGATCACCGAGAATTTTCACAATTTTTGGTATTTTTATCGACTAATCGCTATTATGGCCCTGAAAACCAAGGACACCAGTTTGCACAAACAGGACCGTCATCGCCAGGCGGCTATACTGAAGTCCTCACAGGAATATAGAACTTCATCACCCACATCCTTTACTCCACCAGTTCTCTCGGCCTTACGGAAACTATCACGGCTGAGTCGCTTCTTAAATTTGCTTCAGTATCTCTGCCACTTGACATTTTCGTGCATTAAAACTTATTATAACATTCAACAAAGCTAAGCTAGGTAATGGGTATCCGACAAGGCAAATTGTCGAACGTAGGAAAAAGTGATTAAGACTTGGGACTCGAACCCAGTAGTCAAGCCAAACGAGCCCCTGTGACTACCATTACGCCATGCACTATTGATGCGAGCAATGAAAGTTTTAGGTACTTTAGTGAAACAAATAGCCAACTACATATTAACGATGGGCAGTTTTGTGTTCCTTCACCTCCTGCTAAGCGAACAAGAAGCTTAGCAACGCTGAAGCGTGTTAGGTACGAAGATGAAGATTATTCTACATATTCAATTCTCCACCAGAATGTTCTGTATATGGAAACTGTGATGAACAGCATGAAAAATGAGATGAACAGCATGTAGCTATTAATCAGTTCAGGGATCTACCCGCATAAAGAAGAAAAGAAGACCAAACCGAACAAAAGTAAGAAGGCTTCAGAAACAGATGCGAGTATTGTGCATGTGAAAGTGACTACTGTCAGAGATAGTCCGGCAGGGTCGAGGCTCGAACCCGGTCTGTTGGAAAAACTGGCTGACATGCAACAAACTCCACAAACGATAGGCGGTATGAGCACTCAAAGTTGTAGTTATTCAATAAGTTCCGAGGTCTCTATACCGAAATAGCAAGACATGGCAAAACCAAAGAACAAAAACGAAGTCGCGACGTGCCATAAACAGAATGCCTCAGCAACAGATGCGGGCATCGAACAGGAAGGAGAATCAAATGAAAGCAAAAAGCCAGCGGGACCGAGGCTTGATCCTGGTCTATTGAACGAGCAGGCTGACATTCCACCACCTACGCTAACGAACGAGGGTCCAAGTTGCCCTCATGCAAGCAAAGCGAATAGCCAAGTACGCGATACCGATGGGCAAAATCCATCAGCAAAACGCCAAACATTGGAAACAACACGTGTAAGTGGGTGTTCCACAGAAGTGGGGTTTAAAAAACCTCAGATCGTGCATAAACCATTGTTACACCACGAAAGGCAAATTTTCTTTTCCCCAAAGCTCGATATTACGGGAACATAGAGAGGTTCGCCCGACTGATCGCAAAATCTGATGATACATGGACTTCCAGAATCCGAGGCCAAAACTTGCACAGATCGAGAGTTGGCAGACCATGAACTCTTCCAAGGTCTCCTCAACAAGCTCCTGCGGCCCACCGAGGCGGTAGATGTGCGAAAGCACTTTAGGCTTGGAATACGCCCAAATGACATATCAGGACGTGTATGCCCCCGACCGCTAAAAGTAGTGTTAGATAGTGAAGTACAAGTCAAACTCATTCTCGCACAACGTTACAGAATCAAAGAAAACAATTGCTAAGCTCTTTTTAACCGGACTATACGCCAACGGAGAGGAAAAAACGCCGACAGTAAGTTCTCGAAATGCGATTGAGAGAAAAAAATGGGGAGTCACATTTGAATATCTTCAACGAACAGATAGTGGATCGTCCTCCTCTATTCGTTGGACAGAACCGATTCGAATGAAGGCACAAGTGGTTCCTTACACAGAGGTTCAAAGTTGACAGTAACAAAAGCTGCAAAGAATAAGTCGCTGAAGTTAGCGAACATGACATTTCTTTGGGCCAGAAGACTCGAAGCGGGCCTTTGCTTCCTGTTTCGCGTTAACGCTGCCCCTAACTCTTATTCCCGCAGATAGACCTTATGCCACTCATAATTCGTTCAGGATACTTGCACCACCATTTAGCTCCACATCGAACAATTATCGCTTATTTGCCTCCAAATATGCCTCTCTCCGGAATAATATTCCTCTCGAAATTAGGCTGTTGTCTAACTTAGCAGTTTTTAAAGTCAAATTACGTAAACACTGAACTTTGGAAGATATATAGTCCTTGTTATCCGTCTCCTTTCCAAACACACAATATTTGGACTTTGAAAAAGGTCTTCCTGGTATTTTAGGTGGTTATATTTTGTATTACATTGTTTTCCATATATGTCTATTTCTTCCTCTATAGAGTGATATTTTCAACGATGTTTCGTCACCGTCTCTGTCCAGTCATCATTGCCGTTCTCCGTTTCGCGTTTTACAACCCTGACGATGGGCACCATGGTCTCTAATAGTGTTCAAGGCGGTTCTGCTATTTTCGCCAGCTCGTCGCTGGACTCCGCAGTCCACAAGGTCGCATCTCCGGCGTTTCGGTGATGATCACGTGACCTCTGCCGTTCCCTCATCTTGTCGACCCTGTTGTCCGCGATGGCCTCCTCCGGTCTCACCTCCTTCATGGTTGATCATGAAGCCAGTCGGGCGGTGTTACAGTGGTGAACGACAGCCTCTGCTACTATATGATTTCGCCAATGACAAGAAGCATTTCCAACCCTCATACGTTCTCAGCAACAGTTCTGTCTTATTGCACTGCAGTCAATCCTATAAACCAAACTCATTAATTTTGCAGAAGCAGTTTGTGTCCTGCGTTTGATTTTCTTTTTAAGCGGGGGTCAGCTGACTCTGCCCCCATTTTAATGGTAGGAGTTATTTTTCACTGCTTCCTCCATAGTTCACCATGCGTTTTCAGAGAGTGTTGACTACTATTTGAAAATGACGATATGTTAGTGGGTATTAATTTCATCTGCCAACAGTACTAAACGCTCCCGCTGCCTATGTGGTTGTTCACGGAGAGCAGCATTTATCAACTTTGTATTTATTTGTCCACATCACTAAGTTTGCAATGACGAGGTCCTTCAGGCCTAAAATTAAAAAATATTCTTTGATTTATTTGAAGTTTATCTACATCAACGCACCGAGTCTAATTTCCAAGTAGATGAGCTGAAGGTGCAAATGTCCGATATGTCGCCCGACATTTTATCTTAAACATTAACCTGGTTTTCTGAAAACGTGGATGACCGCAAAGCGGTGCTAACCGGATTAAATTTGTTTTGAAGAGATAGGAGATGGCGTCAAGGAGAAGGCATTATAACTTACGTGAACCACGGACTACTGGTCTTAGAAAAAACGGAACGGTTTGCTTGCAGTACCGAGGCTCTCTGGCTTACTATAAAGGTACCGGAATCACCCACTCTAGAAGTTTTGACTGTTTACCGACCACCTTGACGCGATCCCGAGGCTGACGCTGGCCTGCTAGAGCAGTTAGCACGATTATCTACTCGGCCGGACGTCTTGATTATGGGTGGCTTTAATGCTCCGCTCATCGATTGGACTTCAACGCACGCATGTGGTCCGAAGCAAGCATTCGACCGGCGTTAACTAGTCCTGACACTTAGTTCGTTCCTCTTCCAACACTTTCTGTTTCCCACAGGGTGCATGAGGGGCAGCAATCAAACTGCCTAGACCTGGTTCTCACAAAATCGCTGGAGAGCATCGATGAGGGGCAATCTCTACCTCCACTGGGTCGAATTGATCACGTGGTCCTACATTGGGACTTTTCAATATTCTCGGTACCTAAACAGCCCACCAGAGTTAGAAGGATTATATGGCGTGGCGATTGCGATCAAATGAAGACCGAAATGAACAATATCAATTAGGAATCGGTTTTCTTCCGGTAATAAAGTCGCTGATTGGAAATGCTTCAGTGAGTTATTCCATACTCTCCTCAGTAACCACTGCCCGATTTCTCGGAGGAAAGTAAACAACAGACCCCAGTGGCTGACTCAAAAGGTAAATAAAGGGATTTATAAGAAGGGGAGGCTGTGAGGAAAATCTCGCGCTACTAGGACTCCGGCATCTATCAATGCATACAAAGCGCAACGGAACCTCGTGAAGCGACTTATCTTCAGGGCACGCCAAAATTTTGAAAAGGATTTATGGAACCGGGCAGTCACAAATCCTAAGTTATTCTTCGGCTACCTAAGAAAGACCACGCAAAACTATGACACAGTCCCCTTTCTGGAGGCAAGTGACGAAACAGAAATTATTGAGCAAAAGCTGAGCATCGCTCACGATTTTTCAAATCGATCTTCACAATTGAAAGTGAATTCATTCCTCCCAACAATGGCTTAGACGATGCTCCAAAGATTGATTGCGTATCTTTCGCAGAAGGAACTGTTCGTCAAGAGTTGTTAACACTATATGACTCGAAATCATCTGGTCCTGATGACATTCCGCCCAAATTACTGAAAGAACTTGCTGGGAAGCTAGGTTAACCGCTTTCCATGCTTTTCAATACCTCGTTTGATGCTGGTTGTTTACCCGCCGTTTGGAAATCTGCACGGATCACACCGTCGTATGAAGGCGGAAAGAAGGTCTACGCAAACAATTATAGACCAGTCTGCCTTACTTTGATCAGTTGCAAAATAATGGAAAAATTTGTAAACCGAGAGCTGATGCGTTACTTAGAGCAGCATAACCTATCAGTTGCGCATCATGGGCTCCGCAGATGCAAATCCTGCGTGACGAACTTGCTGTATTGTTTGGAACGCTGAACTCGGGCAGTTGACGGAAGAAATCCGCTTAATGTAATCTACATTGACTTCAAGAAGGCATTTGATAGCGTCCCACATCAACGACTTCTGCACAAACTCAGCAAAATAGGTGTTCGAGGAAATCTGCTGAAGTGGATTCAAATCTTCGTACTTGGCCGCTCCCAAACTGTCCATACTGGTGACCAGCAGTCGGCAGACGTTGCAGTCGAGAGCGGTGTCCCACAAAGGCTCTGTCTTTGGCCCTATACTGTTCATTATATACGTCAATGACTTCGTCTGTGAACTGGACTGTGATATGGCTATGTTTGCCGATGACATTGAGATTTGGAACGTCATAAGAAATTCAGCTTACAAAGAGCGTTTGCAGATAAACCTAGACCGTCTTCAAACTTGGTCTAAAGACTGGCTTTTGCCGTTTAACGAGAAAAATGCACTATCCTACGAGTTGGCCGACCCAGCTCTCAGAACCCATGGGTTCCAGCCTTAATGGCATCCAACTGCAAGAAGTGAACGCGCAGAAAGATTTGGGAGTATGGATCTCTACGTCTCTCAAGCCCTCGCTGCACTGCGCAAAAGTGGCCAAGTCTGCGATATCCGTCCTGTACCTTGTCAAACAGGCTTTTTGCGCCTTTGATAAAGACTGCTTCGCTAAGTTCTTTGGAACATTTGTACGACCAAAACTAGAGTTTTCTATCAAAGCATGGAAACCCTGGACCGCGAAAGATCTCAATCTCCTCGAGAAGGTACAAAGGCGTGTAACTAAGCTTGTGACTGGACAGGGATCATAACCCTATGAAACACGTTTAGCAAACCTTGACCTCTTTCCTTTCAGTTACAGGCAGCTACGTGGCAACCTGATACAAACATTTCGTATAATGCGCGGTTAGGACTGCTGTCTAATGCCTGGCGAGTTCTTCGAGTAGGCTACAACCACGAACTTAAGGGGACATCCGTTTAAACTACGCGTAACAAGGGCCAGACTAGACCTACGAAAGTTTTTCTTTTGTAATAGAGTGGTTGAAGCTTGAAATGACCTGCCCCTAGATGTTGTTGTGTCCAGTTCCGTAGAAGGCTTCAAAATAAATTAGACTGCTTCTGTAGTGTTCACTCTAACACCACTTAACCGCTGTAGGCTTCAGGACGAAGGAAATATATTATTTCGTATAATATAACTTGCTTCGTTTGAGTAAAATTCAATTACGAAATTGTTCTTTCCGATAAATTCATCCCTGTTCATGCAGCTGGCTTATGTCGACCATTAACGGATAGTTGCGATCGTGGCGGCTTCTCCTGTTTTCGTCACGTTGATGACAGCCACGGAAATTGACAAAGGCGTATCGTGGTCGCAGCTCCGATTTGTCGGGATCTTCTCGTGACTCTGTAGTCTCGTCCTCGTCCCCGTATGGCACTTCCGATCAAGATATAAGTCGTGGTGGACCCCCTAAACTGCTGCCAACATTAATAGCTGCATCCTGGCATATTTTTCCAATACTTTCTCCCACAAGCAACAGTTTTTCTCCTAAAAAACCATAAACTACATTCTATCTTGTGAATTCTGAGCCATGCCTTAGGAGTTTTTTCATTGTCTGCTCTTTTTGTTCAGTTACACCTGCTGGCTCGTGCTAACTGACATCTTCCCATCTGATTATATTACTTCAAAAAAGTGAGTAGCCACTCACAATTACGTAAACGACCTTCTTTGAAATGTTCGGCATTGTCGATGCATTTCTTAACTGCTGTGTACCGATAGGGAGTTCAAAGGCATTTGCGTATATTTTCCTTAATAAATTGACTTGACTTGACCTTTATTTTCTTCACGCTCAATGGTGTTTAGTCCTTCCCGCCTACAACGCAACAAATGTCCCCTTTTTAGGTCAATCACCCTCAATGTGACCTTTGATGACAGTGAAATTGACACTGCATTCCCAATGGATATAAGGGTAGCTGATTACCTCTTCACGGGTCAGGAGTGTGTGGTCTACTGCCAACTCCGGAGAAACACTATACCTTTACCTTCACGAAGTGTTCATATGCTTCTAACAAACAATTTGTCTCCGAAGTCTGGTTTGGTAGCAGGGTAACCATAGCTTTGGGTCCCAATAACAGTCCCGTCGCGGCATTTCAGTTCCACATTAAAACTAAGTAAATTCTGTCGCCGACTACCTCGCTTAGGGCAGCATATAATTGAACAATGATGGGGATCAACCAACTGCATGAAAAACACGAAGGATAATCAAAGGCTGCATCCTAGTTACTAAAAGCTCAGTAAGGTTATCCAAAGGCACGTCTTCCTTATCTATAGAGTGCTGATGTGACTAACATCCTCGATGACAAGCGGAACTTCTCAATCCGTGACCTCTTACAACCAGCTAGACGTACCTACAATAATTCAATTTTTGCACCATGGTGTTATCCGCTCCAGCATTAAATGCGAGATAACTATGTGGTCAATCCTGTAAAACCAAGTTCTGGTGGTTGGTCAATCGCTTGCCTCACAATTTCTTATTAGGTTCACAGGAGCTGGAAAGACGCTGAGTCGACCATTAACCACAACAATTGTCATTTTCGCCACACTCAAAGGCTAGTTAATTGCTGATGAAAATTTTATCCTAGTTCAAGATGGCTCAGCAGATATGAAAAGGACTGACGTTAGCATCCCCGAACGAGGATATGTGCAAATATTCGAGGTCCAGATATAATATTGTCTTCGTCATTCCCGGAAAAGGGAAGAAGAAGAGGGGGCAATTGCTGGGTCCAAATTATATATAACCTAACGTTTAAAAAAGTACTGGATTTCATCGCCAGAGCGTGTTGCCCACGCATTCACCGACCTTTAATGAATGCGTCTTACCACCTGCCTCATGTTATAACCGTGCCTGATCGCACCGATCAAATGCTGGTGATTCGTTCTCGCCCTTGCGGGCGCCTCCATGCAAAAGTTTGCCACGCCGTTCATGTGATTCCTAATCGTTTCCACCTTCTTCCTTCGCGGGTGCTAGCTGTCGGTCCTGCATATCATTTTTTGTCCGATCTATTGCCCCATTCTGAGCAGACGTGAGCCTTGCGCGGAGCGTTTGGTAGGTGGGATGAGGGTCTATGGCTCTGTTAAGTGAGCTAGTCGAGGACAAACTTTCCAGCAGCAATCTGGCCATCTTGTCATTGGCCCGGTCTACTAACCTCGCATTGTCAAAGGTGAAAATGTGATTCTTCTACTGTACTTGGTCTATGGTGTATAACTCGGGACTCAGAGCCCATTTGTCATTGGCTTGTGTACCGAACTACTCCCGCCTATTCCCATCGATAAGCTGAACGGAACTAAACCGATGCAAGTGGCCTGGCTATCGATGCATTACTTAAGGCAAAAGACCCTAATTATCTTCCTCATGCATTTAAATCTGTTGTTCATTGTAGTAGAAGGCATAGCGAAATGCTGAGTCTGACTGCTTATCAGGGACCTAGTTTTTGCAGCTCTGAAAATATGGCGCGAACTCCAAAATCCTAGATAAGCATCGCACTTAATTAAGATCAGCAAATACAAAGCTACGTTGAATATTTTGTTGATGTTTATGTTGTTATATTAGGCTTTAGGCTTTTAAAAAAAACTAATTTTCCCAAATCTACAACAATTCTTTTCTCGATCTGAACATATCTCTCGAAGCAAACTCTGACAATCGGAGCTTATCGGGCATAGGCGGTGCATACAGGCCAGCTTTGACTTACATGGTTGAGGGTATTTAATAATCACGTTGGCCGAGAGTAACGATTCTGTCCAGGTTGTCTTTGAATTCATATGAAAGCAGAGCATGGCATTTATTAAGAGAGTTATAATATAGACTACAGATTAAAGCTTGTCGCTACTTGGACATCAGAATATAACCAAACGGTAAGATACCCTACAGTTGTAACAGGAAGCACGATAGAACTCGCATCTTTGTGTCTATGGAATGTTAATACTGGCATGTTCCTCTCCCGAGGACTGGACCGGCGTAGAAGGCGATGGGGGAGTCGAAGTACAGTCCAATTGCTCATCCAATTTATATTGCTATCATCATTGAGTAGCATTACTCAATTTATGCACATACCACGTAAACTCTTCGTGATCAGATTAAGCTGTAGAAACAAAAGTGCGAGAAAAGCTTCCCCTTGTTTTCTGCACTGGAATGCAATTTGGCAATTGGTGAAATTCCAGTCATTTTCAGGCCCCGAAAACCAATTAAAGTAAGGTAAGGATGTCTTTAGGGGTTATATTTGCGTTTGATGTATAACAATAATCTACTTTTACATTTTCGGTATCCCGACTTTTCCTTCTTTTCGTTAAATTCCGCCTATTAAAGACCGAATTTCCTTTTTCGTTAACTTCCGCCAATATAATGTCAATGCTCCATCAATACGCATCAGTTGCCAGAACAACAGGAGTTTATGTTGATGGAGTTGATTCTCTTTAGCTCAGTAAAATAACTAAAAGTGACTTTAATCCTACAATATTTGATCACTTTCAACACAAGTAAATATTCATTTACACGCGTTTACCAAAAATTAAATGCTTAACCACCAATTACGTAAGATGGTTGGGCGGGGGAATGGATATTTAGGCGGCTCTAAAAGACAGTTTTGCCAAACTTAGTATTTGTTTGAAAACTGATGCCTCCACTTTTATCTGTATAACGTGCAGTTCTGAGTTGCTTGTAAAACGTTTTTTTCAATATTTTTAAAAGGGATCATGGCATAGAAAGGATTAAAAACATTCTAATAAGGCTTGTGAAAGCGGTTTCGAAATTCCATGTTCGTCTACCATTCCAGTTTTCAA